>BPTQ01000002.1:4337877-4647095 GCA_019973895.1 Chrysanthemum seticuspe | reverse complement strand
TGATATGTAGACTAAATCTAGTCTATATGAAATGTCCTTGATGAAATGTTCGTGAATTCGCAGCTAAACCATTAAGGTTACGCGAATTTGATACTCGTAAACCTAGTTTACGATAAACGATGAAATAGTAAATTTGAGAAATGACTGGAAATTGAGAATTGTGACATTCTTCCCATGTCAGAGGAATCACGTCCTCGTGATTCAATTATTGATACTATAGTCCGAACCTCGACAAGAGTTCTAAAAGTTCATGCTCGTACGAACAATCTAAATGATCATATCAATGCTCATGTATACTGGTTCCCCATTCAACTAAGTACGTGCCCGTGATTAGATTTGATTGGGTAAACTCACCCAATATCGAACGTAGCTCTCAAAAGACCTTTAGGTAGTCGATTCTAATTTAATCTCACAACTCATCAAACAAGAACTGTCATGAGATTAAACTAAACCGACTTGAGTAAACTTGCCTCTTAGCTTGATTTTCGCAACTCATCAAACAAGAACTGTCACTAGATCAAGCTAGGAAACAAGTCTTTTGAATGAAGTCTTTTGAAAGATTCGCTCGATATTGGAATTGCTTACACAAATCAAATCAAATCAACAAAATAAATTAAAACTAAGGTCGATATCGTTAGGTCTCAAATTAATCAATGTCGTGAACGTGGTAAAAATTGGAAGCAAGTTATGCACTCAAGATCATGTTGTACAAAAATAGGGTGGTTGTTCAGAAAATGTACCCGTTACGTGTTGCGGGCTTCCTCAGTACCCAGATAGAATGCTCGACCAAGTGCGGGGGAAACATCAATGTTCGGTTCTGGTGGACCTTCTATTGCCAACGCCAGGTTTGGATGATTTCCTCCTTGGTTGGGAGTTCTTTTCAACTTTGGACAGGTATTCCGAAGGTGATCCAGACTTCCACACTCGTAACATGCTTTTCTTTGTCCTTGGTTCCCAGTCCTGTTTGAGCAATTTCGCGCGAAGTGACCTGTCCGTCCACATTTGTTGCACTTTGGGCAATCTCCTAAGTGATGATAGTTACATCGAGTACACATAGGATGTGGACCTGTATATCCTTTGCGCTCCTGAGTGGTCGCTCCATAGTTCCTGGTTATTCGCTGCCTCTTGTTTTGCTGGTCCTGGTCTCGGCTTCCCTGGCGATCCTCCTGTCGCTTCCGTCCATTGTCGTTTGCTTTTGTTAGTTCTCCAGACCTGATCACATCATTTGTCAAGCGATACGCCATACCCACAGCGGCTTGCAGAGTGGTTGGGTTCGACGAGGTGACGTCCCTCCTAATTTCCGGTATCAATCCCCATATATATCGGTCGATCAACTTCTCCACAGTGGAAACCATGTGAGGAACCATCCTAGTTAATTCGTGGAAACGGATCGTGTACTTGTCGACTTCTAATCCTACCATCAAGTGGTTCCAAAATTCTGCTTCCAGCTTCTGCACTTCATCTTTTCTGCAGTACTCATCAGTTAGTAGTTTCTTAAATGCTTCCCAAGATAACGCATTTGCAGCCCCTCTCCCTCTGGTCTGTAGTTGGTTGTTCCACCAGGTCAATGCTCGACCTTGTAGTAGACCAGCAGAGAACTCAACCTTGTTTCCTTCAGCACATTTCGTGATACTAAGTTTCGACTCAACATTCTCGAACCAGGTTAGCAGTCCAATGGCACCCTCAGTACCATAAAATTCCATCGGCTTGCATGTCATGAAAGTCTTGTAGCTGCATCCATGACCAGTGTTTGAAGTACCTTCTCCGACGTTGGTTCGTCTAGCATCAAGGTGCGTCATAATTTGGGCGAGTAGATCCGCTATTCCAGCAACGTTGTTGTTTGGATTGTCGTTGTTGTTTGAGTTGGCATTGTTGTTTAGGTCGACGTGGTTGTTGCCTCCTGAGCGTGTGTTTCTTGCAGCCATGATCTTGCAATGGACCAAAATATCGGGTTGAGTAAATGACACTCGAACGAAGGCAGATGAGGTTTAGAACGGTGGTAATGTGTTATAGTGATCGAAACATGACAGGAACAGAGACATGCTATGTCTAACAAGTCGAAAGATGGAAAAGAGAAGGTATAAACAAGGTACGGTAATGTAGACGTGAACGTAAAAACATGCTATGCATACCCACCCGACCAATGCAATTTCAGGTGACCAGACTCTAAAGACTCGACTAAACATGATTTAAAACTACCATTCTTATCATTGCATGGTTCTTCATAAATTAGACATAGTTGATCAGGCTATGTATAATTTATGATTAACGATGCAAAGATAGGTCTAGTTGACTCGGATGATGTTCAATGTTTAATAAAATAAAATAAAATAATTTATTCCGGTTATAGCTGTGATTTTTATTTTTGAAAAATCGGCATTCTCTATAACCTTTGGCTCTGATACCAATCTGTCACACCCTCGCCGGAGGCGGAAACACGAGGTGTAACGGAAGGGAACATAAGCACAAGATAATAGAACATACCAACGTTAAGATTTAAAAGAAAGAGTACACAATTACAATACCAGTTTAGCCGACATCGGCAAATATATTACAAAGTTTAGATTCCAAAATATTGCGTTTTATTACATAACGATTTGTAGTGACAAGTGAAAACTTCATTATGCAAGACCTGGTAGAAAAAGCTTACTAACGATCACCTGAAATGCATGAGAGAAAAACGGGTCAACTATGAAAATAGTTGGTGAGTATACACGTTTCGTAAAATAAGAAAACTCGTAAGAGAGATTCAAAGGTTTCGGTCATCGGAAATAGTTTCCAAAGCAAAGGCATTGTAAATCCACTCAGTTCCAAGTTCCGCCCATACAAAACTTGCAACCTGTGTGTTCACAACCCATTGCACAAAATATAGCGTATCAAGTAGTCAAGTATAAGTGGTCATAATAGTTCACAATATAGTACCACGTATATAATAACTCAGGGATGCTCCGAACATAGGAGACTTTGCACTGATCCAACAAGGGAGACTCCTTTGTCACTCGTCCACCTAGGCGAGAATTAGTGAGAACACTCCACCATTAAGGCGAGAATTATTGATAACACTCCACCAACAAGGCGAGAATTTATAGTGATGCTCCGAACATGGGAGACTTTATAGTGATGCTCCGATCATGGGAGACTTTAGGTCAAGGTCATAACACGTACGGTTCAATAAGTTCAAACAAGGCATAATTTCGTAATTAAGTTCAAGGGTTTGATTCAAGTTCAAAGGTTCAAACAAAATGAGTTCATAAACTAGAAATCAATTTAGTTCAAATATGGTTCATGCATTTCGCCCCAAAATATAGTAAAACGGTAAAAAGGGGATGTGATTACTCACTTGGTTAAATGATGCGATGGCAAAAGTGAGTACACTGAAATGAGACGCAGATCTCTAACCGCGACCTATTATGAATGATATGATCAATAATAAGTCACGATGTAATGTTATGCATGCAATTCATATGATATCCATACCACTTGTTCACTTTTGAAAATAAAGTTTATCGTCAAAAAAATAATCTTATAAAGTCTTGACAATTTATAAACTACTTTACAAGTATTTATATTGAAATGATATCCTACGATAGTCATTTAGTGATTTATTATGAAATTTAAAGTTTTAGCTTTTAAGTTTTCATCATAGAGGTCTCGATCACGGAGAAAAATATAGGTAAAGTATGGTACTTATGTCCAAAATATCGTTTAAGGGTGGTTTTCGGCAAAGTTTAAGTGATCATATTTTATTTATTACAACTCCGCTTGACGAACGGTTGGACATTTTGGAAAATAGGCTAGGCGAACTTACTTTTACTAGAAGACATCATTTTATAAAAAGTACTACATCCATGTTAAAAACGACCCTCAACATGGTCCTTCATTGCCGTAGTATGTGTCTAATAGAAATATATTAATTTTGCTTATATAATAAAGTTACGGCAACTTTGTTTAACGCGTGTAATTTAATCGTTACAAGTCCGTTTTCTACGTTTTCTACATCCTTAGATTCGTATAAAAGTATACTAATATATTTTTGATAAGTCGACACATTTCATAACGCTTAAGCCTCATTTTTGACTCGTAAGAAGTGGAAGTAATATGCTGAAATTTCAGAATTTTATAGTTTTCGTTGTCTAACTTGAAAAATTCATATCTTCTTCGTTATAACTCCGTTTTAACCCATTCAAGCGGTCACGTTTTCGTTTTAAAGTGTATTTTCCAAATGTCTAGCCCAAAAATTTTTATAAACTGTCGAAAATTCCATAATTAACAATTTTGATCAGACCCTTAATTAGCGTTGTCGAAACGAGTTTTTCTCGCGCAGAACCTATTCTAACCATTTCAAACCAACTCCGAAGCTATTCTAATCCTACCATACACCTTCTTAGGGTGTCATGGGTTCCTAGACATCACCAAAAGTGATATATTTCAAGGAGTAATTATAGGATGATATATATTCATAATAAGTAATAAAAACACTAAAAGTGGTATAAATTCACATGTAACTTGCATGTTTTCTTGCAAAAATGATGAAATGACCAAAGTATGAATATGGAAAAATAAAAATGATCATGAAATGCTTACTAGTGTAGTGATGAGGTTTTAGAACAAGGTTTTTCCTAAATACCCTAGGTTTTTATTGCAAAACCTAAATATAGAGTATACCAGTGTTTGTAATTCACTTGTTCTTGCAAAAACTCCAAGTTTCTTCTTGTTTTTGATCTTGGCCGGTTCTAAAGAGAAAGAGGAAGAGACTTTGCAACTTTTCCACCTTGGTATCTTGTGTTTGTATGTGTAAACTTTTAGTATATAATAAAAATATCACAAGTGTCCTATCTATACATTAATATATGTTAGTCTAGATGAATATTTTATTTAACCTTGTTGTGTCATCTCCTTCTTGTCGACAAGGAGTAATAAAATAAAAGGTGATATAATTTTATTTAGTAAATGTGTTAAAGTATATGTAATTTGTGTATTTGATATGTAAAAGTAATTATTTAGTGCAGCGTTAGCTAGAAATAAATTTTTAACGGAACAGAATAAATTATATTGAAGTCATAAAAATTATAAAAATGCATTTCTTACAAAAATTGAGTGAAATGATAATTATCGTGTAATATTTAAGAAAACCGTCGTAATTATATAAATATAACAATTTATATACAAAATAAATTTAAAACACCGGGTAAACTAATAATAATATTTTTATAAACTTAATATGAGTACAAAAATATATCGGGATAATTTTTGGAAGTATCGGATCAAATGTTCAAAATAATTAATTACGCGATAGCGTTTATTTAATAAGAAATTATGCGTTTAACGTAAAATGCAAAACCATGCATGAACTAATATGATGATGATGATGCTAATGATATGTAGACTAAACCTAGTCTATATGAAATGTTCTTGATGAAATGTTCGTGAATTCGCAGCTAAACCATTAAGGTTACGCGAATTTGATACTCGTAAACCTAGTTTACGATAAACGATGAAATAGTAAATTTGAGAAATGACCGGAAATTGAGAATTGTGACATTCTTCCCATGTCAGAGGAATCACGTCCTCGTGATTCAATTATTGATACTATAGTCCGAACCTCGACAAGAGTTCTAAAAGTTCATGCTCGTACGAACAATCTAAATGATCATATCAATGCTCATGTATACTGGTTCCCCATTCAACTAGTACGTGCCTGTGATTAGATTTGATTGGGTAAACTCACCCAATATCGAACGTAGCTCTCTGTTGGAATCACTCCTAAACCATAATCAAGTGTTAGTAATTAATGTGTAATAGTTAGCTTTATTATGGCCTTTATGTTTGTTATTAGCCTTAAGCTTATGTAGAAGGCCCATGAGCTTAGGCCCAAGCCCATAAAGGAAAGGAAGGGAACTAGGAGTGTTGCCCTAGCTTCCCTCCTATAAATACTCTTGTAAACCCTCATTTGAGGGTTGGTTGTTCAAGTTATTCCTTCACCTACACTCTACGCATAACCGGTCTTAGTCTAACGTGTGTTTGTGTTTGTTTACTTGTTCAATCGCCTTATCTCTTTCTATATTACTTGTGTTTGTAAAACTAGTGACCTATCAGTGGTATCAATCGCCTACTAGCTGGGCGAATCGTGTTTGTTTTTGAAGTGGGTTTCGGTCCTACGCCTAAAACGCACATTTGATACTTTGGTTCGCTTAAAAACTTTTTTTTTACACTTTTTAATCCAAGATTCTTGTACTTTCAACGTTTTAAGGTGTTAAAATACTTGTTTTTGGCAAAAAGTTTCAAACTTTATGCGTGGATAGTTGTTTTTGATCTAGTTTTTGAACGTGGGTATTGTTCTACGCGTATCTGTTTTAGAGGCTTTGGTTCATCAAGTTTCACACTTTTGTGTATTTTGGTGTTATTGAAGCTATTTTATCACACAAAAACTGGTTTAGAAACACTTTTGGACAGAATCAAAATTTTGAGCATTTCTACGCGTAGTAAAACCCTAAAACTACGCGTAAGTGGTTCCTTGGTTTGATCTTCATTTTCGTGGTTTATTCTGTGTTTTCTTACTTGGATAAGTCTGAAAATACGTCGACTTTGGATATCTTTTGCACTGTGATAGTGTAAAAGATCATTTGGGCAAAAACCCTAAAATTACGCATAAGCATAAGCTTACGCGTAGAAATCCTACGCATAAGATTTTTCCTACGCCTAAGCCTAGTCTTACGCATAAGAAAATCCTACGCCTAACTTTCTACGCCTAACTTTTGTCTACGCCTAACTTTAGTGCTTTTCTCTACTTACACGTAAGCTAAATCCTACGCGTAACTCCTTATTGTTACGCGTAACTTTGGTGTTTTTACGCATAAGTGCTACTTGATTCTTGTCTTTTCTACGCCTAAGGACACTTCATCAACAAAGGTTCATTCGACTACAAAGATCCATTTTTACCAACACAAGTTTTCAACATGTCTCAACCACCATACTCTAACTATTTCCCTTACACTTATCCTCAACGACAACAACAACTAAGTCCACAACATCAACAATGGAATCAACAACAAGCTATTTATCAACAACAATTTAATCAACAACATACTCCACAACTTGGTGCAATTCCCCCACCACAAATGGTTCAAACACCGCCAAGTCTTCAAGTTCAACCATACACAAATGATTACAATCAACATCCATCAAGGAACACTATGAAGGAACCCACTTGGTTTGCAAAGATGTGTGAAGCTTTAAGCAGCCAACAATCAATTCATGAAGCTGGATCACTTGATAGACCTCCAATGCTCACTCCAGGAAACTACGATCAATGGGTGATAAGGTTCTTTAGGTTCTGTGATCTGAAGAAGCCACATGGAAAGTTCTTAAAGAAGGTTATCTTGGAAGGTCCATTTGAGATGCCTACTGTCATTGTACCCGGAGATCCTACTGCTATTCCACCAAGAGATGAACAAACCAACATTGCTACTGTTACAGACTTGAATCCTCAAGAACTTCTCCACTATGAAGCAGATGAACTTGCAATGGAATATATCCTCTTAGGATTACCAAACCCAATTTTTCGTAGTGTTGATGCTCAAAAGACTGCATAGAAAATGTGGGATCATATTCGTCTTCTTATGGAAGGATCGGTACTCAATCAGGAGGATTTGGAATCCAAAATTTACTTGGCTTATGAACACTTCATGATTGAACCTGGATAGACACTAGAGTCCTATCATCATCGTTTTTCAGACATCATCAATGATTTGTATAAACACAACATCATCATGCCAAGAATTGCAGTGAATACTAAGTTCCTCAGTAGTCTTGGTCCTGAATGGGAGAAGTATGTCATTTTTCTCCATCAAGCGAAGAATATGCATCATTCTACATATGGATTGTTGTACGATTACTTGAAGCCTCATGAAAAGGAAGTTGATCGGGAAAGGATTCTCCGTGCTCAAATTGCTCCACCTACACATCCGGACAATCAACAACTTGCCTTATATGCTCAACAAAGTTATCCTCCTCAACAAGCAACTCAACCTACTACCTCAGTCACACCAAACGATCAATCACAACAACCTCAACAAAATCAATTGGTTCCTTACAACAACAACAATGATCAAGCACTTCACAATCAAACTAATGAGGAATCTGATCCGTTCGAAGCATTGCAACAGGGATTTGTTATGATTGCTAATGCTTTTAGCCGTTATACAAACAAATCCAACAATCGTATTCATTCCTCATCCAATACATGAAATCAGGCTGTTGTGAACAATGGACGAGTTGAAGTTCAGAATCGTGGTTATGGTCGTCAAATGGGAGGTGGTCAAGGGTTTAATGCTATGGGTAGGAATAACAACAGAGCTCAAGTGGTAGAACAGGGAAATGCTCAGAATGGGTTGAATGGTCTTCGATGCTACAACTGCAATGAGAAGGGACACCTGGCTAATGCATGCCCAAAGCCAAGGACTAGGGGCAGTGCTTACTTCAAAGAGGCTCTTCTTTTGGCTCTTAAGGATGAAGCTGGTGGATCTCTCACTAACAAAGAACAGAGCTTTATGGCAGATGCAGACTCAGATGATGATATGGAGGACTTGCAGGCCAATGCAGCTGTTATGTTGATGGCTAATATGCAAGAGTTACACATGAGTGAAACATGCCCAGTATATGACACTGATGGCTTGTCTCAGGTACCCGAACAAACCATCATCATATCTGAACTAATATCTCCGCCAATATCTGAATCCGGCACGGATCAGACTGTTCAAAATGAGTCATCTACATCTCAGTCTGACGATTTTCAAGTTAACCCTGTAGTTACATTTGACGATCAAGATGACCTTATGGTTTCCTTTGATAATCAAATTGACTCCGTGGTTGTACTTGAGGATCTAAAGAATGATCATGATGTGACTCACGTTGAACAAGATGAACTGTTGCCTCATCCAGATTTTGCTCGGTTAATTCAAGACCATCAAATCAAAATGGAGGAATGTTATGCATTAAATAAGGACTTAAAAAGCAAAAATGCACTGTTAACCAAGGATTTTGAATGCTTACAAATGCAACTCAACTTTTTCAAAACTCAAGAAAACCGTGAAAAAGGTTTTGAAGCCGCTTTTGCTAAATCTCATCAAAATGAAAAATATTTAGAGAGACAGATGCGTGATCTAGCCGCTTCGAAGAATGCTTTGTTGTCTGAAATAGAACAACTGAAACATGAACATAAAAGGCAAATTAACGCTCTCACCTTGGAAAATCAACAATCTAAGGCTGAGTTGTTAAATTGTCAAAAACAGTTCTCAGCATACAAAAAGCATTCAACAAATCGGGTAGATGACCTTCTTGCAGAAATTATTGGCTTGCAAAACAAAATTAAAGAGTTTAAAACTGTTGTTTACAAACATGGTGAATCAGTAACAACTATTGAAAATTTACTTTAAAACCCAATCCGAAAGGATATGGACCAAATTTCGCTGATTACAAACCAAAGCTTTCACTAAAAACATTCAAACCAAATCCTGAAGTTTCCAGTGCAGAATATAAAATTAATGATACTGTTATGAGTGTTGTTGAATATCATCGTCAAGAGGAATTAGATGCAGAAGACGAGAGTCGATCAAAATTAAAAACAGTTGTTTACAACAAACCTTTTAATTATTCAAAACCGGTCACTTTCGTCACACCAACGGATTCTACTAACACACCAAGGGTTATCATCAAAACACCTAAGTCTTCTAATGTTAATCCCCAACCAGACTATGCACAAATTTATGGTCCTTTACCTTCAATCACTGAAGTAAACTCAAAACCCGAAAATCGCAAAATTCTTAGATATTTTGATATTTTCATGGCTGACCTCAAAACTTTAAAACATGAGATAGAACATCATTCTGAAATCAAAGTTCAACACTTTCAATCGCCTTTAGCGCGAGAACAAAGAGACATTTTTCAGAAAAATCTTTTACAAATGTTAAAAATTTGAAAAGTTGTGCATTAGCTTGGGAAAAGGATTTTCATAAGGAACTTGGAGTGATGAAGGTCATTTTCGAGAAAATTGAAACATCTATTTCTAATACTAAACGCAAAAAGAAAATGTTGAGAAAAGATGTTGATTGACTCTTGGAAGATGTTATCTGTGCTGATATCCATAATGTTGTGTTATTCTATTCTTTGCCACATGCATCTGATTATATCTCTGCTGATACTGTTGACTCTGTGGTAACTGTTGAGAATACTGATAATGTGCTTCAGGTCGAGTCTTTAAAAGCTGAAAATAAACAATTACTTAACGAACTTTACAATGCAAAACGTCGTCTTCATTGGTGTGAAAAAGATATTCACAATCATCAACTTAGTTTTCAAAAGAAAATCGCTCAGTTGAGTGCAAAATCTTCTGATCCTAAAATTGAGCAACTGGATGATCAAAACGTGTCTTTGAAAAGTCAAATTTCTAAATATGAACAAGAACTTGTAACAGTTAAACAGGAATATGGTGTCACATTTTATTTACTCAATAAGACTCGACATGAAGCATCAAACGAACTTGATCACTATCTTGCTCACACTAGAGAAGTCATGAATTTTGCTGGTAATATTCGGTCTGAAAATCAAGATTTGATTCACACTATCTCTAAGTTAAGAGAAATGTTAGGAAAGTATGAACAACTTCCGCCAACCATTATTAAGAGATTAGCACCTGTCACACTTAGTAATCGTGCACCTAGAATCCCTACTGCAAAATCACAAGTTGCTAACGTGCTTCCTTCTACTGAAACAGGAATAGTTGCGTCTTTTCTAAACGTCCGCACTTCACAGCCTAGGAGCACTCAATCGAAGAATAGGAAGTTGCGACCTAAGAAAAGATCAATAAGGAATGCTAAAGTAGAAGAACACCCTAGGACTATGAATAAGACTCACGTTGCTTCCACTATAGATGTTGCGTCTGGCAAATGTAATAGAAATAGTGATGTAACGAATGCTAAACCTTTAAGCACTTTTGATATTTAGTCTGATGCACCTTGTGTTATTTGTCGTAAAAGTATGAATTCTGATTGTCATGACAAATGTGTTGCTAAAGCTATAATCTCTCGTTTACAGAATCCTAAGAATCGGAATACCTCTAGGCCCACTAATCATTCTCAGTCTGTGCTTGGTAGACCGCCTTCTTTAGATTCTAAGGAAAACATTGATGTCACTGTAGCTCCAGTTTCACCTCCTAAGAATGTAGTACCACCTAGTGCATTCACTAAGACTAAAGCAAAGAGTAGTCATAGATGGCAGAAATGGATATATAACATACTAGGATTTAAATGGATGCCTAAAGTCATTAATGTGTGCATGTATCATATACCTGCTTCGGAACCCTCTAACATTTCGGGTTCCACATCTACTTCTATTCCATCTGTGTCGTCTGTGTGTAATGCAGGTGATACAGATCATTCTCTGGATTGTTGATAGCGGATGTTCCCGACACATGACAGGCAACCTTAAACTGTTATCAAACTTTATTGCAAAGTTCATTGGCACTGTCAGGTTCGGGAATGATCACTTCGCAGCTATCATGGGCTACGGAGATTATGTCAATGGGAACATCGAAATCAGCAGGGTTTACTATGTGGAAGGCCTCGGTCATAATCTATTTTCAGTAGGTCAATTTTGTGATGGAGATTTGGAGGTTGCTTTCAGGGAGAAAACTTGTTTCATTCGTGATCTACAAGGAAATGACCTTATGTCTGGCTCGCGTAATTCTAGTCTCTACACTATCTCTATGCAAGACATGATTGCTTCATCTCCCATATGCTTACTTTCAAAGGCAACATCAACAAAATCCTGGCTATGGCATCGTCGTCTCTCACATCTAAACTTTCAAACCATCACCAACCTTGCTCGACACAAACTAGTTGAAGGTCTCCCACGATTCCGGTATTCAAAAGATCACCTTTGCTCAGCCTGTGAACAAGGGAAAAGCACTCGTGCTCATTTTCCTTCAAAGGTGGAACACAACTCTCAGCATGTGCTACATCTTCTTCACATGGATTTGTGTGGCCCGATGCGCGTGCAAACGATCAATGGCAAACGCTACATCTTAGTAATTGTTGATGACTACTCACGATGGACTTGGGTCTACTTTCTTCGTAGCAAAGACCAAGCTCCACAAATGATCATCACATTTCTCACAAAAATACAGGTTCAGCTCCACAACACCGTCAGGCTAATTCGAACAGACAAAGGAACTGAATTTGTTATCCAAACCCTTCGTGAATTTTATGAGAAAGTGGGAATTCAACATCAAACATCTATTGCACGTACACCTGAACAAAACGGAGTTGTTGAAAGACGAAACCGAACGTTAGTGGAAGCTGCAAGAACAATGTTAATCAATGCTAAACTTCCAGATTACTTGTGGGCAGAAGCCGTATCTACTGCATGCTACACTCAAAACCGTTCTATGATCACAAAACGCCACAACAAAACACCTTTCGAGCTTGTCCACAACCATAAACCGGATCTCAAACACTTTCATGTATTTGGATCCCTTTGCTATCCGAATAATGATCGTGATGATTTTGGAAAGCTCAAAGCCAAAGCAGACATTGGAGTCTTTATTGGATATTGTGAGAATTCTAAAGGTTACCGGATCTGGAATCGTCGTACAAAACAGGTGATGGAAACGATTCATGCTCATTTTGATGAACTCACGGAAATGGCTTCTGAGTACAACAGCTTAGAACCCGGTCACAACCGTTTAAACTTCCCCCAAACCCCATCATCAGCTGAACAAAGCCCCCAGCTAACTCGTCAACAAATGGAAAGGTTATTTTCCCCTCTGTTCAGTGACGATATTGATGAACGTGCTCCAGGTGTATCCGCTGTTTCCGCTGCACAACCTGATATTCTGAATGAAGTACCCCCACCTGCAGATTTTGATCCAAATGCGTTCTTCAACCCGTTTGCTAATGAGACTGCTGCACCAGATGTCATGGAATCTTCAACAAACCATTTGAATCCTCAAAATCTGCACAATGTATACCAACATCAACCCTCTACACATAGATGGACTAAAGACCATCCTCTGGCTAATATTATTGGCAACCCGAATCAACCAGTCGTTACGAGACAACGTCTTCACACAGATGGTGAACATTGCATTTATGCACTCACTGTCTGCCAATCTGAACCTAAAAACATTAAAGACGCAATGACAAAAGATAACTGGATTGAATCCATGCAAGAAGAACTCAACCAATTCAAACGTCTTGAAGTATGGGAACTGGTTGAAAGACCAACAGGGGTCTACGTCATTAGTCTAAAATGGATTTGGAAAAACAAATTGGATGCTGAAGGGAACGTTATCCGAAACAAGTCACGTCTTGTTGCTAAGGGTTATCGTCAGGAAGAGGGAATAGACTTTGAAGAATCTTTTGCTCCGGTTGCTCGTCTTGAGGCTGTTCGGATATTTCTCGCGTTCGCGGCTCATATGAATATGACGGTCTTTCAAATGGATGTCAAAACTCGTTTCTCAACGGACAACTGAAAGAAACGGTTTATGTCAGCCAACCCGACGGATTCATTAATCCAGAGTGCCCGAACCATGTCTACAAACTGAACAAAGCTCTTTATGGTCTCAAACAAGCCCCTCGGGCATGGTACGATAAACTATCATCATTCCTAATTGCTAATAATTTCACCAAAGGCTCGGTTGACCCAACTCTTTTTATACAATATCACGGGCCACATATCTTAATTGTTCAAATTTACGTGGATGACATCATTTTTGGGTCTACACATAAAAAGTTTTCAACCGCTTTTGCAAAACTAATGAAGAAAATTTTTGAAATGTCCATGATGGGTGAACTTACATTCTTTCTAGGATTACAAGTTCATCAATCACCCCGTGGTATTTTCTTGAGTCAGTCCAAATATGCCCTTGAATTGTTAAACAAATTTGGAATGAAAACCTGTGATACTTATGCCACACCTATGACTCATACCAAGAAGTTAGACGCTGATTTACATGGGAAATTAGTTGAACCTACCAAATACCGAAGTATTATTGGGTCTCTCATGTATCTAACAGCTAGCAGACCTGATATTGTCTTTGCCGTTTATCTATGCTCCCGTTATCAGTCAAGACCAACTGAAACCCACCTCTCTGAGGCTAAAAGAATCCTCTGATACATCAAGGGAACCATTAACTTGGGGATCTGGTATCCAAAGGATTCTGGTTTTGAACTAATCGCTTTTTCAGACGCTGATCACGTAGGATGCTTAGACTCAAGGAAAAGTACTTCAGGAGCTCTACAATTTCTCAGTGATAAACTGGTGTCTTGGCAATCAAAGAAGCAGGATTGTACATCGCTGTCATCAACCGAAGCAGAATATGTAGCCATGTCCGCGTGTTGTGCTCAAGTCATCTGGATGAGAACACAACTCAAAGACTATGGTTACGTATTTGACAGAATCCCGATGTACTACGACAATCGGAGTGCCATTGCGATCTCGTGCAACTCAGTTTAGCACTCGAAATCAAAGCACATCGATCTTCGCTATCATTTCATCAAGGACCACATGGAACAGGGTACCGTTGAATTATACTTTGTGGGTACTGAATACCAATTGGCAGATCTTCTCACCAAAGCCTTGCCTCCCGCTAGGTTTAATGAGCTGATCCACCGGATTGGTATGAGGTGTTTGACTCAAGAGGAATTGGATGACCTCTTAAAACAGTCTTAAAAACCTGTCAAACACCAAAACATCTTTTGTAAATAATTTTTCAAAAACAAAATACAAAAATATAAAATCTTATAAAAGAACAAAAATATTCTTCTAATCTAAAATCTTTCAACATGGCAAGTACATTTCTTCCTTCAACACTCTAATCCTTCAAAATTCAGTATTTTTACGATCAAGTGTTGAGGGGGAGAAAATTTTCACTTAACTGTTTCAAAACATCTGTGTACTTGCATGTTACCATATCTCGGTTGTTTCATTTAACAATGGTGGTGAATTTACTGATTAAATGACACTCCTCGGACTAAATTTATAACCTTTCATTATTTCTTAAGTCGAGGAGGAGTGTCGTCATGTTTCTTTCCTAAAAACTTTCTTTGGTAACCAAAATGGAAGTTAAATGGCTTTGTTTGAAAAAGGAAAAGGTGGAGGGACTAAAACTGTCAAAATGTTAAAGTTACTTTTAATATAAACACCTCACACCTACTTTTTACTTCACATTTAATACAAACAACCATATTCATCCTACGCGTAAGATTGAACCAAGAAATCCGTTGTTTTGATCATCATTTTGTAAGTGTTTTAATGATCTTAACATGTTTTTAAGCTAAGGTTTTTAATATCATGCAAATCCAACGGGTAAAAAATGTGTTACGCGTGATTATGTGTTCTACGCATAAGCGTATGAACACATAATCATTGTGTGTGTGTTTTGGTTATATGGTTTGTGTCAAAACGTTTCTTATACATCAAGGATACCATTTTAACCATCAAAACCCACCCAGAAACACGTATTAATGATTTTTGAAAATTAGGGTTTATGAGTCGATTTGGGTTTTTCAAAATGTGAAGTGTTTTGGTCTAAAAGATTGTTGGGTTATGGTCATATGAGGTTGAATTGATGATTACCATGGTTGTTAACCACCCAGAAACACTAATTGTTTGACAATTTGAAGTTAGGGATTAATGTTCATACTTTTGGGTAATTTCGATTCACAGCGAATTAGATGATAATACTTGGCCTAAAGACTCTAAAAACACTCTAGACCTACCAGAATTTGTTTGGTGCAAATCCCATGGTTAAATTTCATACGCGTAAATCTTAACCCTTAGGGTTTTGACCTACGCGTATGACTTTCTACGCGTAACCTTTAAACGAATGATTCATGCCTTGTTTCGTTGATAAAATGAAGTTTTGTGTTAATTTTGATGATTTGATGAATTTATTTCAGGCTTTGCTACGCTTAATATTCAGAATCAAGGTCATTTGATTCTCTACGCATAAGGACTACCCTACGCGTAGTCAAGTTATGCGTAAGAATAATTCTACGCATAACCATTACGCGTAAGGTTCTACAATGGGATTACGCGTATCCTGTGAAGGATATGCGTAAACAGTGACCTCTACGCATAAGGTCTACTCTTACGAGTAAGCCTTACGCGTAAGGTATATATGCGCCTAAGCGTAAGCTCTACGCATAAGGTGCCATTTTCCTACGCGTAACATTTCTTACGCGTAAGTGAGGATCCTACGCGTAAGCTTTCGTCTACGCATATGTCATTACTGTTTACGCTTAACTTTGCCAAAACTACGCTTAAGCCTTGATTGACCTTCATTATGAATTGTTACGTGTACAAACTTGTAAATAAACTAATCATAACGTCACGAATCCAATAATGTCACTAATAAACTCAAATGTTTGATATGTTGTGAACAATAAGTGATAACATAAACTTTAAAACTTAAAGTTAACTAACTCACGAAATATTTCACGACGTCATTGGACTATTGGACAAACAAGTGAATTAGGACTCGTAACAATCATTGACACTGTACATTCAATAACTAGACAATAAGACCTTCTGTTGACTAACATTATGTCTTTCGATATGTTGGTTCTTTTGGCTAATGTTATTTCAGATCTCGACATGGCTGCTCAAATGAATGTGGATGCACCTGAGGTTCTCACTATTGCTGATATCTTCCCAAATGGCTATCCGAGAAAGCTTGGAAAGAACAACCTTAGGGTTGACTTTGACACACTCACATGCTCAGAATCTTCTTGTCTCATTGCAGTGGATATTCTCAGGAATCATCCCTACCAGAACATGCTCTCACACTCTGCCACAGTTCCAGAGATCTACATTCAACAATTCTGGGATTCTATGCAGAGGATCACTGGTCAAAATGCTGTGAATGTGACTATTAATCACAAACAAGTCACTATCACTCCTGATGACTTACGAGCTGTTCTCATCATTCCAGACATCGCTCCAACCGACTTCTTTGCTACCCCTACTGAAGAGACTGTCCTGCAATTCTTGATAGATATTGGTTATGATGAAGCTAAAGGAATTATTACTAAGCACTCTCACGTGGAGCTGAAGAATATTCCTCAACCATGGAGGACACTTTATATGATCATCACCAAATCAATCTCTGGTCGTGACAGTGGCTATGAGCATCCCAAGCTCATGGAACTGCAAATTTTCTGGTCGTTGATCAACAAGAAGGACATTATAATTGAAGCACTGCTATGGGAAGATATGATGCTGTCTCATAAGAAGCTTGGCTCCAAAATTCCCTATGTCAGATACACCAAACTGTTGATCCAGAGAGCTCTTGGACTTCATCCTGATATCCCCATGAGACTCAATGACCCAGATAATCATGACATCTTGACTGAGCCCATACTATCTGTCAGAATCAAAGAATCGTCTACGAAGAAACAGGGTGCTGTGTTGCCCGATCACCTTCTTACAAAGGAAATCAAAAAGCTGGAAATGTACAAAAGGTATCGGGTAGCCGTAAAAGAAGGAAAAGTTGGCCATCTTGATGAAAAGGCTTCTGGGACTCCTACTCGGAGAACCAGAAGAGGAAGTGCTGGAAGTGCAGTAAGTTCTGAAAGTTATAGGAAACTTCCCAAAAGGAATCCTCCTCGTAAAAGGATTGTTCCTGTAAAGGAAGCTGAACCTATTCCCAAGCCCGAACCACAAAGAAAGCTTTTGGATGAAAGCTCTGAAGGTACTGACACAGATGAAGAGATTACCTACTGATAACGCTCAAATTGTGCATGTTTTTAGTAGCGTTATCTGTGCTTTTATGTGTGTTATTTGGTTATAATCATATGCTTTTAATGCTTAATCGTACAAAAGTGTGTTTGCTAGTTCATTTGTAGCCAAGTACAGGAAAATGGAGAAAAAGACGGAAAAAGAAGTAAAACACGAAGATTTCTCCATATGTGAAGAATTCCTGACAAAAGAAAGACTTGTGGAGTGTATTCGAGAAGATAAAGTCATCAAGTTAGTGGTCCAAAGACTCAAGAATAAAGTTCAAGAAGGGAAACGAGAAAGAAATGAAGAAAAGAAGCTAAAACAAAGACATATTGGAAGACTCGTTGTTCCCGACACACCTTCACCATTTTGGCCATAACTTTTGCATACAGACTCCGTTTGACCTCCCGTTCGCGGCCACGGAAAGCTAAGAGAAAGATTTACAACTTTGCTGTTTATGACTTTTTGTGATTTTGCTCCAACCAATCGGTCGAGCCCCGTAACCGATTCGGTTGGAGAGCTGTCAAGAAGACCAACCGATTCGGTTGGAGCCCAACCGAATCCGGTTGGAGGTCCTGTTTCAGCCATTTTTCCATCACTAAGATCCCAAACGTGTTCCAAATGATTCTAGTCCCTTCCTACATGGTTTCTAGTCCCTTCCAAGCTCCTTGGTGACCAAGAAATGCATTGAATACCCTAGGCCTTGGTAGTAGTATAAATAGAACCCATTTGGCACCTCATTTCATCATCCCTTCTCCATCTTTCTCATCCCTTTCATCCACCACTCCATCTCTAGGTGTGAAATTCAAGCCTCCACCCTTAAGGACGAATTTCCACCTAGAGAGAACACAACCACTCTCAATACCTTCACCAAAGGTGTGAAACTCAAGCCTCCACCCTTAAGGACGAGTTTCCATCAACTATCCTATCCCAACTGGTGTGAAATTCAAGCCTCCACCCTTAAGGACGAATTTCCACCAATTACACCAACTTATCTTCTCCCAAAAGACCACAAACCTCTGCCATTTCCAGAAGTATGCTTGGTTAGAAGTTGTAGTTGATTGGAGGCTTGAAGGAGTGCTATAATCCTTCACCCTTGCCTAATGTAATCTTACTTTGGGTACACTCTTGTTACTTTTATGATGTTGAATGCTATGATTCATGTTTGGTTCTTTGGTTATGTTGATTATGTGATACTTGTTTATTTCATATGAGAACTTGTGATAAAAGGATGTTTGGATAATTGTAGTGTTTGTTTGGAATATGTTGATAACATCATATTTGGTTGAATTGGAACTTGTTCTTGTTTATTGTTTTGGTTGATCATTGTTGAGTCTAATGTCGAAATATTCTTAACAATGGTTAGTTCCAATTCATTAATCGACAAATGATTTTGGTCTTGTACTTTGTGACGATTGTGCAAGAGAATTAATAAACATAACAAGTAAAGGTTTAATTTGGATTATGGCCGAAAGGAATCTTTTGAATATGTGTTCTCATTATCTTTCAAGTAAATGGAACTTTACAAATTAATAACATCAAAGTCTATGGCCGAAAGGGATTCTTTGTTGTTGTTGGTATAAGGCTCATGACATGATCACTTGATTGAGGCTTATGCACATTTGATTTATAAAACACTAAACTATTATTATAGGTTCTATCTTTGATAATATGTTTTCCAAACTAAACATCCTAATATCCTTGTGATCATTTGTCTAAACATGTATGTTCTTTGTGTGCTTGTTCTTAGTGGTTTGATCCGTGACAATCATAACCACGACCTTGATACGTGCTTGTTCTTATATTGCTTTTCTTGTTGGTTTGATATGTGACAATCATAACCATCAACTTGTTACTTGCTTAAACAAACAAACAACACTTGTAGTGCAACCAAGTCTCTTGGGACGACCTTGATTTACCATATACTATACTACAACTTGACTAGGGTATACTTGCCCGAATGTGTTCCTAGTTAACCGGTAATTCTTGTTATAAATTTAAAACCTCGTGGAAGCACATCACCTACTCTGAAACTGCTAAGGATGACAATCCTTCAGTACCAAAACCTCCAAGTCCACAAACTGATAAAGGAAAAGGGAAGACTCCTGCACTTGTACCCTATGATGAGAGCTCTGAAGATGAAGAAGAGCAATTGGATCAATCCTACAGGAAGACGGTTAAATTCGTTAGTCACCTTCAAAAAGCTGAAGAATTTGCAAAAGACCAAATGGGTAGACCCGGAGGAACAAGTGGCGCTGCCCACTCTTCACCAGGTCCTGATTCGGTTAATCGACCCGATAAGGGATCTGGTGCCACCACTCTTCTGCAACAACAAAAGCTTGTGGAGGATTCTATCGAATATGAGTTTGAGAAAACTGAAACTAAGAAGTCTGAAGAAGATAAAGATGCTGATTATGACAAGCTGCTTCTGGAAAGTCCTACACGATCACAGAAGGAAACTTCTGAACCGCCCAAGGACCCCGAGTCTCCTCATGTCTCATCCTCATCGGATTCTTCTTCTCATTCATCACCACCACCATCAAAGAGATCAACCAAATCATCATCCAAATCAGTGAAGAAACCACCTCGTTCCTGGATATCTCATGCTCATAAACGTATTGGGAATGCTGTCAAACAAATCAGAAAGAAAGACATTCTCCAAAAGAAGTTGAATTTCGTTGCTGATCACATACATCATCTGTATGATGAGCATGAAAAGATGAAAGGAGAAAGGGAGTTTATTCAGGAATTCATGAAAAGTCATCGTCAAGAGGAACTGAACGAAATGATCGAAGGTTACACTAACAAGTACCTTCAGGATATCGTTCCTAAAGTCACAAAGGAGATGTTTACCAGACAACTATATCCAAATCTTATGCAGATAGCCAAGCAAACTATAAGATCAACACCTTTAACCGTCACAATTAACCCATCTGATCCTATAGTTTTCTCGGATAATGAATTGGTGGCCAAGCTTGTCACACAAATGTCTCAACGATCTGGGACATTTACCTCTGATGAAGGAAAGCTGTTTCAAGCATTGCTGGACTACCAACTCCAAGAAGCATGTAGATTCGAAGCTGAAAAGTCTAAACGTCCTAGAGACGATAAAGACAAGGATCAGGATAAGCATGATACAACTAAACGTCAGAAGAAGTCTGGTGAATCATCTTCTATGTTACCTCATCTCCAACAGACTTCTACTCAACAAAGATCTCCTCCCCGTTCTTCTACAGATAAACCTCAGGACGATTCCGAGTTACCACCCCTGACTCAGAAAACCGGTGATCACTTTGAGTATACGGGTGGTGACGATGAAGAGGTCCTTGAGCCCCTACAACAACCCACCTCTCCCAAACAAGTTCAGAAACCAACATCATCATCTAGGCCTTCGAAAAAGAAGAAGAAGAAGACGCCTCAGACTGACGTCGTATCTTGGCTAGATGACGACAAAACTGAAGAATTTGAATGGTTCTCTACTCTTGTTAATAACACTCCCTACCCTGAAGAAGGTCAGAATTTGGTAGACGGTTCTACATTGGAGCATGCAAAACTTTTGCAAGAAAAGTTCCATGTGAAGAAAATGACGAAATCTGAGTTGAAGCGAATCAAGAATGAAGCGTTTCAACTTCTAAAAGACAGCTCTGAAAGTGCCCTCGAGGTCGAATATCACCTTGACAACATTGCTCGAGCTATGTCTAACAACATGGATTGGCTCAACCCGGAAGCAAACATTGATTTCACAAAAAGGGACAACCCTCCATACTACACCGATTGGACCAAACCTCTACCGACCATTGGCCAACTAGATGAACCACGGATTCCCTTCCGATATTTCTTCAACAAAGACCTGGAATTTCTTCTCCATGGTGGCGATGGTTCAAGGAAATATACTACATCCTTGACACTTCCATTCCCTGCAGCTATCTACTCAAACTGCATTGCCATTGAGGAACGTGCCACTCACTTGTTCTCCAACACAGTGGAAGCATACGACCAAGATGCATTGTATGGGATTCATCACTGGCCAGAACGCCGACGAATCTACTACAGAAGCTGTCAAGTTCAGAAGTCACAACATGCAGTGTTTAGTACTAAAGACATCGTTGCCATCCAACATGTTGGTCTTTCATCCAAATGGGACTACACCTTTCTCAAGAAGATTGTGGTCAAAAGACAGGATGAAAGGGATTATGCATTCTGTGAAGCTGACTTTGAGAATTTGTCTCTCAACGATATTGAAGATATGTACCTTGCAAAAGTACAGGGTCGCATGAGATAATTTTCAACCGAAATACAACGTGAATTCATCAAGTCACTGCTCATTTTCATCAGACGCATAGTCATAAAAGAACGTGTTGAAGATCTCCAGCTTGCCGTTGAATCATATCAGACACGTGTCAACTTCACTCCACCACAGCTTGATCTTCCCGATATCAACCAGCTATCACAATTAACGCTCATCAGCAAACCGTTTGGTGTCGTTTATCGCAGTGAACTTCATCGCAATTGCTTGATGGCGTGTAATGAGCTTTACAAATTTGGAGATCATACTCTGAAGATGGTTAGGGACGGACTAGCTTATCGATTGAAGGATATACGTGAAAACATTGGGAACCCTAAGCGATGGAATTCTCTGGATCGGAGGAATGTGAGAAGGATCATCACCATGATTGATGAACGGTTGTTCAGAAGGGATCAGTTCAGAACGTTGGAAAGCTTTGTTGGTGGTCGAACCAGGATCAACATCACCGGCTATCAACGCCCTGTTCGTACTTCTGGGAACATCACTGCACTTCCTGGTACCCCTTGAATTGTTTCTTTCATATAATTTTGGATGTGTGATTATGTATGTCAATGGCTTGTGCACACATAATAGTGTACAACCCGTTCTTGTCAAGAAAGGACCCTGTGGTACGCCTCAGTGCCACAATCCTTATAAAAGGAGCGAAAGCTTCTTACTTTTGAGTAAAACCTATCAAACCTTTCACTTTTCAAGGTTTTGCTCAAAAGGACAAGTACTTCCCCATATGATTTTCAAAACCTCAACCGTTTATATCACTTGTTGAGGGGGAGTATTTTCATTAAAACTTTGTTCACAAATTGTTTATAGTGGTCATCTTCCCGCAACACTCGAAATGGTCATATTTATTGTCAACATTTCAAAAATAACATTTGATATGCCATTTTTGAGGGGGAGAAAATTGTGATAAGAAATATGTTGTGCAAAATGCAAATGAATATGTGTACTTCAGACTTAACCAACGAATTGACGGTACTAAACTGTTAGTAACTCGAAAAGACTTGTCCTGGACGGGTAATAATTTCAAGCTAGTTCGCTAGTAATGTAAACGTGTCTCGCAAAGGACTTGTCCAAGTAGAAAGTACCATTCGAGACACTCTTGGTAGACATGAACTCTGATGAGTATGACAACCTTTTGAGGTTTGTCTACACCTTCAAGGTAGTTATTAGAACTAGTTGTCACCTAAAAGCTGACAATGTAACTCTTTAACTATGTAACGTAACCGTGTCTCGTGGGGGATTGTCTATCTCCAGTGGATCAATTCAAAATGTGCGCGCTCTTTCCTCACTGTGCATTTAAACCATTAAAACTCGTTAGCACATGTGGAGGGGGAGTATTTATGCAAAATCCTATCTCTCACAGTGGTTCAAACATGTTTTTCATCTACAAACCCCTTGAGAGATGTTTCACAAACAGTGGTTTTAATGGCAACATAGGTTAGTCATGGAGTTATAAGGTGACTAAGGTTAGGAATAACCGTCCTATGATCCGCCAGAGCCGGAGGGATCTACCCAAGGACATCACAAATAGTTAGTACTTAGAAGTCCTTAGGAATGATTGTAAAAAGGAGAAAATGAGAATCGGAGAAAGAAGGAGTTGAAGAATAAAAAAGAAATGTAAGGTAAAGGGTGAAAAGAAATAGCCCTCCAGATTATTCAACTTAGGGCAGACACCGGGTTCAATTCATATGCTACTGGTTGTCACTTAGTGACACCGGTATTGAAGATTAAAAGTCGTCATGGACCCAGTGACGCATGCACTAAACCTTCTTAGCCACTCAAGTTTCTCTCAACAGAAGCTTGTTTCATTCTCACAGGGAACCCTACGTAAACTATTGGCTTTCTCATAGAGATCGCTGGTATTGAAGAAGGAGACCCTCTCCCTAGTCTCCGCTCAGGAAAACCAAAACGCACTATTGAGTCTAGAGCCACGAGATTCATTAAAAGATCTCTTAGGAACACTTGACATTTTACCACTTGACGATCACCAAATAAGATTATCAGTGGTTCATATCGAGTCCTTCACAGATCTTAGCAATCTGTCGAGAACATTTATGAGAGGTTCACATCTGTGATCCTCAGTGATTGAATGGAAACTCCTGCCAGGGTCAACATCAAACAGCCCTGACAGCAGGTCACTTCGGTAACTCCCCGTGGATTACGCGGAGTGTGTCTCAAACGGTCTACAGTCGTGAGGTGATGCTACGGTGTACCTCAGCGACTCATCTGAACTGTAGATGTACTTCGGTACATCGTGTTATCTCACTTGTGGGACTCCAGTTCAGGAACGGCCTTTGTAAGAATTAGAGTTGTGTTTTCACACTATGCTGTTAACACTCTCGAAGTTCAAACTTGTAAGTGCCGGAACCTGCTTATTACTAACCGTTTGAAATGTTTTCTTCTTATGGAAGCTCCGGAGCGGGATGATCGTGCTGATTCTTCTCATGCTCACGCCAACATCATCACTAATGGAAGTTCTATTCCGAAGCAACACAACAGTCAGAATGATTCTTCGTCAAACCAAAGAATCTACAAAGTTAAAGACTTAAAGAACTTCATCAGTATTGAATTCCAATGTCAAAGAGCGTGTGAGCATGTTGAAGAATGACGTGGAGACACTGGAGCAGCGAAGCAGACCTGAGGCAGACTTGATGCAGACAACAACATACTATCACTTTCACCACAAAGAACAATGATCAAAGAACAAAGTTAAAGATGACGTCAAAGCATAACTGTTCAAAGACAACTATCTCTCTACACTGGGGAGGTTGTTCGAATCAAGGGAATTCTTCTCACAAGAAGGAAGAATGTCAGAAGACGTCAGAGCTACTATTACATCAACACCTTCACCGTTCATCACCAACACTTGAGGGGGAGATTGTTGGAATCACTCCTAAACCATAATCAAGTGTTAGTAATTAATATGTAATAGTTAGCTTTATTATGGCCTTTATGTTTGTTATTAGCCTTAACCTTATGTAGAAGGCCCATGAGCTTAGGCCCAAGCCCATAAAGGAAAGGAAGGGAACTAGGAGTGTTGCCCTAGCTTCCCTCCTATAAATACTCTTGTAAACCCTCATTTGAGGGTTGGTTGTTCAAGTTATTCCTTCACCTACACTCTACGCATAACCGGTCTTAGTCTAACGTGTGTTTGTGTTTGTTTACTTGTTCAATCGCCTTATCTCTTTCTATATCACTTGTGTTTGTAAAACTAGTGACCCAACACTCTCAAAAGACCTTTAGGTAGTCGATTCTAATTTAATCTCACAACTCATCAAACAAGAACTGTCATGAGATTAAACTAAACCGACTTGAGTAAACTTGCCTCTTAGCTTGATTTTCGCAACTCATCAAACAAGAATTGTCACTAGATCAAGCTAGGAAACAAGTCTTTTGAATGAAGTCTTTTGAAAGATTCGCTCGATATTGGAATTGCTTACACAAATCAAATCAAATCAACAAAATAAATTACAACTAAGGTCGATATCGTTAGGTCTCAAATTAATCAATGTCGTGAACGTGGTAAAAATTGGAAGCAAGTTATGCACTCAAGATCATGTTGTACATAAATAGGGTGGTTGTTCAGAAAATGTACCCGTTACGCGTTGCGGGTTTCCTCAGTACCCAGATAGAATGCTCGACCACGTGCAGGGGAAACATCAATGTTCTGTTCTGGTGGACCTTCTATTGCCAACACCAGGTTTGGATGATTTCCTCCTTGGTTGGGAGTTCTTTTCAACTTTGGACAGGTATTCTGAAGGTGATCCAGACTTCCACACTCGTAACATGCTTTTCTTTGTCCTTGGTTCCCAGTCCTGTTTGAGCAATTTCGCGCGAAGTGACCCGTCTGTCCACATTTGTTGCACTTTGGGCAATCTCCTGAGTGATGATAGTTACATCGAGTACACATAGGATGTGGACCTGTATATCCTTTGCGCTCCTAAGTGGTCGCTCCATAGTTCCTGGTTATTCGCTGCCTCTTGTTTTGCAGGTCCTGGTCTCGGCTTCCCTGGCGATCCTCCTGTCGCTTCCGTCCATTGTCGTTTGATTTTGTTAGTTCTCCAGACCTGATCACATCATTTGTCAAGCGATACGCCATACCCACAGCGGCTTGCAGAGTGGTTGGGTTCGACGAGGTGACGTCCCTCCTAATTTCCGGTATCAATCCCCATATATATCGGTCGATCAACTTCTCCACAGTGGAAACCATGTGAGGAACCATCCTAGTTAATTCATGGAAATGGATCGTGTACTTGTCGACTTCTACTCCTACCATCAAGTGGTTCCAAAATTCTGCTTCCAGCTTCTGAACTTCATCTTTTCTGCAGTACTCATCAGTTAGTAGTTTCTTAAATGCTTCCCAAGATAACGCATTTGCAGCCCCTCTCCCTCTGGTCTGTAGTTGGTTGTTCCACCAGGTCAATGCTCGACCTTGTAGTAGACCAGCAGAGAACTCAACCTTGTTTCCTTCAGCACATTTCGTGATACTAAGTTTCGACTCAACATTCTCGAACCAAGTTAGCAGTCCAATGGCACCCTCAGTACCATAAAATTCCATCGGCTTGCATGTCATGAAAGTCTTGTAGCTGCATCCATGACCAGTGTTTGAAGTACCTTCTCCGACGTTGGTTCGTCTAGCATCAAGGTGCGTCATAATTTGGGCGAGTAGATCCGCTATTCTAGCAGCGTTGTTGTTTGGATTGTCGTTGTTGTTTGAGTTGGCATTGTTGTTTAGGTCGACGTGGTTGTTGCCTCTTGAGCGTGTGTTTCTTGCAGCCATGATCTTGCAATGGACCAAAATATCGGGTTGAGTAAATGAAACTCGGACGAAGGCAGATGAGGTTTAGAATGGTGGTAATGTGTTATAGTGATCGAAACATGACAGGAACAGAGACATGCTATGTCTAACAAGTCGAAAGATGGAAAAGAGAAGGTATAAACAAGGTACGGTAATGTAGACGTGAACGTAAAAACATGCTATGCATACCCACCCGACCAATGCAATTTCAGGTGACCAGACTCTAAAGACTCGACTAAACATGATTTAAAACTACCATTCTTATCATTGCATGGTTCTTCATAAATTAGACATAGTTGATCAGGCTATGTATAATTTATGATTAACGATGCAACGATAGGTCTAGTTGACTCGGATGATGTTCAATGTTTAATAAAATAAAATAAAAAAATTTATTCCGGTTATAGCTGTGATTTTTATTTTTGAAAAATCGGCATTCTCTATAACCTTTGGCTCTGATACCAATCTGTCACACCCTCACCGGAGGCGGAAACACGAGGTGTAACGGAAGGGAACATAAGCACAAGATAATAGAACATACCAACGTTAAGATTTAAAAGAAAGAGTACACCATTACAATACCAGTTTAACCGACATCGGCAAATATATTACAAAGTTTAGATTCCAAAATATTGCGTTTTATTACATAACAATTTGTAGTGACAAGTAAAAACTTCATTATGCAAGACCTGGTAGAAAAAGCTTACTAACGATCACCTGAAATGCATGAGAGAAAAACGGGTCAACTATGAAAATAGTTGGTGAGTATACACGTTTCGTAAAATAAGAAAACTCGTAAGAGAGATTCAAAGGTTTCGGTCATCGGAAATAGTTCCCAAAGCAAAGGCATTGTAAATCCACTCAGTTCCAAGTTCCGCCCATACAAAACTTGCAACCTGTGTGTTCACAACCCATTGCACAAAATATAGCGTATCAAGTAGTCAAGTATAAGTGGTCATAATAGTTCACAATATAGTACCACGTATATAATAACTTAGGGATGCTCCGAACATAGGAGACTTTGCACTGCTCCAACAAGGGAGACTCCTTTGTCACTCGTCCACCTAGGTGAGAATTAGTGAGAACACTCCACCATTAAGGCGAGAATTATTGAGAACACTCCACCAACAAGGCGAGAATTTATAGTGATGCTCCGAACATGGGAGACTTTATAGTGATGCTCCGATCATGGGAGACTTTAGGTCAAGGTCATAACACGTACGGTTCAATAAGTTCAAACAAGGCATAATTTCGTAATTAAGTTCAAGGGTTTGATTCAAGTTCAAAGGTTCAAACAAAATGAGTTCATAAACTAGAAATCAATTTAGTTCAAATATGGTTCATGCATTTCGCCCCAAAATATAGTAAAACGGTAAAAAGAGGATGTGATTACTCACTTGGTTAAATGATGCGATGGCAAAAGTGAGTACACTGAAATGAGACGCAGATCTCTAACCGCGACCTACTATGAATGATATGATCTATAATAAGTCACGATGTAATGTTATGCATGCAATTCATATGATATCCATACTACTTGTTCACTTTTGAAAATAAAGTTTATTGTCAAAAAAATAATCTTATAAAGTCTTGAGAATTTATAAACTACTTTACAAGTATTTATATTGAAATGATATCCTACGATAGTCATTTAGTGATTTATTATGAAATTTAAAGTTTTAGCTTTTAAGTTTTCATCATAGAGGTCTCGATCACAGAGAAAAATATAGGTAAAGTATGGTACTTATGTCCAAAATATCGTTTAAGGGTGGTTTTCGGCAAAGTTTAAGTGATCATATTTTATTTATTACAACTCCGCTTGACGAACGGTTGGACATTTTGGAAAATAGGCTAGGCGAACTTACTTTTACTAGAAGACATAATTTTATAAAAAGTACTACATCCATGTTAAAAACGACCCTCAACATGGTCCTTCGTTGCCATAGTATGTGTCTAATAGAAATATATTAATTTTGCTTATATAATAAAGTTACGGCAACTTTGTTTAACGCGTGTAATTTAATCGTTACAAGTCCGTTTTCTACGTTTTCTACATCCTTAGATTCGTATCAAAGTATACTAATATATTTTTGATAAGTCGACACATTTCATAACGCTTAAGCCTCATTTTTGACTCGTAAGAAGTGGAAGTAATATGCTGAAATTTCAGAATTTTATAGTTTTCGTCGTCTAACTTGAAAAATTCATATCTTCTTCGTTATAACTCCGTTTTAACCCATTCAAGCGGTCACGTTTTCGTTTTAAAGTGTATTTTCCAAATGTCTAGCCCAAAATTTTTTATAAACTGTCGAAAATTCCAGAATTAACAATTTTGATCAGACCCTTAATTAGCGTTGTCGAAACGAGTTTTTCTCGCGCAGAACCTATTCTAACCAATTCAAACCAACTCCGAAGCTATTCTAATCCTACCATACACCTTCTTAGGGTGTCATGGGTTCCTAGACATCACCAAAAGTGATATATTTCAAGGAGTAATTATAGGATGATATATATTCATAATAAGTAATAAAAACACTAAAAGTGGTATAAATTCACATGTAACTTGCATGTTTTCTTGCAAAAATGATGAAATGACCAAAGTATGAATATGGAAAAATAAAAATGATCATTAAATGCTTACTAGTGTAGTGATGAGGTTTTAGAACAAGGTTTTTCCTAAATACCCTAGGTTTTTATTGCAAAACCTAAATATAGAGTATACTAGTGTTTGTAATTCACTTGTTCTTGCAAAAACTCCAAGTTTCTTCTTGTTTTTGATCTTGGCCGGTTCTAAAGAGAAAGAGGAAGAGACTTTGCAACTTTTCCACCTTGGTATCTTGTGTTTGTATGTGTAAACTTTTAGTATATAATAAAAATATCACAAGTGTCCTATCTATACATTAATATATGTTAGTCTAGATGAATATTTTATTTAACCTTGTTGTGTCATCTCCTTCTTGTCGACAAGGAGTAATAAAATAAGAGGTGATATAATTTTATTTAGTAAATGTGTTAAAGTATATGTATATTGTGTATTTGATATGTAAAAGTAATTATTTAGTGCAGCGTTAGCTAGAAATAATTTTTTAACGGAACAGAATAAAATATATTGAAGTCATAAAAATTATAAAAATGCATTTCTTACAAAAATTGAGTGAAATGATAATTATCGTGTAATATTTAAAAAAACCGTCGTAATTATATAAATATAACAATTTATATACAAAATAAATTTAAAACACCGGATAAACTAATAATAATATTTTTATAAACTTAATATGAGTACAAAAATATATCGGGATAATTTCTGGAAGTATCGGATCAAATGTTCAAAATAATTAATTACGCGATAGCGTTTATTTAATAAGAAATTATGCGTTTAACGTAAAATGCAAAACCATGCATGAACTAATATGATGATGATGATGCTAATGATATGTAGACTAAACCTAGTCTATATGAAATGTCCTTGATGAAATGTTCGTGAATTCGCAGCTAAACCATTAAGGTTACGCGAATTTGATATTCGTAAACCTAGTTTACGATAAACGATGAAATAGTAAATTTGAGAAATGACCGGAAATTGAGAATTGTGACAATTTATTTTATTTATTTTTATTTTTTTTAACATCACTTTATTAGAAATTAATAGGATTTACAAGAAATTAGTGGGAAGCCGAGGTACGATTTGGGCCCCCACTCCTCTAGCTATAGCAAAACAAATCCTACTAAAAATTTGTGTAGCAGCACGCGCCCCAATTTTTTGAGTCACAGAGTACTTTCGGATCCGCTTCAGTAGGGTTACTGCATCCTTCTCGAGTTCCCCAAAGGAAGAGAATGAGAAAGGGAGAAACCCATATTCAATATCTGTGCATTTAGCCTCATACTTGACCCGTTTACGTTGCGCAACCTCAATCACCGCACTGCCATGAACAAAGTGAACCATACCAATTTGCGTCAAGGGCGATGACCCTGTCAAATCGACAGATACATCAATCCCTCCATTCCATGCGTAGAGCAACATATCAGCTAGGCGTAAGGGTTGGTCCCTTTCTTCAATAAGCCCGATGTCAACTTCTTTACGAGCTGAAATACCCGACCGAGAACAAATGTCAACAAGAGTATCAAGCACCACGTTACGCCGATGTTTAATACCAATAATACCAGCGCACGATACAGCATGGTCTCCATAAATATCCCCAGTAAAGACCCTGGAACAAGCTGAGCACGACATCTGAACAGAGAATAGGGGAACACCTAGCCGATAGCATAACACACACCGGTAGGTCCTAGCATTCATATTTTGTCCCAACCCAGAGATCGGAACCACCCTAAGCCAATCCAAAGTGTAATCCTCCATCTGAGATTTCCATAACGCCATCTGTCGAGTAGATAGGGAAAAAGTGGATTCAGCCGTTTGGGTAGCACGTGTGAAATATATGTCTGCCAGTTTCTTCATAAGTTTTGGGGCATCAATCTCACTTGGATTACTCGAAAGATCAATATCCATTTTCGTATTAAAATCACACAAGGCGTCATCAAAGGATGGCCCATAAGTTACAATACCAGAGTGTCGGAGCAGCTTAGTCTGCAAGCTAGCAGACTGGAGTCTAGACGCAAGAAATGCATAGTTCAAGACATCGCTGTGAAAACCCGTAATTTTCACACTATTATATGGTTCTATTATTTATTTTTATCAGAATATGCGAATCAATTATTTTCTGACGTTTATTGTGTTTCCTGAAAAATGAGCCCGCACCCGTACCGACACTCAATTAAGTATGGCTAAAGTCAAATAAATATTTTTCTAAGTTAGAATTAATATTTTTATTTTTACTTTTATAAAATCATGCTCAAAACTGTATATTACACGTTTGCTAAAAACGTTAAACCGGAACACCGCGACCCACATTTAAGCTTAAACAATACCCACAATACACTAAATGAATATAAAAAACAAAAGCTGGCAAATCCTTTTTCTTGATCCACTGTGCATCGAGCACACAAACACAATAATACTTTTGAGCTTTGCAATTGGAATTGACATGCACACTTAGCTCAAAATGGCTATACCATTTAGTCCAAGACATAAAGCATTGGTCAAGAATTCCCATTCTAATTTCTCTATAATCTGTCGAGCAAACACACATTTGTGTCATATTCACTTTCAAAAAATTTCAAACAAACACATAAAACAAGAGTTGGTTGAACTTTGGAAGAATTCTTGGGGTAAATCTTGGAGGCAAATTGGGTTTGATAATCTTGGGTTAGATCTTTGTGCTTGGTTTTTCTCTTTGTCGAACTACCTTCATCCCACTGTAAGAAACTTGTTTTTCTTTTAGTCTTAAATCACACTTGTTTCTAATGATATATATGTTAAACATGAGGTTAATTGTTATTGTAAAAAAATAAATAAAACATGATCAAAATTGGAAACCAAAAATGTGCTATTCGACATACATACATGAATATTTATATGTTGTGATTCTTGAACTTTTGTGGTAATATATAATTATGTGTAACCTTAATAAACACTACAAAATAAGCTAAGGCTTGTTTTGTAACAAATCGACACATATAAATATTTATGAGCTTTTAGACAATTTTTGGCTAAAAAGAGACATGAGAAAATGTAGATCTAAATAAAACTTAAGTTTTGGCTCAACTTGGAATAAATGTTTATTTGCTTATTTTAGCTTATTTTTGCTTAAAGGCTTATTTTTTTAGTTTATTTGGATTGTGTTTTATTCGGCTAATAACAAACCCATATCGACTTTTATTTTGGATCGGGGAGCCAACACGTGGCCAAGTGCTTATTTTGAGTCTTAGTACTTATTTGGACTTTAGAACTTAATGACAAATTTACAAAAATTGTTGAATTCATGGAGCTATATACAAACACACACGACAAGCGCATACTAACTGTTCAGATGTCCCAACAAAGGCGTCTTTATTTGATCTTATTGTGTATCATTCTTATGTTTGGTGTAATGCTAGAACTAAGAGAAATCTAGATTGGTTAGGATGGCTAAAAAGCCCTATGTCATCTCTTTTGTAATTGTCTCTTTTTGAGCTTTAGCGTCTTGCTAGGCTCGTTAATAAAATCGCCGTTAAAAAAAAAACGCATACTAACTGTTATGCTTAAAAGTTAAAAAAAATGAAATCACTAGGAAAAATCATAATATAAACTAACTGTTTTAATAACCTTACACAAAAAGATGAGTTTGTCTGATGGTTGGGGTGTTTTTGATATTATTTTACATTTAATAACTAGATTTAAGATCATTTTAGGAATTATTTACATATCAAGGGATCAATTTCCATCATCCATTTTTTATTTGATCGAATGGATGAGATTAATCACAACAATTTAAAAAAACCCACTTTCATTCTCTTTTTTCAAATATTAATAAATTTCAAACCGTTAATCGTTAAGCGGAAAAAAAATATCATTGCGACGAGCATTTAATTATCTTTCTATAGATAGGCACTTTGATATACTTTCGACAAAATCTTTTTTTTCGTATTTTTTACTTTTTTTTTAAGTTTTTTTCGTTTTTTTACGTTACTGAAATTTGCATTAAAAAATCATATATGATTAAACACTAATTTGAATATCACATGTGATATTAGTGTTATATCATATATGATACTACCTCCGTCTCAATTTAAGTGTTCACAATGGAATTTTTAAATGTCCCAAATTAAGTGTCCATAGAATATCTCAACCAATGAGATGAGACTTTAGTGGGTGAAAATGATATTTGATTGGTGGAGAGTGTAGTTAGTGGAATTTTCTAAAACTTTGTGCATATAAATAGTGGACACTTAATATGGGACGGAGGGAGTATTTAATATCACATGTGATATTAGTGTAATATCACATATGATATACATATCATATCACATGTGATATCACATATCATATATGATTTAACACTAATATCACATGTGATATTCAAATTAGTGTTTAATCATATATGATTTTTTTCATACAAATTTCAAGTAACGTAAAAAAAGACGAAAAAGCATAAAAAAACGAATTTTTTTTCTTTTTTCGAAAGTATATCAAAGTGCCCGTCTATAGAAAGATAATTAAATGCTCTTCGCGACGGTGTAAATATTTTCACTTAACGATTAACGGTTTAAGAGATATTTAAATTATAAAAAATATGTGAAATAATAAAATGCTTTAAATCTCAGCCATTGATTTATTTTTAGATGGATGGTGGAGATGAGTCCCTTGGTATGTAAGAAAAGTTTGATATGTAAAATAACTCTTCTCTAATAACTATTAAGGTTAGCATATAACTTCCAACAAAATTAAAACTAAGTGTATTTAATTAGTAAAACTATTACTTTGACATGAGATATTTTTGTGGCAATTGACTTATAAAGGAAAACTAATATTTACGAATGGGTCATGCCCGATTTTTATCAAATTTCTATATTTAATATATTTTCTTAAACCCGACTAAAAGACGAAAGCTAAATAATATAAAATTATTTATAACAAATATAATATAAACAATTCTTTTTAACTTATCATCCACTAACTTAACATATGTTTATACCTACCGTACAATGTAAATATTTATATTATAAATACTTAACGTAAGTATTTATCATTTATCGACGATATATAATTATCACAAACACTTTACTTGTGGATATTTTTCCGTACTTAGTCATTCGCTTGCTGCCGAACCGGAGACTTATCCGTCATGAATACTTTTATATACTCACATACTCGTACATTTTTCCAAGAGCCAATATTTACAAACACTTCTAAATTTATTTAATAATAAACACTACCACACAATTGTTATTTATAGTTTTGATTCACTATTAAATGATATATACTAGTGAGTCAAATAAAAAATTATGAATCAATATATCAAACGAAGCCTTCTCAATTACTTTTGAATTTAAATCAATCTCAATGGAACCGAATCATGGATTGTTAGACAACCGTATATTAGTTGTATATTAGTAGACACATTTAATGTGATTAGTGTACATTATTAAAATTAGCTTGATTGATGGGTAATTATCTATTTACCTAAAATATCACATGTATTATCCCTATATGTACCATATCTCTTGTATGCAATGAGATTATGGCTTCTGTGAGACTCGCTCTAGAACCCGCACTAAACCGACAGACTTCTGGACACATCAGTTCAGGACTCGTACCTCAAAGAGCTCCATCAACTTCGTTTGACAATCCTAAAGAACAAGAATGGGAGAATTTCTTCGAGTTAATGTTCGATGAATACTATGGTGGAACTTCGACAAATGCATCAAACCATCATTCCGCTGCACCCGCTCAAAATCATCCTCCTCCACCAACAGAAGATGCATCTACAACGGTCGAAACCAATGCACCAACTCCATCTACATCATCTACATCTACTCAAAGTCTTGTACCCGGTCTACCAGCAGTTGATGAGCAAAACCAAAACCAGAACGATGCAACGTTAGATGAAGACTTATTTGAAAACCCGTTTGCTACGGAATCAGCTGAATCATCTTCATGCTTACGAGAACCATCTAATTCGCATACGTATAACCAACGGTATCCTTCTACTCTGAAGTGGACAAAAGACCACCCAATTGAACAAGTTATTGGTGAACCTTCAAGGCCAATTCAGACGAGACGACAACTTGCCACATATTGCGACTTGTGCATTTACCTTTGCTCAATTAGCAATATCGAGCCAAAGAACATTCGCGAGGCAATGGCAGATCCCGCATGGATAGAAGCGATGCAGGAGGAACTTCTCCAATACCGTCTTCATGACTCTTGGGGAATGGTTCCAAGACCAATTGACATTCGCGTCATTGATCTCAAATGGTTATGGAAGAACAAACGGGATGAAGAGATGACTGTAATTCGCAACAAAGCTCGTCTTGTGGCCAAAGGATACAGACAAGAAGAGGGAATAGACTTTGAAGAGTCATTCGCGCCGGTAGCTAGACTTGAAGTAGTCAGGATATTCTTGGCCTATGCAGCTCACAAAAACATCACAGTTTATCAGATGGACATTAAGACCGCGTTCTTGAATGGAACTCTGAAAGAAGAAGTGTACGTGAGTCAGCCAGAAGGCTTCATTGACTTGGAACATCCAGACTACGTCTACAAACTCAAAAAGGCAATCTATGGTTTAAAGCAAGCTCTGAGAGCGTGGTATGACGAACTGTCCTCTTTCCTTATCCAAAACAATTTCACCAAAGGAACAGTTGATCCTACCTTGTTTACACAAAAATGCAAAAACGACATTTTGATTGTTCAGATTTATGTGGACGACATCATCTTTGGGTCGACTAATCCGAATCTTTCAAAACATTTTGAAAATCTCATGAAAAGCAAATTTGAAATGTCCATGATGGGGGAACTAAAATTCTTTCTTGGTTTACAAATACATCAGTCCCCTCGTGGAATTTTTATAAATCAAGCTAAATATACAACTGAGATTTTGAAAAATCATGGTATGGATAATTGTGACTCGGTCGGAACACCAATGGTAACTTCACCAAAAATTGGAGCCGATTTGTTTGGGAAACCTATTGATCCGAAGAAATATCGGAGCATGATTGGTTCTCTCATGTCTCTCAATGCTAGTCGACCAGATATTCATTTTGCTGTTTGCTTATTAGCACGGTTTCAGGCAAAGCCTACCGAACTGCACCTCAAAGAGGTTAAAAGGATCTTTCGGTACCTGAAGAAATCCATTCACATGGGACTTTGGTATCCGAAGGAATCCGGATTTGATCTAATTGCCTTTTCAGATGCGGACCACGCAGGTGATCAAGTTACAGCAAAAAGTACATCCGGAGGAGCACAATTTTTGGGTGAAAAGTTAGTAAGCTGGTCTTCAAAGAAACAAGATTGCACTGCACTTTCAACCGCTGAAGCTGAGTATGTGTCTCTATCTGCGTGTTGTGCTCAAGTTCTATGGATGAGAACACAACTCACAGATTATGGCTTTACTTTCGATAAAATACCTATGTATTGTGACTCGAAAAGTGCCATAGCCATATCATGCAATCCTGTTCATCACTCAAAGACTAAGCATATCAGAGTCCGCTATCACTTCATCAAAGAGTACGTCAAAAATGGTACTGTTGAATTATTCTTCGTGAAGACTGATTACCAACTCGCCGATCTATTAACGAAAGCCCTTCCTAAAGAAAGGTTTGAGTATTTAGTTCGACGAATTGGAATGCGAAGCCTAACCCCTGAGGAGTTAGAACGTCTTCTCGATTCTTCTTGAAAATGATTTTCCAAAAAGCTTCGCTGTAAATATTTTTTGAAAAACAAAATACAAAATTTGAAAAACCAACAAAAGCAAAATATAAAAATATAAAACTTTCAAAAATACAAAAACAATAGAAAATCAAAAATCCAAAAATATTCTTCTCACGACATGTCTCTTGTATAATCGATATTCTGTACGTTTCTAGAAATGTCATTCAACAATGATACGGGCATGTACAGATGCTTGAGCGAGAGTTCTTTAATATGTTTTCTAAAACATGTCGTTTCTCAAAATTTCTTAATAAAATGGCTTTCGTATACATCAGTATGAAACCCGGACTGAAATGATGACTTTTGATTATTTTCAAATCAAAACTCGTGCTTTGATCGAAAAACGAGGTGTACGCTTCAGTGCACTACATTTAAAAATGGTGAGAAATCATCATCATCTTGAGCACCTTTTCAAGATTGTTCAAAAAGATTTTCAAAATCTTTCAAAATATTTTGTGCTCAAGATAACTCCCTCTAAAACCCTTTAATTGAATATGCTTTATTAAAGGGGGAGTATAAAACGAAAATGTTCCATATTCATGCTTAAATCAAATCCGTTTGTCTCCCCAAAAGATTCTAAAATATTTTTTAATCCGTTGATATCAAAAATATCACATATATGCTATTTTTGAGGGGGAGGAGACGTCATTAAAATGTGATCAAAATCGTTGTTTGAATCTCAAATGAGCTCGACTCAGACGGAACCAATGAATTGACGAGCAATCATGTACCATCTCGAGAAACTTTCTATGGACTTGACCAGGACGGGTAATAATTTCAAGCTAGTTCTCTAGTGATGTAAACGTGTCTCGAATCGGTCTTGTTCATTTAAAGTCGATCAATTCAAAAAGTGCGAACTCTACCCTCTATGTGCAGATTTCTGTCAAAACTTATAAGCACATGTGAAGGGGGAGTGTTTCTGAAAATACAAAACTCATGGAGTGTTGCAAACATGTTTTCTATCATAAACACTTTGAGAGATTTTCAAGAAAAATGGTTTTATGGCAACAATAGGACAGTCATGGAGTTATAAGGTGACTAAGGATAGGAAATCCGTCCTATGATCCGCCAGAGCCGGAGGGATCTACCCAAGGATATCATAAATAGTTAGTATTAGAAGTCCTTAGGAATGATTGAAAAAAAGGAGTAATGTGAGAAAGGAGAAAGAAAGGGTTGAAGAATTAAAAGGAAATGTAATGAGAAAGGGTGAAAAGAAATAGCCCTCCATATTCAACCTTAGGGCAGAAACCGGGTTCAATACATATGCTACTGGTTGTCACTAGATGACACTGGTATTGAAGACAAAGACGTCATGGACCCAGTGACGCACTGCACTAAACCTTCTAGCCACTCAATTCCTCTCAAAAGGGATTTGTTTCATTCTCACTGGGAACCCTACATAATCTATTGGCTTTCTCTTAGAGATAGCTGGTATTGAAGAAGGAGACCCTCTCCCTAGTCTCCGCTCAGGAAAACCAAAATGCACTTATTGAGTCTAGAGCCACGAGATTCATCAAAAAAAATCTCATAGGAACACTTGACATGACATCGCTTGTTGTTCATCATCTAGGACACAAGTGATATATTCTAGAGTCCTACGCAGATCTTAGCAATCTGCCAGAACATTTATGAGAAGTTTCACATCTGTGATCTTCAGTGATTGAATGGAAACTCCTGCCAGGGTCAACATCAAGCAGCCCTGACAGCTGGTCACTTCGGTAATTCTCCGTGGATTACGCTTAGTGTGTCTCAAACGGTCTACAGTCGTGGGGTGATGCTTCGGTGTACCTCAGCGACTCATCTGAACTGTAGATATACTTCGGTATATCACGTTATCTCACTTGTGGGACTCCAGTTCAGGAACGGCCTCTGTGAGAACTAGAGACGTGTTTCACACTATGCTGTTAACACCCTCAAAATTCAAGCTTGTAAGTGCCGGAATCCGCTTATTACTAACATGTTTTATGTTTTCTTCTTATGGAAGCTCCGGAGCGGATGGATCGTGTAGACTTGCCACATGCTCATACCAACAACACATGAAAGTTCTCATCATAATCAAAGGAGATGATTCTTCGTCAATGTCAAAGAATCTACAAAGTTTAAAGACTCCAGAACTACATCATTGGTAACCAAAAGAAAAATAGAAGTGTGAGCATGGTGGAGAAAGAAATGGAGAATGACGTGGAGACACCTAACCAACGAAGTTGACAATGGCAGACAACCACATTATCTGATCACAAAGCATGAAGGAACAAAGAATCAAGACTATTCTATATCTACACTCAAAGTTCAAGCTCAAGAAAAGTAAAGAACCAATCAAGTGGAGCATTTTTTGAATGACCACCCCTTAGGGGGAGATTGTTAGCCTTAATAGTTTTATTAAAAGTGATGGTCATTCACGATTAGGAACTTTGTAACGTGTGTTAGATATCGTGATAGAATAGTCAACGGGCTCGTGGATTGGGCTAAGCTAAATGGCTAATAGTTATGTTAAGCTAGCCTTTTATTAAGTGTAATCCAATCCAAGTCCACGAAAGCCCAAAGAAAGCCCAAGCTAAAGCCTTTAGGGTTTTATGCCTCTTGTACTATAAATACCCCTCAAATGGTCATTTGAGGGGTGTGCTTGAAAGTGTGTGTGTGTGCGCTTTTCCTTATTGAATATACAACATCTTGTGTTTATCTTTTCTCACATCATACACGGATTTTATATCATCAAGTCACCATCTTTCTCATCTTATTTCTAAGCTTTGTTTGTGTTGTTTGTGTTAACGTGGTATAAGTGTTGGGTTTGTGATAAGGTTGATATATCTTTGGTCCTAACAAATGAAATCAATGAAATCATTCGTATAACATTCTCACAATATTTGACATGGTATCAAGAGCCTCTAATCTCCTCTATAATTTCTCTCTAACAGCCGGATTCTTCCCCACTCTCCCTCCCATAAACACCGTACCTCTCTTACCAATTGGAAAAAAAAAAAAAAAAAATAAATAAAATCTTAAAAATCATCCCTTACTCGTCTTCTCCCCTATTCTTCCTCTCCAAAACAGTCGCTTCTTTCAAAACTCTAAAAACACCATCAAACAATCATGACTAACAACTCTTCTCCACCTCCTCTACCATCGTTATCAAGAGGTAACAACAACACTCAATCTAATAAATCCCAAAGTCTTCCACAACTATGCAACCACTTTAATAAGGGTACTTGTAAATTTGGTGATTGTTGTAAATTTATACACGATCACAGGAATCGATCGGGACTAAATACCAAAACTAATGGGGGTTCACAGTTTAGTCGAGGTCCTGGAATAACACAGTTTAGACAACATCAGGCAAGTTGGACTGCACCAGGCTTTACACTTCTCGTCAGGCCCAATATCCATCCTAGCCCACCACCAATCAGCGGCTGGCCCAACAGCCACTTCTTCCAAACCCACACCTCGCTCTACCAGGTCAATACCCATTCGTGGCCCAACAGCCTGCCCCACAGGCCCACTACTCAGCCTAATTCCAACAGCAACAACCTGGTTTACTTGGACATGCGCCTACACAGTACACTTCTCAAGTTACTACTATTCCTAGTGTTTTTAGCACTATGACATTGCAGGACTCGACTTGGAACGTGGATACAGGTGCATCCTCTCATTTAAATTCTAGTGCAAGTAATTTAAGTACTATTTTTAATAAACGTTTATTCTCATCTGTACATGTTGGTGACGGTAATTCTATTCACGTCACCAACACCGGACATAGCATTATTCCATCTCTCCATCGCCCTCTTCACCTTCATAATGTACTTGTTACTCCCAATATAATTAAAAATCTCATTTCTATTCGTCAGTTTACTAGGGATAATAATTGTACTATCAAATTTGACGCTTTTGGTTTTTCTGTAAAGGATTTCTTGACTCGTCATATCCTTCTTCAGTGTGACAGCTCATGTTATCTCTATCCAGTTACCAAGCCGTCAATTCTCCCTACTGCCATTGTATCCACAAGCCCCTCTACGTGGCATCAACGTATTGGAAATCCCGGTGATGATGTACTACGGTCTCTTGTTTCTCATAAATTTATTTCATATTATTCATTCTTGCCAACTTGGCAAACATGTGAAGCCTCTGTTGTTGAACATTGTTTCGATATTATTCATTCTGATATGTGGACCTGTCCTATTGTTAGTTCTGGTGGTTTCAAATATTATGTTCTTTTTCTCGATCATTTCTCCCATTACTTGTGGATTTATCCTCTTCGTAACAAATCTGACATGTTTGATAAGTTTTTACATTTTCGCACTTATGTTAAAAATCAATTTAAATGTGAAATAAAAAGTTTCCAATGTGATCATGGTGGTGAGTTTGATAAAAACCGACTCCATACACTTTTTTCTAATAATGGTATTCAACCTAGACTCTCTTTCCCGAAAACCTCTCAACAAAATGGCAAGGCGGAAAGAATGATCTGCACAATAAATAACGTCATCCGTACCCTTATTTTTCAAGCACATCTACCACCAACCTTTTGGGTCGAGGCCCTCCACATGGCCACATATCTTTTCAACCTTCTACCCTCAACCGCCATAAACAATGAAATCCCCTACACAAAACTTTTCCAAAAAGAACCCGACTACTCCCGTTTACGCATATTTGGGTGTCTTTGTTATCCTCACCTTCACTCACCTCACAAACTTGCGCCTCGAGTAACCCCATGTATTTTCTTGGGCTTTCCCGCATATCATCGTGGTTATCGTTGCTTAGACCTTGAAACAAACAAAATTATTCTCTCTAGACATGTCACCTTCGTTGAAACACAATTCCCCTACCGCTCCATGACACCTTCCCCTCTCCTCCACCAAATTCTTACTGATCTCGTCACCCCTCCTCTAAATCATCCATCTAACGAATCCCACAACCATAACCCCAATTCACCACATCCTAACCACCCCAATACCAACTTTCACCACGTTCAAAACCAAGAACAAACCCCTCCGCCATCAGTAACAACCCGAAGCCCACTACCACAAACCCAACAACAACCCAATACTTCCCAAACACAGCCCAATAATGAACCAACAATCTCGGCCTAATCCCCAGAAACCGCTAACGAACCCACCCGAACTCACCGCATGGTTACTCGGTCTCAATCATGCATTGTCAAACCCATTCAACGACTCTCGCTTCATACTTCTTCTATCTCGCCCTTACCTAAATCTCCCTTCCTCGCTCTTCAAAATCCTCATTGGAATACTGCTATGTATGATGAGTGTTGAAACCAAGATCCGGACTCAACTAGGGTATAATAACAATGATTGATTGAATGCACAGCGGATAATAATTAACACAATCAAAGTTACCAACAAGGTTTTTCTGATTAAAACAATGATCCTCTATGGATCTTTTTCACTTTCTCTCAAGAGATGTTTTCCCTGGAATAATTTTCTCCAGAGCTTTCTAATGTTTCAGTCTCTCTAATACAAAAGACAACAGTTCCTTTTATACACAAGGAACCCTAAATAAAACAATAATATAAAATAAATGCATATCACTACCTAAAATAGCTCATGCAAATCCTAACAAACTAATAAATATACGGAATATCTATATCCGTAGAAACCAACTATACTATAATATAACTTCAGCAGAAGTCCTTCTTCAGCAAAATCCATATACTTCAGTACATTCCTTCAGCAGAATCCATGTACTTCAGTAGATTCCTTCAGCGTTATTTTCAGCATAATTCATACTTCACAGAATTCCCAACAATCCTCCCCTAAACTGGAATTTGACATGGTTAAGTTCCAGTTTCCTGATAGTACTTTAACGCTTCAGAACTTGAGGATTGTACTCGAACATCAGCAGCAAAGAATCAAAACAAGTACATCTCTATGATGATAAACTTTGAAACTCCCGATCTTTGCAGCAACAAATGACAAAAGATACATCAAAACAGATTAGTTTCATACTATTCTCATCACATCCAGGAGTGGTAACTCCTGTGAGAGGTGAATCATTGAAAATAATGGATTTGATGTCTCTTTACCAATAGCCATCACTACTGGAGTAGCCAAATGTTTCAGTTCGAAAACTATGGTACACTGATAACCATCTGATTTATTAGCAAATCAGCAACTATAAACGGATTTGATATGTCTTTACCTGTAGCCGTTTGCTCAGGACTAGTCAATTCTTGGATTCCAAAAAGGAATAAACCATGGTGAATTGATGACCATACAAACCTCAGAAATTAAGCATGGGTGGTTGCATACCCTATGATTTTGAGCAAACCATTACAGCTATCAACGGAATTGAGATGTCTTTACCAAAAACCGTTTGCTTTTGGACTAGCCAACTCTTTGATGGAATACCGTCATCATCATGGTGAGTTGATTACCATTTATGGATTTCCGCAGCCTTTACCACAAGCCATAATCCTGTGGGCTAGTCAACTCTTGTGTCAGAAAGACATGGTGAGATGAAAACCATTAGTGGTGTGGTAATGAACCAACACCAAAACCTGCAAGCAACATAGAGTAGAAACTGAACACAAACAAGTTAGAGGTTTTTTTTTTTTTTTACACTAAAGAAATAACACGATTTTTTTTTTTTTTTTTTTTTTTTTTTTTTTTTTTTTTTTTTTTTTAATCACTAAAAGAAATAACACAAAGTTTTTTTTTTTTTTTTTGTACCGAAATATAAAATAAAAAAAATAAATAAATAACCAAAACATGGAAAATAAACCATCAAGCATCAGTAGAAACCAAAGACAGTTGTAGTGTCAGCAGAAACACTAAGCCTCCCCTTAGGCGTATGAGGATCCAACATCTGCAAAAATGGTTAGAAGACAAATATACAACAATAATAAGCCTCCCCTTAGGCTTATGCCTCCCCTCAATCAATGCACCTGACAAAGATTATTGTTCTTGGGTACCCAGAATGAATCTTTTCTTTGAGTTTTCCAAGAATAACCTTTTGAGGGCTTAAAAGCAGTAGCCACTCTAACTCCACCATGTGCCATATTCATATGAGATACATAAGGTGTATATGACTGAAAATAAGAACTTTTAGGTCTATAGGGCATAAGCCTAACCTTACTGTTCCACCATCCAGTAGTAACTGGTGAAGAATATCCTCCACCAGAGGGAACTGGAAAAGGCCTATTAAGCCTTTCAGCAGAAACAGATGCATACACCTTAGGCTTACTAGTGGGAACAGGTTTACCTACTCTCCCATGTGCAGTTTTGGGAACAAATGGAGGAATACTAGCAACATTAGTCCATGTGGGTCTAGAAGTCTTATGGCCAGAGGAAACACCCATCTTTTTCTCATGATAATCACAGTCTTTAATAAGATGGAGTTTACTACCACACACAAAACAAGATTTCTTCTTAAAAGACTTATTCTTAACACAACTTTGTTTATTACATTTAAACTTATCAGAAACAACATTAGAAGCAAAATTGTGTTCAACAGAATAAGTAACTGGCTTTGTTTTGGGCTCAGCAATGGGCTCAATATCAGCTACTTTGGACTTAGGTGCGGTCTTGGGTGTGTGCTCAGGTGAGTAAGACTTTTCACTTGAATCACATGAGGCATAGTCAGTGGACTTTAGGTCTGATGACTTGTCACTTTCAGAACAAGAGACAGAGTCATTAGTTTTGCTCCTAAGGTCTGGCAAGTCACTTGACTTTTTGCCATATAAATGGTGTGATCCATCAAAGTCAACTGTGAGGGAAAGGTCAATGGGCATGTGTTCACCTCTAATAGGTCCAGGGACAGCATGTAATGCACCTTCTTTGACATAATGAGCTAAACCCGCTTGAGTAGTTTTACGCCCATCATATTTAGCTTCAGGACCTACATATTTTTTAAAGCCTAAACCTATAGTAGTATTTGGAGTTTGACTAGCATAGATGTGACTTGCTAACTTGTTTCCATTTAATATCCATTCTTTATGCCTAGCAATTTCCTCATTAAGTTTCTCTTTAAGCTCTAAATTTTCTGATACTACATCTGCTCTTAACTTTTCAGACCACTTTAACTCATTTTTAGCACATTCAAGATCCCTTTCTAATACACCTATCTTTTCATCATAAGCTATTTGATTCTTCTGAAACCAAACCTTTTGTCTTTCTAGTGTTTTTAAAGCCTGTTTATAAGCTTCAACTTCCACATAGCATTCATTATATTTAGGTTTCATTTCATCATAGGCTTCTTTTAATTCATTATATTTATCACTACAACCAAACACACAATTTTGTTTTTGTACCTGAGAGATGCCCATGAATGCAAAGTGTGGACTGGCAAGTTCTTCAGCATAATCAGCAACATCAGCTTCCTTGCTCATCTTCTTGAATTCAGCCTTTCCACCATACCTTTCTTTGAGTGCATCCCATATACGACTTGCATCATCCATATAACGAAAATCTGCTACAAGATCAGCAGGAATAGATTTAAGCAAGGTAGTTCTGGCCTTTGTCTCTCTTTGTACAGCAATGTGTTCATCTGCAGTCGTTGGAGGAAGATAAAAGAGATTTCCATTGCGATCACTTCCAGTCCTTTTCAAACTGTTGCCATTTTGGATCACCTTCCAGATATTCATATCATTATTTATGATCCAATGTTCCATCTTCTTAGCCCAAACCTCGTACTCATTATCCATCAAATAAGGAAATATAACATCATCCTTATTATTATCAAATTCAGCCATGTTAAAGGTGTGGAGAGAAGTTTGGCTGAGTGATTTAAATGCAGTAGTATCAAATTATATGACCAGTTGAGACACTCAAAGGCTTCAGCAGATATGAAGTGAATGAAACCCCACGTGACTCACTTTGAATCAGCAGCAAATGCAAACACACGAACCAATCACAATACGCCGCAATAGTTGACCCAAAGCACAAACTCCTTGACTAACTTTGAAAAATCCTCACGTGACCACAACAGGAAAAGACCACTGATGTATTAAATAGGAGACCAATGAAATTCAGCAGAAATGACTTGTCAGCAGCAATGAAATAATATCAGTGGAAATCAAGAGACCCACTAAACCAGAACACCACGTGATAATTGTACGAGGTAACAGTTATTGGTACGAGGTAACAGTTATTGGCATATGAATGGGGAAACCACTGATCATATGCCGACCAATCAAAATAAATTTCCACCGTATCAATTAAATAATCGGTACAAACCTTAAGCTATGTTATCCCATGTGCAAGAAGAATTATGTGAGATCAGAAGCAAAAAGTGACCCCACCGACATGTAGATCCAACCAAGTCACGTGATTCTCAATTTGAAAACACTACAACTATCAACCTATACTCACGTGAACCAAACAATAAAAATCCTTTAAAGACACATGATCATAAAATATATGATTATCACTTTGATGCCGCCGTCCAGATTCAAATAAATATATTGTCCCACAAATACTCAACAATATATAATTACCTTGAACCAATCCAACAAATATACTGTCCGATTAAATTTAGTTCGAGGTTACCTTTCACTTTTGTCGACTTCTTGATCAGTCACCAACATAACTTCGCTGCCCCTTTTCTTTTCCAGATCTGCTGTAATAACCTTAATTACATGAAACCTTATAAACCCTAGATCGAGAGCCACCCGCTCTGAAACCACTTGTTGAAACCAAGATCCGGACTCAACTAGGGTATAATAACAATGATTGATTGAATGCACAGCGGATAATAATTAACACAATCAAAGTTACCAACAAGGTTTTTCTGATTAAAACAATGATCCTCTATGGATCTTTTTCACTTTCTCTCAAGAGATGTTTTCCCTGGAATAATTTTCTCCAGAGCTTTCTAATGTTTCAGTCTCTCTAATACAAAAGACAACAGTTCCTTTTATACACAAGGAACCCTAAATAAAACAATAATATAAAATAAATGCATATCACTACCTAAAATAGCTCATGCAAATCCTAACAAACTAATAAATATACGGAATATCTATATCCGTAGAAACCAACTATACTATAATATAACTTCAGCAGAAGTCCTTCTTCAGCAGAATCCATATACTTCAGTACATTCCTTCAGCAGAATCCATGTACTTCAGTAGATTCCTTCAGCGTTATTTTCAGCATAATTCATACTTCACAGAATTCCCAACAATGAGTATAATGCGTTAGTTAAAAATGGTACTTGAATTCTGGTACCACGACCCTCTTGTGTTAATTTGGTGAGATCTATGTAGTTGTTTAAGCATAAATTTCATGCTGACGGGACTTTGAGTCATTATAAGGCTCGTTTGGTTGCCAATGGCAGCAGTCAGCAACTTGGTATTGATTGTGATGAGACCTTTAGTCCGGTTGTTAGACCGGCTACCATTCGCACTGTTCTTAGTCTTGCGGTATCCCGCAAGTGGCCTATTCATCAGCTTGACGTTAAGAATGCCTTTCTTAACGGGGATTTATCCGAGATCGTATATATGCACCAACCGCCAGGATTTGTAGACCCTCGGTACCCTAATCATGTCTGCCTTCTACAGACATCCTTATATGGACTAAAGCAGGCACCTCATGCTTGGTTTCAGAGATTTGCTGGCTATGCTACTAGAGTTGGATTTTATCAAAGTCTTTGTGACTCTTCATTATTTATTCTTTGACAGGGCTCTCAGGTGGCTTATTTACTTATCTATATGGATGATATTATTCTTACAGCCTCCTCTACTGCCCTCCTACAGCAGATCATTACTTCCCTGCACAGTGAGTTTGACATGACTGATCTTGGGCCACTTAATTATTTTCTAGGCATTTCTGCTACTCGGCATTCTACAAGTTTGTTTCTATCTTAGGAAAAGTATGCTAGTGATCTCCTTGAGCGTGCTCACATGGCCAACTGTAACCCTTCTCGAACACCAGTTGATACAGAGTCCAAACTGGGTCCCCGAAGGTGTTCTAGTTCAGGACCCTACTTTATATCGCAGTCTTGCAGGTGGTCTTCAGTATCTCACATTTACCAGACCGGATATCTCCTATGCTGTTCAACAGATTTGTCTTTACATGCACAATCCTCGCGAGCCACATTTAGTTGCCCTCAAACGTATTTTAGGAAGGGACTTTGGATTTTGGTCTACACCTATATTCATCCTCTACCACTTCTCTTGTTGGATATACATATGCAGATTGGGTGGGTTGCCCATCCACACGACGGTCTACTTCGGGGAACTGTGTTTTTCTGGGCGATAATCTACTTTCTTGGTCTTCCAAGCGACAACACACCATCTCCTGTTCTAGTGCCACTCTTGTCTAATGTGATAATGTTAGTGCCATCTATTTGTCTGCCAACCCAGTTCAACATCAACGGACCAAACATATTGAGATTGATATTCATTTTGTTAGAGACTTGGTTGCTACTGGTCAGGTTCAGGTTCTTCATGTTCCTTCACGTTATCAGTATGCGGACATCTTCACGAAAGGATTGCCATGTGCTTTGTTTGAGGAATTTCGATCCAGTCTAAGCGTCCGGTGTCCTCCCGCTCCCTCTGCGGGGGAGTGTTAGACAATCGCATATTAGTTGTATATTAGTAGACACATTTAATGTGATTAGTGTACATTATTAAGATTAGCTTGATTGATGGGTAATTATCTATTTACCTAAAATATCGCATGTATCATCCCTATATGTACCATATCTCTTGTATGCAATGAGATCAATGAAATCATTCGTATAACATTCTCACAATTTTTGACATGGTATCAAGAGCCTCTAATCTCCTCCTAATTTCTCTCTAACAGCCGGATTCTTCCCCACTCTCCCTCCCAAAAACACCGTAAACAAGTCACAAGGAATAAAACATATAAGCAATTAAAACAGACAGAAGAAAGGGTAGAGGTGAAGACAGACTCTAATGGAAAACAGTAACAAGTAATGCTCCAAAACTCAAGAATGAGTCTTCCCCACTTGGAGAATCTAAGGCTCCCACAAGGCTAGGTACCAAGTGGACCACATACGTCATAGATCATGACCGCGTAAGCCTTAAGATCGGAAAAAGAAAAAGAAGAATCCATATTACAATATCCTTTTAATTTTCCTAACCTCTTTTATTAACCATTAATATTAAACAAGATCAAGGTTTAATTAAATGACAATAATGCATGTTATTGTCATAACAATTAATATATGTGTTTAATTAGCGTAGCAAGTGACTCTATGTGTAACCCATAAGACCAAACAACGTGGCTCGTGATGCCACTGTTGAGAATTCATATTGATTAAACCATCAATACCACGAGTACGCAACGGATGGATCTATATTTAATGTTATGAATTAAAACACATAATAATACTAACCTCGAATCTATTGAAAAATAGATAACCACCAAGTATTGATCTTGATCACGAACACTTCAATGGATCTCGTACCACCACGAAACCCTAATCAACTATAATGAGTTGATCTCTAACGTAAACTCACACTACACGTCCAACGAGAGCGTTAGGATGCTAGTGCTTAACCCACGAGCTACGACCTTAACACAAATGCTAGTCGTAGAGAAGAAAAGATTCCAACTCCTTAAACAAGAGGTGTTTTACTAGAGAGAGCAAGAGAGAAATCAAAGAATGCTTTGATCTTATGAGAGGTGTGAATAAATGAAGACCTAGAGGCCTTCTTTTATACTAATAGGGTAGCTTAGGGAAAAAGCTACTCCTCCCCTTGCCCTAATCTATATGGCCGGCCCCTATAAGGTTTATTGGGCCCCCATTTTGCTTTTGGTCCTTGTAAAATTAACATGTTCAAATCAAGCCAATTTTCGGACTTAACGACCGTTAATCGTTACACTAATGGACTAACGACCGTTATGTTTATTTCGTGGATTATATTAATTATAACTAGACACATTTAATGTGATTAGTGTACATTATTAAGATTAGCTTGATTGATGGGTAATTATCTATTTACCTAAAATATCACATGTATTATTATCCCTATATGTACCATATCTCTTGTATGCAATGAGATCAATGGAATCATTCGTATAACATTCTCACATGATAATGTTCCTAGACCGCATCCGAGTTAAAAAAAAGCAGAATATTCCGCATATAATGTTCTATCCATGATGTTCCTAGACCGCATCTGAGTTCGTAAACGTGTGGGGTTCAAGTGATTGTCATTAGACTTCTCTTCATACACGTACGTATTTCCCGAGACAATTGTATCATAATCAGGATGTTCTTGGTAATCATCACCATCAACATGAAGCAAGTTCCCATAATCAGAGATCCAAGTTTTACTTTCTTGAACGGATTCCATGTCTTCTTTGTACACTATATGTGCCCCGCATCTTACGGATTGAGTACCATCTGTTCTCATTATAGTCATGACTAGATTACCTTCAATATGTGCCCAATCTTCAGGTTGAAGATCATGATACATCTTCTGAAAGAAACTAAATGGTATATAGCTAATCCACATGTTCTCACTATCAGCTACTGCAGACTCATCAGACCCATCTACCTCTGGCATAGGAATCATCTTTTCCTCATTTACAATTTTAAAGATGATCCGGGGAGATGTATACTGCTGCCAGTCCAAATGAAACACACCACATACAGCAAACCCCATGATTTTTCCATGACATCTTGGATGTAGCTTCAATACTGTATTGCACCCATACCGCACTTCTTTGAACCAGATTGGCACATGGCTTCCAGGAATACCGATACTTAACCGATGATTTAGGGCAGCACATTTCTGTATTCAGCAGGAAAGCTCATTCAAATTTATATATTTACATAAAAATAGCATGCAAATTCTTAAATATCTCGTTAAGGAATAAGGAAAATTATCACAAAATTGTCATAAAACAAGAACTCACTTTTTCTGAGTAACTCGTTCTGTCAATACATCTCATGTAAAATTGGTGTTTAAATTAAATTACTGGCATGACATCCACTTAAATATATTTGTGAATTTGGCGTTTTTGGGAAGGAGCAAACTTTAAGAGCATGTACATCTATAACTTGTGTTAAAGTTTAACATCGTCCACGTCAGCGCCACATCAGCTTTAACATTTCATCTTAACATCCCCAAAAAACACCCACAACAATAACATCCCAAGTTAAACTTTAACATTTCACCTTAACATCCCAAAAAACACCCACAACAATAACCCCAAAAAACAGCCACATCAGCTTCTTTTTTTTTTTTTTTTTTTTTTTTTTTTTAAGCCTTTAACGCCCGTTGGGCAAATAACGTTGGTCCCTTAAAGCAAGTTTATTTAACGCCGGAGGTCCAAAGGCTTAACGCCTATTAACGCCGTTAAATGCACACTAACGCCCGTTATGGCGTTATCAATGTGCTTGCTCTAAAAGCTATATGTGTGTGTGTGTGTGCGTGTGAGAGAGAGAGAGAGAGAAAAGACTATTGGTCACCTTAATGAATGACAGCTCCAACATTCTATCGATGGATCTTTCGTTCTCTTGTTTCTGTAGGATTCTGGGGCAATCAAAGAGCCATAGCTTATATAGCCATTCATAATCTTTCGCAAAATTTCCAATCGTTTCCAGTGAGCTGCAACCTCCAGCCTTTAGTATCTGTATACCTAAAGGGAGATCATCTAAAATTCGCAGTCTCGAACATTCATTTACCTCCAACAGTTTAAGATTTGAAATATGAGAGATTCCAGCAGGTAACTGTGTTAACATAGAGTTGCCACTTAGATTTAGTTCTTCTAATGAAGAGAATGCGTGAAGGTTTTGGGGAAAGTCCTTCTCTTCAATTTGTCTCCATCTAAGATCCAATTTTCTCATAGAATACAAACTTGTGAAAGTATGAAATTTACTCGACTCTAGCATGCTTTTAAAGGCCGGCCCGTGACGGAATCCTAACAAAAGTTCTTCCAACTTTTCCATGCTTCCAAGCTCCTCTGGTAATATCTCCAGTCTAACGCAATTATGAAGATACAGGCTCTTGAGATTCTTCAACTCACAAATAGAGTTTTGAATGTTCTTAAGATTCCTACAACTCACTAGGCTTATGAAGCTAAGACCAGATAGATATCTAAATGATGATGGCAGGTCCTTTATTTGATTACAATCATCAAGATATATCTTTGAAAGTTTTAGCATACATGGTGAGACTTCTGGGAATCTTTTAAGACTAAAGCAACCGGAAAGAATTAGAGTCTCTAGGGATTGCATTTCAATTGTCGACGGGAGATACTTTAGATTCCTGCAACCACTCATATCTAAGTAAACAAGCCTACGATGACATCCAAGTGACTCATGAACCTCCACCAGACTCATACAATTAGCTAAGATGAACCTCTCAATGTATGGGGACCCAGAGACATCTGGAATTCTTGTTATTTGCGACTCACTAAGATTAATGAATTTCAATCTTGGTAGTATCTATCAAAAAACATAAATTGATTCAATTAATAAAAGTACTTAATGCACTTGTTTGCATGAAAAACATAAAAAATCAAAAAACATAAACTGCTTTAATTTACGAGAATACCTTTCGTCCCTCCCATAAACATTTAATGGCGCTATTGACCATTTCAAGCCCAACAAGATTATGCATACGTGCTACAGGAAGAGCAATAAATTGGTATTCATGCCAACAAAGCCATCGTAATTCATCAGGGAGAACTGTTGGTTCGTGGGATGGAAAATCTGAGTCAATATCAAGTAGCCGGAGATTCTTCAACTTTTTAAAAACTTTACTAGTTAGCTTCTTATCGTAGAGGTCAACGTTGTATTCGTAGTCTCGCAAAACTATAGCTTCAACTGATTTCAGTTTCTGTAACAAATGACCAAAACATTACTCTAGTCGATCATTCCCAAAACTTCAAACAAAACATGATATTTAACTTCTTTCACCCATATGCACTTAAAAAAATTTACAGACCACAAAAGTATGTATTAATTTTAGCTTATACCAATTCCGACAAAATGTGCTGAAAAATAATAGAAACAGAAAAAATGAACCTGGCTTTAATTAACAAATTAGTATAATACGAAAAAAGAATAACAGAAATTACGCCCTTCCAAAGTTGTGGTTAATCAAATGAAAGAAAGATATAGATTCATTACTGTTTTCTGTATTATGCAATTCTGCATTTCTTCGAGTTCCCAAATCCTGCTGTTGGTGAACATATCACGAACTATTTGCCAACCCATTTCTTGTATGAGGTCATGCATCTCTAGTCGTTTCTTTGAAACTGTTATAAGAGATTTCTCAATTAGAACGCTAATTCCTATCACCGGGTGAAAACCAAAGCTATCAAGTATCCTAGTAACGTGTTCCTTATCTTTTCCCTTGAAAAAACATGCAACATCTAGAAATATTTTCTTCTCAGAAAGATGTAGCCCATCATAACTTAACTTCAGTGTCTTAAAAATCTCAGTATCTGGTTCTTTAGCCAGTCTATTTAAGGAACTTTCCCAAACGACAATGTCTCTTTTATAAAAGAAAGAACCTAGAACCTTCAAAGCTAGAGGAAGATAACCAGCATAGCTTACTGCACGATATGACAACTCCTTGTAATCATCTGGGGGGATGTCAGTTTTAAAAGCATGCCTACAGAAGAGCTGAACAGCTTGGTCCAGAAGTAAAATATTAGGTTTATACGTTGCATATGCATCTGATAACAAATGCTGATTTCTTGTGGTTATTATGATTCTACTTCCTGGGCCAAACCATGTGTTTGTTGCAGCTAGAACCTCTTTTTGCCGAGGATCATCCACGTCATCTAAAACAAGAAGAACCTTCTTTTTGTTGAATCTATCTTTTATTGTTTCAGCTCCTTCATCAGGATCCTCAATAAAGAAGAACCTTTTATTCGTCATAAGAACGTCTCTTAGCATCTTCTGTTGCAAGGCACATACATCTTTATTATTTGAGAAATTTTGTCGTACATCTTTGACAAAGCTACTTCCGTCAAACTTATAACAAATTCTCCGAAACATAGCTTGCGCTATTGTCGTTTTACCAATTCCCCCCATTCCCCATATACCTACCATACGCACCTCTTCTGTTTCATCTAAATCCAGTAGGGAATTCAATGCATCTATATGTGTCTCGATACCAATGAGATTGTTCTCTATAGCATTTGGCTTTATATGGCCTAAGATGTCTAGAACGATCTTGTTGATAAAATGTGACTCGCCACTGCACATTTAAGAGCATTGTTAGCATATACGAGTAAAATAAATTGGATGTTAAAGAGAAAATGAGTTCTTATGAAGCTTTTTTCTGGGATTTTTTAATTGAGGTCAAACTTATGAAGGTTATTAGAGACACTTTAGGAAAACTTATAGTTATAACATGGCAGCTATGATGTATGTGGATTAACAAGGAAACCATATATAGTACATATTGCATTATATGAAAAGCATGTTACAAAAAATCCCGGAACTAGGAGCAGGATACATTTAGGTTCAGTTGAGACCAGCCAAATTAGGCATTGATCATTTCAGCAATTCAGCAACACTAACTGATTAAAGACCAATGCACCAACCAGATTCTACAATTCTTATACAATGTGTTTTATAGTTTATGAGTAAAGTTCTAAAAATAGATATATATTTCTGAGGAAGTTTAAAATTTGACTTACTTTTAAATTTTGCAACTAAACAAAATCAATAAGACAATAAAAATTTGTTTATTAATTATGGATATGGCTACTTATTTCTTAGGTAACCATCTTTATTGAAATATTATTATATCCATTCATCAATGGTGTCGTTTGCCTCTATGAGTTTAACTATAACTTATAACACCACCAGAGTAGTGTTTTACCCGGTCATTGTTGGTTGGTATATGCCCAGAACAGGGTTAAGACAATCAGTAGCAACTCCAATACCACTAGGTGGTTACCTGATATCACTTGGAATCGTGTGATCACTTTCCAAAGTAAACTATTTGACCCTAATGCCTGGGTTACACGAATATCTACTTGGGATAAGACCAAATGTTAGTTATAGAATTAGGCACAATTCAATAACCCTTGCGCTTATAAATGTTTAGATTTATGTTTGTTTCTCCTGATTTCAGTATGTTTCTCAGTATCTTCATGCTGATGAAGACCATCTCTATTTATAGTAGAGAATACTCACTCCTAGTCAATGGACATTATGACTGATTAACGGCCAATTAATCACCCATAATAAGCCTCCATTATCATAGGAATATTGGTTACATGACCAATTAAACGTGGTCATAAAGTAGTCATAACAGCCACTTGAATGAGTCAAAGCTGTTACAAATTATTCACTGCAACACTACCAGTTGGAACCATTACACTAGCAGCAGGAACCAGAACACTACCAGTAGGAACCATCAGTTACTACACAAACAGTAGTAACCAATATACTACCAGCAGGAACCAATACACTACCAGCAGGACCCATCAGTTACTACACTATCAGTATAACCAACACTACCAGTACAAACCACTATTGAGTCAGGGTGTTCAAGGACCTCATGGGTGTACACTCCGTACCTCCTAACCCAAAACCAGGTGTGAACTAATCCCACAAGTGCACTAAATTTTCCAACAATCCTCCCCAAATTTAGTTCACTTCCTTTTCAAGAAAAACAAACATCAAACAAAACATGTGCATAAACGAAAATATCTTGAGGATTGAATTTCCATCTTAGTACATTACACGTTCAAATATTCGAGAATCAGGGTGTTCTAAGAATTGAACCCTTCAACCCATTTGAATACCTTAAGATAAAATACACACAAGTTTTCAAACACTTAACAGCTCCTGACACTATACAAGCCATGTGTCCATATCCAAATTCATAAATGTTGTAAGAGCTAAAAGTCCAAAAGCTCCCTGAAGCGGCAAAACTTCAACATTCACATAGGTGGTTCCTCTTTATTCATGCTCCTGCCAAGCACTTTTTCAAGAAAATTAACCATTAAGAACTAAAGACTTCATCCTCCTTTCAGCAGGTTCTGAGTACAACCTTGGGATGTAAAATAAACATGTGCTCCAGTCCACTGAATGTTCAGCTTTCCACATTGAACTCAGCTCCCAAGTTTCCTTAGGAGGGAGTTGGGTGTCCTAGCATTCAGTGACTAAGTTGGACTTAAACCCATCCCTTTAGCAGACTTTATAACCAAGTCTCTAGCTAATCCCTTCGTCAAGTGATCAGCTAAATTGTGTTGAGATCTAACAAACTCTATAGATATCACCCCATTCATGATAAGCTCACGAATCATGCTATGTCTGACACCTAAGTGTCTAGACATCCCGTTGTACATCTGGCTATAAGCCTTTGCCAATGTAGCTGCACTATCACAACGGATAGAAATAGGTGCTATAGGTTTAGGCCACAATGGAATCTCAAGAAGCAAGTTTTTCAACCATTCAACTTCTTTGCCAGCAGCTGCTAAAGCCACAAATTCAGATTCCATTGTTGAACTGGTGATGCAAGTTTGCTTCTTGGATGCCCAAGAAATTGCACCTCCACCAAGTAGGAATACCCAGCCACTGGTAGACGAATTGTCTTCAGTTTTACTGATCCAACTTGCATCAGTGTATCCTTCCAACACTGATGGATAACCAGTATATGAGAGACTATAATCCATAGTTCTCTTCAAATACTTCAGTACCCTCTGAACTACTTGCCAGTGATGAGCACTATGATTTCCAGTATACCTGCTCAGTTTACCCACTGCAAAAGCAATATCAGGTCTTGTACAAGTCATGGCATACATCAGGCAGCCAATTACCCTAGAATACTCAAGTTGAGATACAGCCTTGCCATTATTAGGAATTAACTTCTCACAAGTATCCGTAGGTGTACTCACTGGAGTACAATCAAAGTAGTTGAATTTCCTCAGCACCTTCTCAATATAATGAGACGGAGAGATAGAAATTCTTTTACTTTCATGTTTAATTCTAATACCAAGGATAACATCAGCCTCCCCCATGTCCTTCATGGAGAACTTTGATGACAAAAATTCCTTTGTCAGGTCAACCTGATTTTGGTCAGTGCCAAAGATCAGCATGTCATCAACATATAGACAAATGATGACTCCTTTACCAGACTCATCAAATTTGCTATACATACATTTGTCAGATTGGTTAAGTAAATAACCATTAGACAAAACCACTTCATCAAATTTTTGATACCATTGCTTAGGTGCCTGCTTTAGTCCATAAAGAGACTTAATCAGTTTACACACCTTGTTTTCATTGCCAGGCAAGATGAATCCCTGAGGTTGGTTCATATAAACCTCCTTATGCAATTCACCATTCAAGAAAGCTGTCTTCACATCTATCTGATGAATAATCAGATTGTGAATTGATGCCAAAGAAATCCGCAGTCTTATGGTACTGATACGAGCCACAGGGGCATAAGTATCAAAATAGTCTATCTCTGAATTTTGTTTAAAGCCCTGAATGACTAATCTAGCCTTGAACTTTTCAATAGTTCCATCTACCTTCATTTTCTTTTTGAAAATCCATCTGCAACCCAAAGGTTTGCAACCAGGTGGTAGATCAATCAACACCCAAGTGTTGTTGCCCATGATGGGATAAGACCAAATGTTAGTTATAGAATTAGGCACAATTCAATAACCCTTGCGCTTATAAGTGTTTATCTTTATGTTTGTTTCTCCTGATTTCAGTATGTTTCTCAGTATCTTCATGCTGATGAAGACCATCTCTATTTATAGTAGAGAATACTCACTCCTGGTCAATGGACATTATGACTGATTAACGGCCAATTAATCACCCATAATAAGCCTCCATTATCATAGGAATAGTGGTTACATGACCAATTAAACGTGGTCATAAAGCATTCATAACAGCCACTTGAATGAGTCAAAGCTGTTACAAATTATTCACTGCAACACTACCGGTAGGAACCATTACACTAGCAGCAGGAACCAGAACACTACCAGTAGGAACCATTATTTACTACACTAACAGTAGTAACCAATATACTACCAGCAAGAACCAATTAATACACTACCAGCAGAAACCATCAGTTACTACACTATCAGTAGTAACCAACACTACCAGTACAAACCACTATTGAGTGAGGGTGTTCAGGGACCTCAGGGTTGTACGCTCCGTACCTTCTAACCCAAAACCAGGTGTAAACTAATCCCACAAGTGCACTAAATTTTCCAACAGTCGTTTACCCATTATGAACGTTAGCACGATACCCTCACGAACACCTACATTTAATAAAAATGTTGTGTTTTACATTTTTGGAAAGTTAACAAAAAATTAATAACCTCGATTGGTTCTGTTTTTAAGCATGTTTATTGTAGATTTAGTTTTGAGTTTTGCTAAACAATGTCTACTGAGCAATGTTTAAAGCACCTTAAATAATATGATCTTTTCATATTTAAAGTAAGTGTTTTGCTAACAAGTGCCCATTGGGCACAACACAAACTTTCTATTTTAACAAAAAAAAAATGCATTCAATACACATTAAATAAACTGATAAATTACAATATTTGAACATAATTTACACTTAAATGCACGAAAACACTCTTTTTATAAACCCGTTAATATGTGCCCACTAGGCATAGGTTAGCAAAGTCCACCGGGCATTTAAAAATTCCTTTTATAAACCCGTTAATATGTGCCCATTGGGCATTTAATGCATAATAAATGAACATAAAAATTAACTTAAATATATGTCATTTTTTATTTAACAAAGTCCAAGTTTCTTTTTATATTCATATTAATTAATGATTTAGGTGCCTTAAACATTGCCCGATGGGCATTGTTTAGCAAAACCCTTCTAGTATTTTTGTCATTCCACAAACCTTTACCACCCGCAGAATAGTTAGTTCTGTTTTTTTAAGCACGCAATTCATTAACAAATTTACTTTCATACGTAGGTTTTTTCATTAAAAAAATATTTTACGAACAGAAAAGATGAAATAGTGGCTTTTATGCCTCTTACGAAACAAATGGGTTATATTGGGCATTTTTTTAAATTGAAGGATTATAAACTTTGAGTCAAACATGATTTGCTTACGTTGGTACCAACTGTGAGCGTAAATGAATAATTTGGTCCATAATTTTTATCAAAATTAAAAGTTTAGATGTTTAATTTGTTTGTGATTGGTGAACATGATATATTAGAGTAAAAGCTATAAATACTCTATGTAATTTCAATATAGACTTATTCTGCTTTGGGAATTTGTAAATCACTCATTATACAACAATGTTATAGGTAATTTGATCATTTCATCCATCCTTATCTTCTACATTATATAACTTCAGCTGACTACCATAAATTCCGATTAAAAACTCATGATTCTAACCAACTCGAATCCAAAATTAACAAACAATATATCAAATCCAAATCCGAAAATTTCACCTCTTAAATGATTAAGTCATTTGTTGGAAAATGGGAGTGACAACTTTTATCAAAATTTTCGGCGAACAATGGGCGTTGTAAATTAGCAAATAAAGATATTGTTGATTGTGTTTTAGTGATTACATAAGAAGGATTGCATATGTATTTATAAGGGCAAATTATGTAAAAAAAAACATCATAGTTGTCAAAAAATCATCTTCAGAGTAGCGAACTAAAAAAATACTTTTGTGAACACTAATGTTGACATTTTTGTCTTTATGTGAGTAGTATGACCTTTTTACCCTTCCAAATTACATAAATGATCTCTGTGGGTTTGCAAAAATTGCATACACCGTCCCTAGGCAAAATTACATAAATCGTCCCTGTCGTTTGGAGAAAATTTTGGAAAAAAAATTTTCCAAATTTTTTTTCGAATTTCTCTTTCAAAATTTTTTCTTCGTAATTTTTTTTCTAAAATTTTTATTTTCGTGACATGTGAAAGCGAAAATTGCATCCACCGTCTCTAGACTAAATTACATAAATGGTCCTGGTCGTTTGAAGAAAATTTTCCAAATTTTTTTTCGAAATTCTTTTATCAATTTTTTTTCATAATCTTTTGTCAAAATTTTTTTTTCTGAAATATTTTTAAATGTTTTTTTTTTTCGTGACATGTGAAAAAAATTCTGAATTGTTTTTCGTAATATTTTCTAAAAAAAATTCCGATAAAAAAATTTCACTTGTGACAACAAAAAAAATTCACATGCGACGAAAAAAATTTCAACAAAAAAGGTTGAAAAAAAAATCGAAAAAAATAAAGGACTGTGAATCAATTTTCGCTAAACCATATGGACCATTTATGTAATACCCTAGGGATGGTAGATGCAATTTTCAAAAATCCATGGGTAAAATGGTCATCACAGAATATTCTTTGTCTTTAATACTCATATGAAGACAAAAATGTCAACATTAGTGTTCACAAGAGTATTTTTTTTAGTTCGCTACTTTGAAGATAATTTTTTGAAAACTATAATGCTTTTTTAAAAAATTATCCTATTTATAATTAACACATAGCTTTGTGAACAAGCAATCTAACCCTAAACGGGCTAATTTAAAATAAAAAAAAAACATTATAGTTGTCAAAAAATCATTTTCAGAGTAGCGAACTAAAAAAAATACTCTTATGAACACTAATGTTGATACTTTGGTCTTGATGTGAGTAGTATGACCATTTTACCCTTCCAAATTACATAAATGATCCTTGTGGGTTTGCGAAAATTGGATCCACCGTCCCTATGCTAAATTAAATAAATGGTCCCTGTTGTTTGAAGAAAATTGCATCCACCGTCCCTAATTTTTTTTTCCGAAATTTTTTTTCCCAAAATTTTTTTTCCAAATTTTTATTCAAATTTTTTTCTCGTAGTTTTTTTGTCGATTTTTTTTTTGTTGAAATATTTTTTTTTAAAATTTTTATTTCGTGATATGTGAACAAAAATTTTGAAATTCTTTTTCGTAATATTTTACTAAAAAAATCCGATAAAAAAATTCCACTTGTGACAAAAAAATTCACATGTGACGAAAAAAAATCAACAAAAAAAGTTGAAAAAAAATTAGGGACTGTAGATGCAATTTTTGCAAAACCACAGGGACCATTTATGTAATTTACCCTAGGGACGGTAGATGCAATTTTCAAAAATCCTTGGGTAAAATTGTCATCAGTGAATATTTTTGTCTTTACTACTCATATGAAGACAAAAATGTCAACATTAGTGTTCACAAAAGTATTTTTTTTAGTTCGCTACTCTAAAGATGATTTTTTAACAACTATGATGCTTTTTTAAAGAATTATCCCAAAATTTAATGGACCCTAAGCCTACAGTTAGGCTTGAGACTTAACCTAGTCATCTAACACTCACTCACATTTGAAGGGGAGATTTTTGGACGCACAAACCGGAAAGAATGTTGAAATCTTCTAGCTTTACGTCTTCTTTGAATTGTGCACTTCTTCATTTTCATTTTGGCTAAAGTTGTGTTCGGCGGCAAAGTTGTATACTGTTTGGCCATTTTCTCATTTTTGTGACGTTTGTTTTTTATGTCATGGTTTTCTTTGCCTTAGGTAGGAGCGGCAATTTTGTGATCAACTATTTTCGAAGACGACGATGATCTCCGACGTTAGAACAAGGAGTTAGGTTGATGAGACAAACTTAGTTGATTGATGGATAAATCAACATAATATGAGTGTTTTATGACGGCTAGGGATTTGTAAGCTAGCATTTATGTAATAAATAAATAAAACGTAAAATAGAAAACAATAATGCCATAAAAAATAAATAGATCGGGATCCCTCCGAATTATCGGCAAATAACCGATGACCGGAGGATAACTATTTTGTGGTGGGTTGTACCTAAAGCTCCGATACAATGTAAAATAGCAAATAGAGATATTATTGATTGTGTTTTACTGATTATTACTATAACAACCCGTAAAATTCCGAATTATTTTAATAATATTTATCACGTCAGAAAATTAAAATCAATTATTTTTCCGACAAAATGCCAATATCTAAAATATAAAAACGAGAGGTCATTTCGTTCCTTTAGAAATAAGACACCGCACGTACAATACTTGCCCACAAAGTATATGTGAAATTATTATTGTCCAAGTTAAAATTTAAGCATACATAAGCTTAATCCATCAGTTATTTCCGCATACTGCAGCGCAGTAGCATACAAGACTAAAAATAAATACTGAGATAAGAGAAAAATACACTTTTTATCAATCACTAATAATTTACGAAAGAAAACGAGAAGTTGTCTCGTTAATTCAGAAAGTCACAGCACCGCACGCATTCCGACACCAATTAAATAACGCCAAACAATTATAATCAAATTTCAACGTATGATGTGCTCCGGTTGGTGCAAGTTTTAAAAATTTATAATCACGAATTAACCGTATAACCTATTAACACATACGAGCAAGTATACTCGTCCGCAATAGCAAAGTTGGGTAAGTCGAGATCGTCCCAAGGGATTTTTGTTTTGAAATAGATCTTATTAAAAAGTTTCTAACAAGAAAGCTTGTCAAGGCTTCCTCGAATAAGTGTTCTAGTGAAAATACGAATCAAGAATAAAAATATATACTTGTGTGAAGTCTCATAATCAACCATAGATAATGTTCATAAAGGTTTGGTGTATACTCTTAGTATGATGCACAAATCATAAGCAAATGATTCCCCAACCATGGTATTTGTTTGTAAAATCATTCTAAGAACAAAAACATTTAGGTAATCCTTTCGGTCCTTATCCCAATGATTATCCTATAAAAGTTCCATTTGTTTGCAACATGTTCTCATTAAATTTGTTCTTACGAATCTTTCGACCCTTCGTGATGAAAACGTTCCTAGTCTTGTTTTAATAAGCAAAACATGGTGGTTGTCAATCACCATATCCCCATACTAGTTTGTCACTACACTTTTTGGAATAAAACACAAGAGAAATCCTTTCGGTCCTTTTTCTTAAAACATGTTTTATTGACAAATCAATCCAAGACTAGTATTTTTCCAACAAACTCATTTAAACAAGATCATATATACATGCATCACATTTTGAGAACATTATTATGATTAATCACATTCCAACACACAAGTATATCACAAACTACTCCATGAAAACAATCATATCTAAACACAAGTCATAACAAGGTAATTCAAACAATTCAAGAGAATAGATTTCCGTAACAAAGTTCATAGAATACCTAATCTTTTGTGATTACAAGAATTAGAAATCGTGGAATGTAGCAACCACGCGCCTCCAATCACCTAGGATCACCGCACACTCCAAACTACCGAAACAATGGACAAGAATGGTTCCTTCCTTGCTTCTGGACGTTTTCCAGTAACTACTAAGCTTTTGGGTTGAAATAATAGGGTAAGTATGAGTTTTGGTGTAAACTAATACTCTTTTGGTTGTGTCACACTTAGTATACAAGTACTAGGTCCTTTAAATAGCCAAAGCACTTGCTTAACTGCCCAAAAAATGTTCTCTCCAAGTTAATATCAAGAAATGATCGGACTCTAATGATTATGGGGAGTTAAGACAACAATAAATGCGAATTGTGTAACTGCAGTGCCAGAAACCGGATCGGTTTCTATGTTGACCGAATCGGTCACAGCTTTGACCATTTGCCCAGCCGGATCCGGTTGCGGGTTGCGACCGAGCGGCTGGGTTTTGCTCCTTTTGACTTTTTGCTGACTTTTCCTTTTACGCTTCATTCTTTGCTTACGTTGATGATTTCCAAAGCCAAACTTGATCTTTCCTTGCTGTAGATGCTTCGAAATCACTACGCTTCCATATCATTGAGTCCACAAGCTTCCAATCTCAACTTCCTTCCTTTAGACGCTTCCAAATATGCATAAAAACTTCATTTCTTCAATATTCGCGATACCTGGCTACATATACATACACAATACGCATCTTTGCACTTTTGCAACAGTTATGAGTAAATATAGCCGAATATCATGCACAAAACTGACAATAACGCTACTAAAAACATGTTCATTTTAGACGTTATCAAATTCCCCCACACTTAAGCTCTACTCGCCCTCGAGTAGGTCAAACATTTGCAAAGATTGATTTCAATGGTCCATAACACCATGGTTCCAGAAAATGTAACAATTACCAATAAAAGATAATTATTATTTTTGCTTATAATATGTGAAAATCTTCTAAAAATGAACCAAACAATTTAGATAACATAACTAGGATACCTCATAAATGGCTTTAAGATTTCACTCAACACTCATATATTGGTGGGTATATGTATATCACTCAATGCCTAGTCATGATCAATGCTTTTTACCATAAGCTTGTACAAGTATCAAAACAAAGAAAATAAATTCATCAAAGAGGTCTTTTATTCGGGTTATAATGATAAGGCTAAGGGTTCATAATAGGTATGGATAAGGCATGGGATAGTTTATGAAATTGGTTTAAAATAAAAATGAAATCAAGTCAAAACCTCCATGGTGCTAGTCATCATACAAACCACGATCCCGAAAAATGATTATTACTCCTCTTCTCATATCGATTCTCCGCAAATATGTATAACTCAATTTAGCTCATTGGCTAATCAATATCCATCATATAGCTCCTTGGCTATAATTTTTTTTTTTTTTTTTTTTTTTTATTTTTTTTTTATTTTTTATATATAAGCTTCTCCTTCTTCATATATCACAATTCCCCCCACACTTCGTATAAGCATTACCACAAAAAATTCAAATAAGAAGTATGCATCCTTCGTCTTTGTCGAAATGGCACACACGAATAGCAAAGTGCAGCTAACTCATAATCATCAAAAACAATCCAATCATTCCAAACAACTAGCAACAAACCATTAGACTTGATAAGGGTTGGCTAAAGTTTAAAGTGAAAATCTTTTTGTATTTTTCTGGATTTAACAAAAACGAAAAGAATGGCTCAAAGGGTGTAACTACGGGTATCTAGCGCTAAAAATGAGCACTAACAAAATGGGTCCATGTGGGTGGTTAACTAACCGATGTGGTTAGCTAATATATCATTAGATGTAAACGGAAGGCCATTTGGGTTATTCCTAAAGTGCCTCTTATCACTTGAAAATATTTAGATCACTCGAAAGTGATTTTAACCGTAATGCATAATTAGTACAAGTTCTAGAATCGACATAATCACCGGCACACTCATAGCAAATATAAAACAAAAGATGTGTTTTATACAAAAAGAAACCTCACAAAAATGTGGGAAAAAGGCTATTATGCATGCTAGAAAATGCTATCGAATCCAAAATGAATTACTTCAGTAATTTGGTTCAAATCTAAAAAATTTTCAAAAACCTCATTTAACCATTGAAATCCCAAATTATGTATTTTAATTATCAATAACGCGCGAAAACCATTAGACCATCAAGGGCGAATTTCTTCTAATCACTTGCATCCAAAAGTTATCTAAAAAAAATAAAAATGCACATCATTTTCCTATTTTCTTCCCTCCCCCATACTTAAGTTTTGCATTGTCCTCAATGTAATGAAAAATGAACTTCAAAGTAAAGAAAATGGGAAAAAGATAGTTAAAAGATACCACGGGATAAAATATGCAATAGGCACATTGGGTCATTAGCAAGCCTGTGAGTTATCCAACTCGAAACATTTGACCATCAATAAGCTTCCAACACATCCATCCTGCAAACAAAAACTGCAACACGAAATGCACAAACAAAACCAAACTACTAAAAACTAGATAAAACCAAACAAAATACCAAACATCCTAAAGAAAAACGATCAAAAGATAGAAATAGTTTAAAACACATCATGACCATTGTTTTTGAAACCATAACTCACGAATGACCCATAATCACTCGTCATCCTCGCTCATCTCTTCTCCTTCTTCATCATCAAACTCATCATCATCATCACTTTCGGTTACGTAGTTTTCGTCTATGATTTCTGAACGAACTCTTCTCTTTTTCTTCTTGCCTCCAACTCCTGATGATGATCCTCCAACTTCATAACTTGTTCCTCTAGCTTCAGGTAATCGAACATATGGGGGTATTGGATCAGAAAACGGTGCGTACCCAGGATATGGATACGGATAGGGTCCAGGATAAGAAGTGTAAGGAAAAGGATATGGTGGAACATTTGGTGGATTGTAGGGTGGCAACTCATAATTGGCTTCTCGAGCCATGTGTTGAAAGATCGACATCAAATAATCATTGATGTAGTTGTTCCTTAACATCATCGAGTCTCTCCACACATCCCTACATTGAATCTCATCTAGATGTTGGTTCCACTCTCCCCATCCTGAATCAAAACTACTGGACGTACCCATTTGCACGTTCTCCATTGGTATATTCCCTTGCTGTTGTGGTGGTTGCTGTTGTGGTCTTGGTTCAATCCATAACCCTACGGTTCCCAATCTCCTGTTCAAAGCATTACCAAAACCTTTTGCAGTCCACGTTTCACTATACTTTGGCTCTCCACACTTAGCCAATTCCTCATCAACATAATACCCAAGATTCTTCGCCAATCTTGTCACAAAATGTCCTCCACAAATGTTACTGTTGCTCTTGATTCCCGGGGCTCTCCTAGATAAATATTCGGCTATCTGCCAAATGGCATTACCGTCCTTAGTTTCTTCCAGCAACTTCATAATCCATAAGTCCGGTTTCTGACATTTGTCCCTGCTTCCAAATCTATTAAATGGCCCGGTCACAATCAACTTGTGAAGTATCCTCATCAACGGATTCCTGATGGTCGAAGCATTCCTCCTAGCACAAGTAGGATCTCCCACTTGATTCCAATAAGCGGGAATACTAGGGTAATCTTTTTCAAACCTCCGAAGTCTAGAAAAGTGAGTTTCAAATAATCGATGATTAACCTCATGTGGCTCATACAAACCAAGAGCTACACCAAAAGCTGGCAACGTGTAAGCATGATCCCTTCCACAAAGTCTAAACCAAATACAAATCTCCGACATCAAATTCCGAACATCCACCTTTCTTTCAAAATACATGGTTGAAAAGAATTCCATACACCATTCTCGATAGACTTCTTCATTAACACTGAATGCTCTTTCCCATGACAAATCATTGAACGAATCTCCATCCCCTGGATATACATAAGACGTTCACATCATCCTTCTTAACTCATCTTCACACTCACATTCGTTAAATAAATCCCAATCAATCACCCTTGGAACCAAACATTGCCTATGTTGTAACTTCGACAATCTTTCTCGAAAAGCATGTTTCTCTCCATCGGTGAGATTTTTGAATTTCAAATTAGCATTTGCTTCCTTCTTCACACTATACTTAACCTTCTTCTTCTCGTTCCTTTCACAAAACTTCGTAACAAGCGGGTTAATTGGAATTTCCTCCCCACTCGAGCTTCCTACAATAATTCTCTGTAGAAATCACAAAAATAAGACCATATAAGAGTGTTAGAACAAACAAGAAGGTTAGAGAACCCTCTAAGATACATTTCAAAATTTCAAAATAAATCCCCACAGAAACCACAACCGGATTCGGTTGGATCACCAACCGAATCGGTTTCCTACTGTCAGGCAACAACCGTTCGGTTGCAATGCGCAACCGAATCGGTTGTGCAGGCTGCATAAGGCATTTCGCCTTCGAATCCTCATTATCTCGAATTTCTAACGCTCAAACCACTCTTAGATCGCATTCTATCATCCTCAATGATTTCCCACATCCTAGAATTACTCTATCTTGCTTCCAAATCATCAAACATCTAAATCTTAGAACTCCTTCTATATTTAAAATCATAAGTTCTAATAGTGTAGCATCCATCACTCTTAAAAACATATCATCCATCAAAATGAATCACCAATTGTAACTTATCTCATTTCATAAGCACAACCCAATTAATTCCGAAAAATCTTATCATCTAAAATCCATTCTATGGTGAATCAATCAATCAATCTCTTGTTGTAATGCACTCCTATATCAATTACTCACTCAATCCTAAAATATTACCACTTAATTCGAATTATAACAAAAACCCCCAAATTGGTGACCTAAAATCCAATTCGAATCAAATGTTCTAATAAAACCTTAATTGAGTTAATTGAATGTAAATGCTTACTTGCTTGGGTGCCATGATGTTATCCTACAATTCAAACAACTTCCAATCTGCTCTCTTGGATGAATTTTTTTTTTGCAAAACCCACCTGGAAAATTAGTGTGTGTGTGTGTTTTTGAAAAAATGAAATTTTTTATATTTTTGGTGCAACCGGTTCAGTCAAGGACACAACCGTTTCGGTATGCTTTTTGCCAAATTTGCTTTTTTACTTGTTTAACATGTTACTTAGGCATTTACCCTCCAAGCAACATATTTTTTACTCAAAAATTCCTGCTAAAAATTCACACAACATTCATTCACCAAATGAAATTTTGAACAATCATTCAATCCAAAAAAAAACTAAACTCATCATATAAATGAACTAATCCAAACTCAACTCAAAACTCATAGTCATAATGCATTTAAACCAAATCACCTCAATCATAACATGAAAAATAAATAAGAAACAAAAATCCTAATGCATCAAATCAAAATAAAATAAAATAAAATAGTTCATGAAATTCAAGCAAATGATTGCTTGTTATTACGGTCTTTGCCTTTCCTCAAAATTCCTCAAAATATTCTTGCCTAAGAATATCCTCGCTTTGAAATTTTCCGGTCAACTCACGGAACGTTTCAAAAGTTTTGAATTTTCTCATAAATCTTCGTCCTTCCGGGCATAATATATCAAACTTAACATGCCATGCTCCATCTCCGGTTTGTCTCTTGTAAGTCCCCAATCCTTCGGGTTTCCACTCCAAATTCTTAAGTTGCACCGGTAAAGATCCTAAAAAGTCGGTCAACTTCTTGTAAACCAATATGTTTTTGAATGGGTTATAGAAAGCTTCTATCACGAATGCACGTTCCATTTCGTCCTCTATATCGAAATAAGGTGGAGTTAAAGGTCCGTACATTGGATTACCGTGAACATCACGTCCCACTTCAAAACAAGTTAAATCATCATTTGCATCCATCCATTCCAAATCTTCCATACCTTCCAAAATTGGTCCTCTTGGTCTTGGGTAGTATGTTTGCCTCGAAATCCCATCGTCAATAGTTGCTCCACAAGTTCGTAAAAATGGCCTCCCCAACAATAGCGGTAAACTCTTGTCCACCGGAATATCCAAGACAAGAAAATCTGCCAAATACGGTTGATAGCCAATTTTCACTCTTACATTCTTAACTTCTCCCATTGCCTTTGCTTGAGTGTTATCCACCATAGTGAGCTTAGAATGATTAGGTTGCGGATTACTTAGTCCCAAAGTTTTGAACAATGGATACGGCATCACGTTAACACTCGACCCCGTATCAGCTAAAGCATAAACTGGTGTAGTTCCATTTACTTTGATTGGCAACACAAAATTACCCGGATCCTTTTCTTTCCTTGGCATGCCTTTAAACAAAATTCGATCTCGATCCTCATCCGTGAGATTCTTATCTTCCAACCTAGCCCTCGCTAGCATCAATGCATCCAACTTCTTTCGGTAAAGCACATAATCTTGGAGAACTTCGATAACCGGTTTCTTTTCATTGAGCTCTAGAAATTTTTGTTCTAGATTTTCTAAGATAGCTTCTTTTTGGCTTTCGGTTAAGGGTTTGATAGTAGTGGTAGGTGACGATGGTGTGTAATCATTTTTTGGTGGTTGAGGTTGTTGTTGGGGTTAATTTATTTGATGATGGTTTCTTTCGGTTTGCTTTCCCCATTTTAACCACTTCCACATTTTTCTCCTCCATGTTTGCACAAACTTCCACTAGCATCTCGTTGATCCCTTTTCCTTCTTCCAACTCGGTTATATTAATCCGCATTTCTCCCATACCAAAATCTACTTGACACTTGGTCGTGACAAGAAAATCTCGACCAAAACAAACATTAGGTTCATCCGCATTTCCTTCTTCTAAAACAACAAAATCAGTTTCAAAGATATGTCCATGAATATTGACCTTCAGATTTTTTACCATCTTTCTTCCATATGCTTCATAGTCCATACGAACATGACCGATTTCGTCAAGAACCTCTTCCAAGATATAATTCTCTCCATAAGCCATATTAAGCTGTGCATCCCAAGCACGTACTCCTTCCACTTCACAAGGTGTTCCAAATCTCATCATCGGTGAATCATACACCGTTGACGGTGCTTGTGTAAAAATTACCACTCTTTTGTTTTTGGGTAGTTGAACCTTGTTTTCACATACTTCTTCCATATCACCCGTGTTAATTCTCAATTCTTTCTTGCTTTCCTCCAGAATTCCTCCAATCTTTTCTAATGAACTTCCCGTATCCTTGAACATGTCATCCAAAGTACGAAGGTATTCCGAGATTCCGCTCAAACTATCCATGTTACTAGACAACTTAACAAAGCAAAACAAAACAAATCCCGAATGATTAGCGTTAAAGTTAGTAAAACAAGAACAAACTATAAAAACATATAATAAAACAACTAAGACATCTAACAAAATTAAGAACTCAAATAAAAACTCAAAAACTAAAAATGAAAAAAAAAACTCAACTCAGAAACTCTAACCGGATTCGGTTGGATCACCAACCGAATCGGTTGGTTGAAAATTCTAGACAGAAATACGAACCGGATCAGGTTGCGGGTTGCGACCGATCGGTTTGATCGAAAATATATATATATATATATATATATATATATATATATATATATATATATATATTTTTAATAAAATAATTAAAGCAAATTAAATGTCATTAAGGATGTACTAACTCCGGTTAATTAAATAAAACTCTTCATAAACTAATAATTAAATAACTTATTAAATTTAATTAAAACCAAAATTAAAACTAAAACTAAAACTAAATAAACTACCCATAAATGCTATCATGAGATAAACTATAACTGAAAATAAAATAACTCTTAACCATTACCATCAACTATAAAATTAAAATTAACAAAACTAGATTAACTAAATAAATAACAAATGTAAAGAAAAATAAAATAAATAAAGACAATAAATCTAAGAACTGATTAAACCACACAATTACTCTAGAAATCAAAACACAATAAACTAAGAAGATAACTACTAAATTCGAACCAAAGAAAAAATTATCTCAGAATGTCTAACCGGATTCGGTTGGCTAACCAACCGAATCGGTTAGTTTGTAACAAAACTTTTTTTTTTAGACTAATTTCAAAGAAAATTATAGAAAAATCCCAGGCAGCGGCGCCAAAAACTTGATGTGCTCCGGTTGGTGCAAGTTTTAAAAATTTATAATCACGAATTAACCGTATAACCTATTAACACATACGAGCAAGTATACTCGTCCGCAATAGCAAAGTTGGGTAAGTCGAGATCGTCCCAAGGGATTTTTATTTTGAAATAGATCTTATTAAAAAGTTTCTAACAAGAAAGCTTGTCAAGGCTTCCTCGAATAAGTGTTCTAGTGAAAATACGAATCAAGAATAAAAATATATACTTGTGTGAAGTCTCATAATCAACCATAGATAATGTTCATAAAGGTTTGGTGTATACTCTTAGTATGATGCACAAATCATAAGCAAATGATTCCCCAACCATGGTATTTGTTTGTAAAATCATTCTAAGAACAAAAACATTTAGGTAATCCTTTCGGTCCTTATCCCAATGATTATCCTATAAAAGTTCCATTTGTTTGCAACATGTTCTCATTAAATTTGTTCTTACGAATCTTTCGACCCTTCGTGATGAAAACGTTCCTAGTCTTGTTTTAATAAGCAAAACATGGTGGTTGTCAATCACCATATCCCCATACTAGTTTGTCACTACACTTTTTGGAATAAAACACAAGAGAAATCCTTTCGGTCCTTTTTCTTAAAACATGTTTTATTGACAAATCAATCCAAGACTAGTATTTTTCCAACAAACTCATTTAAACAAGATCATATATACATGCATCACATTTTGAGAACATTATTATGATTAATCACATTCCAACACACAAGTATATCACAAACTACTCCATGAAAACAATCATATCTAAACACAAGTCATAACAAGGTAATTCAAACAATTCAAGAGAATAGATTTCCGTAACAAAGTTCATAGAATACCTAATCTTTTGTGATTACAAGAATTAGAAATCGTGGAATGTAGCAACCACGCGCCTCCAATCACCTAGGATCACCGCACACTCCAAACTACCGAAACAATGGACAAGAATGGTTCCTTCCTTGCTTCTGGACGTTTTCCAGTAACTACTAAGCTTTTGGGTTGAAATAATAGGGTAAGTATGAGTTTTGGTGTAAACTAATACTCTTTTGGTTGTGTCACACTTAGTATACAAGTACTAGGTCCTTTAAATAGCCAAAGCACTTGCTTAACTGCCCAAAAAACGTTCTCTCCAAGTTAATATCAAGAAATGATCGGACTCTAATGATTATGGGGAGTTAAGACAACAATAAATGCGAATTGTGTAACTGCAGTGCCAGAAACCGGATCGGTTTCTATGTCGACCGAATCGGTCACAGCTTTGACCATTTGCCCAGCCGGATCCGGTTGCGGGTTGCGACCGAGCGGCTGGGTTTTGCTCCTTTTGACTTTTTGCTGACTTTTCCTTTTACGCTTCATTCTTTGCTTACGTTGATGATTTCCAAAGCCAAACTTGATCTTTCCTTGCTGTAGATGCTTCGAAATCACTACGCTTCCATATCATTGAGTCCACAAGCTTCCAATCTCAACTTCCTTCCTTTAGACGCTTCCAAATATGCATAAAAACTTCATTTCTTCAATATTCGCGATACCTGGCTACATATACATACACAATACGCATCTTTGCACTTTTGCAACAGTTATGAGTAAATATAGCCGAATATCATGCACAAAACTGACAATAACGCTACTAAAAACATGTTCATTTTAGACGTTATCAACGTAATAAGAATGTCATATTATTACGTTTATAAAATCGTTTCTAGAAACATAATTTCTATATTTTTCGGGTACCGGGAAGGTACGTTTACTCGAGGATTCGACAAAACACGGAATACAATTAATACACTACTACTACTAATAATAAATCAAATAAAGCTTTGGATTCTTTTTTTTTTCCTTGTGAACTGTCCCTATCATCTCCTCTCTCTCTGCTACACCACAACCAACACAATCTCCCTTAAATGGTAAAAATCTTTTCTTTTGATTTCAAACCAAGAAATCAATCTTGTCTTCACTCCCAATATCGTCTAGGCTATACCCTAGGAGCACACTTGGAGCGTTTAATCCGAATCCGAGGAGAAGAATGCTTAAAATGGTAGGAAACATGTTTTGGGTTTTCTCTTGGGTCACTTCCATCATCCTTATTCATTCCCTATAAATGGGTCACTCTCAGAAAAGTTCTTCATCACCTCCAGATTCAATCACAAAAATTAGGGTTCTTGGCTCAAAGGGGTTTTTATAATTACCATGGGGGTTTTGAAATTAAAGGGATAAGGAAGCTTGCTCAAGCACCAATTCGTCTAAATTCATCTCGAGTCTCTTCCACTTGAAGCTTTTGGGTCCGGTTCATCACTCTCGATCCACCAACATATTTGTAAGATAAATATATTTGTTATATAGATTTATCTCGATTTTATTAAACGAGTGTACATAAACAAAAATAACAATCGGATAATGGATATAAACAATGTTACGGCTTGATTCATTGTTGTCGTTGTTGTTGTGGTAAAAAGGGTAACAAGACAAGGAAAAGAAAAAGGTCAAAACTTTATATTTGGCTAAACTAGAAATTGGCTTATGTATGATAATCGGATTAAAATGTACTCGGCTTATTGTAAATCCTCGACTCGAATTTCAGCCTACGCAACTTACAGTAGTACTCGAATTAAAATAGTTTCCAGCTTATAGTGTTTTCGTTTCTAGTTTATCCGGGGTCATATCTGGTAGACGTAAGGCAAGACCCAAGACATAGTTCTCATGTCACTTGGTTTCTAAGGACGTTGTACGTTGTAGAACTAGCCAAAAGTCTTGCGTCGGGGTGGTCGTTGTTATTGTTATCATGTTGTTTTTTGACGTACAAGTAAACCCCAAAAGGGTACGGTTGTTTTGTGTACTTCAAGTAGACATCTCGAGGATGGTTGTACTCCATCAGACACTAGACCACGCCGAAGTCTTAGAGGACTTGCAAAAGTCTTGGTACAAGTTGCAATCTCAGCTTATACATACATTTTCTTTTGAGCTCATTGCATCAAAATTTATTTGAGTTTTGATACCCCCTTTGCGTTAGTTAAATCCCTAGTGTCAAAACAACATCACTCCAACTTAAAGTAGTCTGTGTTATGGTTAATTGGGATTGATCCAGTCCAACAGGGAGAGTTTGATTGACAGTATGGGCTGCGAGCCCATGTGATTTCAGTTGAGGTCCGTTTGGTTTTTGTTCAAGCCCACCAAGGCGTGTTTGTTTGCGACAACCCACTATGGGTACATTCGGTTTTTGTGTTGACCCTAGTAAGCCACGACTCGTTCCCATCCCGTTTCACTCAAATTATTCTCGTCTCGACTCATTTATCCCCAACGTTTGATATAAGACATAAACCTTCCTACACGATGTATAATATATAAACGTGACATTGGTGCAAGGAACAATTAGTAAACAAAAACAAATTGTAATAAAAAGATACTCACACGAGACATTTTCACTACTCACAACATAATTAGAAACTTTTACACGTAATGTAAGAGACAAACTTGGCAACACTGGATTTTGAATATGAAAACGGGAAATAAACTTGATAAGATATAACAACAAGCTTTTGTCAATAGTCAAATATACAAACACATCTACTTATTTACCATAACCATTACATATGTGGTGCTATTTTCTTTATATGCAAGATAAGATATACATGATTATTTTCTAAAAATCCTTGGTTTTTAACAATGGAAAGACTAGATATATAAGTCAAATTGGATGATAGTTGTATATTAAATGATTCACAACATTCACCAAAGGTACATTGAGTATTTTGTCAATAAATCCCAATACACCCGAGGTAGACTATTTTCTTATACACCGTTTACAAAACGAGATATACTTCTTGAAGCCTATATTTTCAAATATACATGCGTATATATGTATAAACCAAGCCCTATACATAACTTTTCAAAAACATATTGTGAATTGGATACATTTGAAAGCCACATTTTAAATTAATACAAGAAACACATAAACTAAATTACGACTTAATCTCTGTTCAACCACGTTTATATATATATTTATATATATGTATATCTTGGTCATTTACATCGACAACATCCTATTATAAACATACAAATCCTCCAAATATTATCTTTTGGTCGCCATTAAACCAAAGTCATAATTCCTTCTTCAAGACCTCCTTCCATGTCATACTCTCATAAGCCGAGATCCATCCAAATCTTTGTAAATTGTTCTAAGATAAATGAAACAAAAACAACAACAACAACAACAACAACACAAAAACTTATAAAGTTAGTTAAACTTTATCGAGTCTCAAACATAAAGACTAAATTGCCATATTAATTAGGTTGCGTGTCGGAGCCGTGAGCTATCACTCCTTGATCTAATTCTCTTTAGACTTCATATTGCACATTGCCAAGGTGAGTTTCATAGCCCCTACTCTTACTTGTTTTATAACTGTTTTGGGGGAAGATACATGCTCTTTTTACTCAAATCATTTTACTTGTGCATTCCATGCATACTATGCTTTTACATGTTTAAAGCTTTCATCATACATAGATGTTTTATAGAGCATACCAAAATGTTTGACCTAAAATATTACGCAGCTTAGCCTAAGTCCTTAGATCCCAAATTGCCCTCTTCATGAACCGTCAATTCCTGCTGGGAAGCGCGAATGTTATAAATAGATCTATTGAGGGCGACACCTCTGTTCGGTTGACCCCGCTTGGGTCAAGGCGAAACATATAACATGTCAGGACCGAGTGTATTGGGATAAACACTCGCCATGGGCTCACTAATTGTATGACTTCCTTGTGCATACAGAAACTGTCGTAGCTTCGGTTGCATGAACTTAGTGCTAGCGTAATACATTCAATATATGACATTATATTCGTTGTAATGTACATATACCCTACTTATGGTCCACTAATGAAATCTCTTTTATGAAATCCTTTATGAATTGAAATCATAAACTTTATGACATTATGCAAGACATAATGATCAACTAAAACCAAATTTGAAACAGTGTACTGAAGCTCCTTTTTGAATAAACCTATGAACTCACCAGCGTAAGCTGACCCTTTTTAGCATGTATCTTCAGGTTTTGAGGTGATAGCTTATCTTTGGAGGCGCAAGGCAAAGGCATGGCATGGTCATAGATGACTCTGATTTATATATTGGGACCACTCGTTTATAATGGGCCTTTTTCCGCACTACTTAATGTTGTAAACATTGTTTTTAATAATGAATAAAAGTTTATTTATGAAAAACCAATTGTTCTATGCTTATGTTGTGATACCAATTTAGTAGCACCCCAATACACGTATGCTTTCGCTGAGTCATTTTTGAGGGTGTTACAATTACATAAGAAGGATTGAATATGTATTTATAATCAACACATAGCTTTGTGAATAAGCAATCTAACCCTAAACCTAATGGACCATAAGCCTACAGTTAGGCTTGGGCCTTAACCTAGTCATCTAACATTGTTAGACAATATTATGTTAGTCGGTCCAAGCCCGTTTGTGAGCTTAGAGTCCGTTAGGGTTTACTATGTAATCTTTGTGAATAATAAATCATAACTTACGGGGTTTACATTATTTAACATGAAATCAGAGCGGGTCGGATCCCGAGATCTAGTCGGCCTCCATGAGCCGCTGCCTTTATGCCACCCCGTCAAACTCTAGTCTTCAGCCCTATATCCGTTCTTTAAAAAAAGGTACTCAATTTTCAGATTAAACCCTAGCACCTTGATGAGTTTCCAAATACTCATCATTTTTACATAATCTAAACTGCAAATTCATCTGAAAACGCTCAAAAACACATCAAAATGATCAAATTATCACAAATCAGTGTTTTATGTGTTTTAAATTCAAAAATATCAAAATCAGATGAAAAATGTATCAAGTTTGCAAAATTGGCAGTTTTAGTCCCCCGAGTTTTAAAAGTTGTCAAATCTAGTCCCTGGAATTCAAAAATGTGGAAATTTATCATTCAAGGTCCCTGAAGTATTCTAAGTTGTTTAAAATGATCCTTGAATGATTCTTTGGTCAATTGGCAAGAAAGGTCCATTAACTTTGGAAAATTGCAAAAATAGTCCTTGGGCCTTAAAAAATGAATTTTATGCAAAAAGGGTTCTTGTATTATCAAAGTTGGCAAATTTAGTCCTTGTGGGAGTATTGGAAAAATATCATTTTCAGTCCTTGAGTTTGGATAATTTACAAAATTGGTCCTTGTTCTATACCTAAACCAAACGGATCCTTATTTAACAAATCCAATCCAAACCCAAAATATTACCCAAGCCCAATATCCAAGCCCAGCTGCCCTTTAACCTTGACCCCCAGGTCACAACTGCTTTTGACCCCAGCCACATCTAATTGTGACCCCCCCCCCTTTGTTATTACCTGCCGGTCAAAGAAAGTCAAAAAGGGAGAAAACGCGCCCAAAAAACCACCATTACTGTTCACTCCCTCTTCCCCCTCTGTATATCAAAAACCAGACCTGGTTTCACCCATTTTTCAACCCTTCTCCCATACCATGTTCCCTCCTCACCCTCTAAACAACAAAAACTCTTAATTATCAAAACCAAATCCCTTAAATGCAAAAACCTGCTTTGAAGAAATTTTTGGCGCCAAATATGCAAGGTGGACGGTTCTGATCATTTTGATTGATCCAATGGCTAAATGTTGGTGGGAAACAATCAGAGGCATGTGGGAAGTGAGAAAAGTCTATAAAGTGGAAGGAGGATGCAATGTATCAAGAGGTGTAGAGTAATTTTTATGTTTTAATGTCGTTTTTATTGTTTTTCAAGTAAAAGTGTAATTTAAATCCTTCAAGTACTCTGTTTAAGTCTTTTACTGTATTGTAAAGCTTTTCCAATTAGTAATTTCAAGTTCTAATCACTTTTCAAGTTTATGCAATTTCTCATTTTTATGCAAAATTTCAAATGTTTCAAATGATGTTGTTTGTTGTTTGTATGGACTAGAATAACTCACTTAAGCTCCAAGAAAGCTTAATCAAGCTTTTAGAAACTCTAAAAATCAATTTAGAAGAAAAAATAGAAAATCACCAAAAATAGCCATTAAATACTTTAAAAATCAAAAATCATGGTGAAAGGCACAAGAATGCTGGAGCAAGGTTGATATTGGATGGCCTTGGGTTAGAGCTCTGTGGAGAGCATTTAGGAATTGGTTTTAGATCTTGGTTCTCAGTTTGGTTCTTGGAAACTACTTGTAAGCATTTTTAACTAACTTGGTGTTTTACTGTTGTAGTGCTTAAATAACTTATATTTGTGTTTCTTTGAGTTCAATAGTCATACTTAAGTGTGTTTAATCCTTTAAATCAGTAGCTAGTACCTCTAAAATTGTAGTTTACAAAAACTTGGTTTTAACAGTGAAAAGGGTATAATCATTAATTCTGAGATTGATGTTATTTTGATTGTTGATTTAGGCTTCTTTAGTTATAATAAGTGATTATATAAGGTCTGTAAGTAAGTTGATGGTTTAAAATTGTGTTTTAGTTTGAAAAGCTTCTTAACAGTCATACTAATGGTGTGTTTGGTTTATTGTATTTCAAGGTGTTTTGATCTTTGGTTTGGTTAGAAATCTGTCTAAGTAGTTCTACATAACTGATTTTACTCACAAGAATCAAGTTCTCTTTTGCAAAAAGTCAAAATTTCATTTGATCCTTAATTGAGCAGCCACTGTTTGGATTTTAGACTATCAAATCATCATTTTGTGTTCAAAAAGTATTAATCTTGCTATATTCAGTCTTAAAACACCTTAACATAACATCATCAGTGTTTAAAATCAAATCAAATCTCAATTTGGTCAACTTTTGGTTTCTGTCAAAAAAGTCAAAATTTCAAAAAGGTCGTTTTTGATTAAAGTTTGGAATTTCATTGTGGGTTCATTAGTAGGTTTCAGAGTATAAGATTTGGAGGTATTGTAGTCTAGTTGGTGTAGAAAAATACAAAAATACTAGTTCTTAGTTTATCAGCTGGTTTAGTGCTTATTTGACTGCTTTTGTGGGATAACTGTTCTGCACAAGTGCCCTGTGCACAGAACTTAAGCTCAACTTGAGAAGCTTGCAACAAGCTTATTCCTTGTCCAAATCCTGAGTTCTCTAGTTCTTTGGAAAGCCAACATGGTCCTCTTGAAGTATCAAGTCTTGTTTTGTATTTTTGAGCTTATTCTCTAGGGCTGCAACAAGCTTGAAGATTGTCCCAGTTTCTGTTTTTCATCATCAACAGTCAATAGCTTATTGGCTTGTTAAAGCTTTTCAGTTTTAGTGTTTGTGTCTTTTAGCTTCTAGATTAGTTGCTTTAGCTTATTTTGATATCATTATAGCTTTTGTTTCAAGTAGCAGGCTTGTTTGAGCTTATTCAGTCAAACAAGCTTATAAACCAACTGTTGGAACATAAGCTCATCATATTAGCTTATTAGTGTTTTATAAATTTTTTGTCTTTATTAAAGTTTCTTAATATTAGTATATAAGTAGTTTTCAAAAATAAAATTCACAAAAACATCAATATAAAAATAGTGATAGCGTTTATTTAAGATTTTTTAGCTTTTTAATTTTTCTTTTCAGCTTATTAATAAGCAAAACTTGTTTTTCTCTTTTTCTTAGGTTTCTGTTATCACATAGGATTTTTAGAAAAAGTTTCAGATTTTTCTTTATCTTTTTAGTATTTTTTATAATTATAAATAGTTAATAAATAATAAATAAATAGTAATAAATAATTAAAAAGTCTAAAAAATATATTTTCTGTTTTAAAATTAGTTTTATCATATTTTAGATTTTTCAAAGTTAAAATTTTATTTTTCCAAGTTTATTTTCTATTTTTTTTAGTATTTAAGTGTATTTTAAATAATTATTAATTAGTAATAATTAGATAAAAAGTGTGAAAAATATATTTTTAGTTTTAAAATTAGTTTTATAGTATTTTAGATTTTTCAGAATCATAAGTTTATTTTTCTAGCCTTATTTTGTATTTTCTTTCATTTTAGAGTATTTATTAAATAGTTAAAATAGTTTTTAATTAATAGTAATTAATTAAATAGAGTTAAAAATAATTTTCTTTTTCTAATAATTTTCTTTTATTTTTAGGATTCTAAAAATGTCATTTTTATATTTTTAGGTTTTTTATTTCTTAGTTTTCACTTTTTATTTTGTGCGTCTGCGTAGTTTTTGAAACTCACGTTTGCGTTTCTTTGATCTGGTTGTTGTGCTTTCCAATTCTGTGTCTAATTCCTTTCCAATCAATCAGTAGTGTAATTTCTAATCATTACCTTTACAGATCACTATCCTTAGTGATCATCCCATCATCTGAATCAGTTTTACACACCATTGAGTCTCCTTGGGACTAAACGACCCGGGAATTCAATCTATTCTCCAGGACTTAATTGTATTTGTGTCTGAGCTGCTTCAAGTCTTTTTGACTTGACTGTTTGGCACGAATCAAAATTTTGGCGCCGCTGCCGGGGAATTGGGTAGATAATATATGAAATTCGTGAGAATTCCCTGGTTCCATTGCCGGGAACTTATTAATGGTCGCACCCCCAGTTAGGTAGTGCACTGCCTTGGTTTGCGGTGGTTGATTTTTATGTATTCAATTAAGTACCACTGAAAAGACGTAGGTAAGATCTGTGCAAATGGGTTCAAAAACTTTTGGACAATATTTTTGTTATCGTCGCGTTTAACCAAATCGTATCTCTTCAAGAATCACCTTAAAAGAGAATACAAAATAGAAAACGTTCCGATTGTTTTGTTGTTTTATATTTTTTTTGGTGTTTTAACACTTTAGGAAAAGTGTTAATGACTTTTTTGGTTTTCTTATAACTTTACAAAAAAACTTTTTACAAATGGCGGGTATGTGCAACAATGGATCTGAAAATGGTTAGACACACGCTAAAGCCTCCCCGGCAGCGGCGCCAAAATTTTCTTCAAAGCAGGTTTTTGCATTTAAGGGATTTGGTTTTGATAATTAAGAGTTTTTGTTGTTTAGAGGGTGAGGAGGGAACATGGTATGGGAGAAGGGTTGAAAAATGGGTGAAACCAGGTCTGGTTTTTGATATACAGAGGGGGAAGAGGGAGTGAACAGTAATGGTGGTTTTTTGGGCGCGTTTTCTCCCTTTTTGACTTTCTTTGACCGGCAGGTAATAACAAAGGGGGGGGGGGTCACAATTAGATGTGGCTGGGGTCAAAAGCAGTTGTGACCTGGGGGTCAAGGTTAAAGGGCAGCTGGGCTTGGATATTGGGCTTGGGTAATATTTTGGGTTTGGATTGGATTTGTTAAATAAGGATCCGTTTGGTTTAGGTATAGAACAAGGACCAATTTTGTAAATTATCCAAACTCAAGGACTGAAAATGATATTTTTCCAATACTCCCACAAGGACTAAATTTGCCAACTTTGATAATACAAGAACCCTTTTTGCATAAAATTCATTTTTTAAGGCCCAAGGACTATTTTTGCAATTTTCCAAAGTTAAGGGACCTTTCTTGCCAATTGACCAAAGAATCATTCAAGGATCATTTTAAACAACTTAGAATACTTCAGGGACCTTGAATGATAAATTTCCACATTTTTGAATTCCAGGGACTAGATTTGACAACTTTTAAAACTCGGGGGACTAAAACTGCCAATTTTGCAAACTTGATACATTTTTCATCTGATTTTGATATTTTTGAATTTAAAACACATAAAACACTGATTTGTGATAATTTGATCATTTTGATGTGTTTTTGAGCGTTTTCAGATGAATTTGCAGTTTAGATTATGTAAAAATGATGAGTATTTGGAAACTCATCAATCCCCCACACTACCCTCTAAAATTGTTTTACACTTTCTCATTTGGTTATCAGTCCGCCATGTCTGTAAGACAAAAGGATTGGCTAATCCAGGAGCAAACGGCTCTTGGTAAAGATATATCAAATCCGTTTATATGGCTTGCAATTTGCCCAAAATTGTATGGTTCCTCAGCTCCCCATCATCCTCAAAAGATAATGAGCTGGCTAGCCCGCAAGGTTATGGCTTGTGGTAAAGGCAGTGGAAAATCCATAATTGGTATTCAGCTCACCAAAGATAATCCTGATAATTTATCTAAGAGTTGGCTAGTCCAGAAGGGTACGGCTTCTGGTAAAGACACATCAAATCCGTTATATGGTTTATGATTTGCCAATAAATCATCTGGTTATCGTTGTACCAAGATTCTTACTTGAATCAAAACAATCGGCTACTCCAGAAGTGATGGCTTTTGGTAAAGAGTTTTTCAAATCCATCAAAGTTTTCTCAAATCATTGCTAGGGACTAGCAATATCTCAGTGTGGGGGATTGATGAGTTTCCAAATACTCATCATTTTTACATAATCTAAACTGCAAATTCATCTGAAAACGCTCAAAAACACATCAAAATGATCAAATTATCACAAATCAGTGTTTTATGTGTTTTAAATTCAAAAATATCAAAATCAGATGAAAAATGTATCAAGTTTGCAAAATTGGCAGTTTTAGTCCCCCGAGTTTTAAAAGTTGTCAAATCTAGTCCCTGGAATTCAAAAATGTGGAAATTTATCATTCAAGGTCCCTGAAGTATTCTAAGTTGTTTAAAATGATCCTTGAATGATTCTTTGGTCAATTGGCAAGAAAGGTCCCTTAACTTTGGAAAATTGCAAAAATAGTCCTTGGGCCTTAAAAGATGAATTTTATGCAAAAAGGGTTCTTGTATTATCAAAGTTGGCAAATTTAGTCCTTGTGGGAGTATTGGAAAAATATCATTTTCAGTCCTTGAGTTTGGATAATTTACAAAATTGGTCCTTGTTCTATACCTAAACCAAACGGATCCTTATTTAACAAATCCAATCCAAACCCAAAATATTACCCAAGCCCAATATCCAAGCCCAGCTGCCCTTTAACCTTGACCCCCAGGTCACAACTGCTTTTGACCCCAGCCACATCTAATTGTGACCCCCCCCCCCTTTGTTATTACCTGCCGGTCAAAGAAAGTCAAAAAGGGAGAAAACGCGCCCAAAAAACCACCATTACTGTTCACTCCCTCTTCCCCCTCTGTATATCAAAAACCAGACCTGGTTTCACCCATTTTTCAACCCTTCTCCCATACCATGTTCCCTCCTCACCCTCTAAACAACAAAAACTCTTAATTATCAAAACCAAATCCCTTAAATGCAAAAACCTGCTTTGAAGAAATTTTTGGCGCCAAATATGCAAGGTGGACGGTTCTGATCATTTTGATTGATCCAATGGCTAAATGTTGGTGGGAAACAATCAGAGGCATGTGGGAAGTGAGAAAAGTCTATAAAGTGGAAGGAGGATGCAATGTATCAAGAGGTGTAGAGTAATTTTTATGTTTTAATGTCGTTTTTATTGTTTTTCAAGTAAAAGTGTAATTTAAATCCTTCAAGTACTCTGTTTAAGTCTTTTACTGTATTGTAAAGCTTTTCCAATTAGTAATTTCAAGTTCTAATCACTTTTCAAGTTTATGCAATTTCTCATTTTTATGCAAAATTTCAAATGTTTCAAATGATGTTGTTTGTTGTTTGTATGGACTAGAATAACTCACTTAAGCTCCAAGAAAGCTTAATCAAGCTTTTAGAAACTCTAAAAATCAATTTAGAAGAAAAAATAGAAAATCACCAAAAATAGCCATTAAATACTTTAAAAATCAAAAATCATGGTGAAAGGCACAAGAATGCTGGAGCAAGGTTGATATTGGATGGCCTTGGGTTAGAGCTCTGTGGAGAGCATTTAGGAATTGGTTTTAGATCTTGGTTCTCAGTTTGGTTCTTGGAAACTACTTGTAAGCATTTTTAACTAACTTGGTGTTTTACTGTTGTAGTGCTTAAATAACTTATATTTGTGTTTCTTTGAGTTCAATAGTCATACTTAAGTGTGTTTAATCCTTTAAATCAGTAGCTAGTACCTCTAAAATTGTAGTTTACAAAAACTTGGTTTTAACAGTGAAAAGGGTATAATCATTAATTCTGAGATTGATGTTATTTTGATTGTTGATTTAGGCTTCTTTAGTTATAATAAGTGATTATATAAGGTCTGTAAGTAAGTTGATGGTTTAAAATTGTGTTTTAGTTTGAAAAGCTTCTTAACAGTCATACTAATGGTGTGTTTGGTTTATTGTATTTCAAGGTGTTTTGATCTTTGGTTTGGTTAGAAATCTGTCTAAGTAGTTCTACATAACTGATTTTACTCACAAGAATCAAGTTCTCTTTTGCAAAAAGTCAAAATTTCATTTGATCCTTAATTGAGCAGCCACTGTTTGGATTTTAGACTATCAAATCATCATTTTGTGTTCAAAAAGTATTAATCTTGCTATATTCAGTCTTAAAACACCTTAACATAACATCATCAGTGTTTAAAATCAAATCAAATCTCAATTTGGTCAACTTTTGGTTTCTGTCAAAAAAGTCAAAATTTCAAAAAGGTCGTTTTTGATTAAAGTTTGGAATTTCATTGTGGGTTCATTAGTAGGTTTCAGAGTATAAGATTTGGAGGTATTGTAGTCTAGTTGGTGTAGAAAAATACAAAAATACTAGTTCTTAGTTTATCAGCTGGTTTAGTGCTTATTTGACTGCTTTTGTGGGATAACTGTTCTGCACAAGTGCCCTGTGCACAGAACTTAAGCTCAACTTGAGAAGCTTGCAACAAGCTTATTCCTTGTCCAAATCCTGAGTTCTCTAGTTCTTTGGAAAGCCAACATGGTCCTCTTGAAGTATCAAGTCTTGTTTTGTATTTTTGAGCTTATTCTCTAGGGCTGCAACAAGCTTGAAGATTGTCCCAGTTTCTGTTTTTCATCATCAACAGTCAATAGCTTATTGGCTTGTTAAAGCTTTTCAGTTTTAGTGTTTGTGTCTTTTAGCTTCTAGATTAGTTGCTTTAGCTTATTTTGATATCATTATAGCTTTTGTTTCAAGTAGCAGGCTTGTTTGAGCTTATTCAGTCAAACAAGCTTATAAACCAACTGTTGGAACATAAGCTCATCATATTAGCTTATTAGTGTTTTATAAATTTTTTGTCTTTATTAAAGTTTCTTAATATTAGTATATAAGTAGTTTTCAAAAATAAAATTCACAAAAACATCAATATAAAAATAGTGATAGCGTTTATTTAAGATTTTTTAGCTTTTTAATTTTTCTTTTCAGCTTATTAATAAGCAAAACTTGTTTTTCTCTTTTTCTTAGGTTTCTGTTATCACATAGGATTTTTAGAAAAAGTTTCAGATTTTTCTTTATCTTTTTAGTATTTTTTATAATTATAAATAGTTAATAAATAATAAATAAATAGTAATAAATAATTAAAAAGTCTAAAAAATATATTTTCTGTTTTAAAATTAGTTTTATCATATTTTAGATTTTTCAAAGTTAAAATTTTATTTTTCCAAGTTTATTTTCTATTTTTTTTAGTATTTAAGTGTATTTTAAATAATTATTAATTAGTAATAATTAGATAAAAAGTGTGAAAAATATATTTTTAGTTTTAAAATTAGTTTTATAGTATTTTAGATTTTTCAGAATCATAAGTTTATTTTTCTAGCCTTATTTTGTATTTTCTTTCATTTTAGAGTATTTATTAAATAGTTAAAATAGTTTTTAATTAATAGTAATTAATTAAATAGAGTTAAAAATAATTTTCTTTTTCTAATAATTTTCTTTTATTTTTAGGATTCTAAAAATGTCATTTTTATATTTTTAGGTTTTTTATTTCTTAGTTTTCACTTTTTATTTTGTGCGTCTGCGTAGTTTTTGAAACTCACGTTTGCGTTTCTTTGATCTGGTTGTTGTGCTTTCCAATTCTGTGTCTAATTCCTTTCCAATCAATCAGTAGTGTAATTTCTAATCATTACCTTTACAGATCACTATCCTTAGTGATCATCCCATCATCTGAATCAGTTTTACACACCATTGAGTCTCCTTGGGACTAAACGACCCGGGAATTCAATCTATTCTCCAGGACTTAATTGTATTTGTGTCTGAGCTGCTTCAAGTCTTTTTGACTTGACTGTTTGGCACGAATCACACCTCAGTGTTTCGATCATAACTCCCAAACCGCAAGGAGTTAACTGACGAGGTGACGAGTGTCTAAATACTCATCATTTTTGTACCATTTAAACTGCAAAAATATCTGAAAACACTCAGAAATGCATCAAAATGATAAAAATATCACAAATAAGTGTTTTATGTGTTTTAAATGCAAAAATATCAAAATCTGGTGAAAAACGTATCAAGTTTGCATAATTGGCAGTTTTAGTCCCCCAAGTTTCAAAAGTTGTCAAAAACAGTCCCTGGTAAAACAAAATAAAAAAAAATATCATTTCAAGTCCCTAGGGATTCCTAAGTTGTCAAAATTGGTCCTTGAGATTTAAATTTACAAAATTACAACTTAAGTCCCTGAACTTTGAAATTTGGCAAAAATGGTCCTTTGAGAATTTGAAAATGTCAAAAATGGTACTTGTACTATTAAAGCTTGTCAAAAGTGACCCTTGTGAGAACTTTGGAAAAATGGCAGAATTGGTCCCTCAAAAATCAAGAAATTCAGTTTTGGTCCTTGTCATTTAATATTAAAGCTAGCCTTGTCAAAATAATTTTGGACCCCCTGCCACTTATACCATTTGGCCCTGTCTTTTCTCTTTTTGGACCCCCAGGTCAAACCAAAGTCAAACCTCTTCCCCTTTCCCTCCACCTATCCTGTACACCTGTCTTCCCCAAGTTGCCTGCAACAGGCCTCCTCCCATCACCTCACCTTTCCACCACCCCCTCATCATCACCACTACCCACTCAACCCACTACAATAAATGCCACCCCCTAGTGCTAGTTTCAGAGCCCTACAAGTCAAATATAGGCTTTCCCGCCAAATTGATAAAAACGGCTAAAATGGCCAAAACTCACCCATTGGTCAAGAAAAGTGGTGGGATTCTCTCAGAAGGACACGTGGATGCTTATTGGAGCATAAAAGAAGGAGGAGATAGAGAGAAGAATGCAGTTTTTAGTTTTTTAATTTTATGAATGTCGTAATTTATTTTTAAGTCTTTAATTAAGCTTTAAGTTGTAATATTTTGTTTCATGATATCAAATTAAGTTATTGAAATATATTAAAACTGTTTTCAAGTGGAAATTCAAGTGGTATCAACAATTCATGATATATGGTTCACTGTTGCAAAAATTCAAGGTCTAACTCTTATGTTCAAAGCTTCCATAAGCTTTATTTAAAGTCAAACAAGCTTATTCAAGCTTAATATAGCTTTCTGTAAGCCTGGAGTTCAGTTTCAAGCATAATGGGTTGATGGTCAACAAAAGTCAACAAAGAAGAAATTTTGGTTCAAGCAGGTTGGGAATGGAATGGGTTGTTGCAGAGCAGTGTTTGGGTTGGATTTGATATAGAGTAGCATATATTGGGTTCTGTTTAAACTACCAAATAAGCTTGAGCATTTGTAAGCTTATTTCTCATTTTCATTTTTTAGTCAGTTTGCAATTTGTGTTCATATTTGAATCTTGTGGTCATTAAATAATCTAGACATGTTTAATTAGTGATGCTAGAGTTAGTTTAAATGGTTATATTAGCTAAATCAGTCATAAGCTTAGTTTAAATAGTCAAATCAGTCATAAAAGTTGTGTTTGGGATTGCTGTCAAAACTGTGTTTAAGGACTGCTCATTGGTAGAAACTTGTAGTTTTTGACTTGTTTAGCTCATAGATACTCAATTCAAGTCATAATTTGCACCTGCACACCTCTAAAGTCAAAATTATGTCTCAACTGTTCTAAGTCCTTATCTGTTAAAAACTTGTGATATCAAAAGCTTATTTTGTGTTTAAAATACATAGAATTAGCTTGCATTAAGTTTGTTTCAGTTTAATACATCAACATCAGTCTAAAAAAGTGGAATCAAAGTTCACAAAAGTCAATATCTTCATAACTGATAAAAAGTCAAAACATGAAAAAACTAGTTTTCACCCAAATGGGGTGATTTTTCTTGCACTCATTCTTGGTTCAAACTGAGTGAAACTCTGGGATTAAGAACTTCAACTGGTCAAATTACTTATCATGATTTTTGTTAAATTTTAGAAATTTTCTAAAAGCTCCAACAGAGCTTGTCAAAAAGGGCTTAAGTGCCCCGTTCACCAAACTCAGCTTTGACTGAGTTTTTCTCAGCTTCTTGCAATCCTTGCACAAGGCTCATAAGAGCTCATCTTGGTCTAATCTTTGGTTTACAAGAACTTGGTCAGGTCTACTTTAGACTCACACTTTTGGTTTTTAGCTTGGACACTGTTTGAGTGCTTATTCTCCAGCTACAAACAGACCTTAAAATCTGTTTTGGGCTCTTGCAGTCAAATCATCAAATCACAAGCAGTTGTAATTCAGGGGTCAAAGACTTGTTGTAATAAGTTGTTTTAGAGTAATTTTAGCATAACAAAGCTTCTGTGTTCAGTTGGTTCCCTTTTGGTACCCTTTGGCTTATTCAAGTGCTTATTTCATAAGCACTAGTATTGCAGTTTCATTTTCTTACAAACAAGCCATTGTTTTTCTATTTTTCTTTGATTCAGTAGATTAAATTAGACTTTTTCTGAAATTTTCATAATTTTCCATAACAGTTTGCTATTTTTCTTAATTAAAAATAATTTTTAAGTAATTTTAATTAGCTTTTATTGCAATTAATTCAGAAAAAGTTCAAAAAAATAATTTTTCATTTTTCTTAAGTTTAGACAAATATAAAAAGTAAAAAAAATCATTTTTCCAGATTTTTCATAGTTTAATTTGTAATTTTTAGCAATTTAATTAGTTTTAAATAGTTTAAAATTCATAAAAAATAGAAAAACAATCAGAAAAATATAAAAATAGTTTTGAAAATTCTCTTTTGTTATTTTAGATTTTTCCAAGTCATAATTTTATTTTTCTAGCTTTATTTCCTATTTTCTTGTAATTTAGGTTATTATTAAATAGTTAAAATTAGTTTTTAATTAATTATAATTAATTTAATAGTTATAAAAATAATTTTCTTTTTCTTAAAATTTTCTTATATCATTAGGTTTGTAAAAATATCATTTTCATATTTTTAGGATTAATATTGCTTCAGTTTCACATTTTCCTTTGTACGTCACGTAGTTTTTAATTCAGTTTTAGAAAAACATAAAATCAAAAACATCAGTTTAAAAATAGTGATAGCGTTTATTTAAGATAGTTTATCTTTTTAATTTCCTTTAATTTGCATTTAAACCCCTGTAATTTATAAAATAACTCAAAATCCTTACTGATCACTATCCTTAGTGATTATTCGACATCTGATTGTGTTAAACACCAGTCATCCTCCGTGGGACTTAACGACCCGGGAATCCACTGTATTCTCCTGATCTAAATTGCATTTGGTGTTTGAGCTGTTTTAAGTTCCTTACGGTTAGCCATTCACAAGTGGCTAGCTTGCGTGAGAAAACTTGACGGTTTTGCACCAATCACGAGGTTAGCGGTCGTGGCTCCGTACTTAAATTCCGAAGAAAAATATACATAAATCGCAGCCATAGACACCGCGACACGCTGTCATGCGCTAAAAAAAGCTGTCGGTATTATAATACAATCAGCTCACTATTATACTTATAACTCCCAAACCGCTTAAAATTAGCTGAAGCCGTTAGGGGTTATGGATTCGTAATTAAATTCCGAAGAAATGCATATCAGAATCGCCGCCTCCACCGGTCGTACGCTCCGTCACGCGCCTTGAAAATTCAAAACATTCTTAAAAAAATACCTTTTTTTTCAGATAACGTTTATCTGTTGCGTCTGGATGCTATCAAAGTCTTGATTCTTTATCAAGATAACTATCTTTATTTATCTTCAGTTTTTCTTTTTAGTATTTTTCTCCAATTTGAGTTTATGCAATTTCATCGCTCAATTTTGCGAGGGAGTGTTAGACATTATTATGTTAGTCGGCCCAATCCCGTTTGTGAGCTTAAGGTACGTTAGGGTTTACCGTGTAATCTCTATGAATAATAATCATAACCTACGATGTTTACATTATTCAACAGGCGTTACGACGATGTTGCACCATCAGCAACGCTGACCACCAGTGACGAAACCATCATGTAGTCCTACATTTCATCCTGCCTCCACAATCACCGCCATCAGCAGACGCCACCTTTAACTATTGAGTGATTTGAGTTTCTCATGAACAGAAGATAGGAAAATAAATTGGACGTATGTAAAAATCATTTAGGTGTGTAAGAGGTAATGGGTTAGTAGTAGGTAAAAAAGCATTGAGGTGCATACGTGAGTACAAAAATAAAATGAGTTGATTTTATATATCTAGGAGTATGATATATGCGTGGATAATGTTTAAAAGACATTTGATTTTGATTAATGATGTGCGGTGGTAGTGTTGTTGACAGTCATTAGTGGTAGTGGTTTTAACGGCCGAAAGAAGTGGTGGTTTTGGCTGCTTAAGGTGGTGGTGATGACAGGTGAAAAAGATTAGGGGCATTAATGTCTTTTAAAGTAAGAAACAGATTTAATTAAACATAATGACAAATAAACTAACACTTTCTTAAACATAATGACAATAAAAAAAATGAGTAAGTATGATGAGTCAAAAATATAAATACATAGAGTATTTATATTGTTTACCCTGATCTATTTGTTTAAGTCAACTTTAGACTATCTTAGTTCTTATAAAAAGTACTTTTGCAAATATTGAGCCTAAATACACAAATTTTCCTAAGTTAATAACGGACACACATAGTAAGTTATTTTCCATGTACTTTATCACATGGAAAAAAAATTTGGAAAACAAATTTAAACCTAGAATTTTTATCAATTAAATTTAACCCACCAACTCACAAAGAGTTTGTGTCTAAATGGTACATCTTGTTGTGTAAGAAGTTATTCAAACAAATGGTTGTGGGTTCAAGTACTGCTTGGGACATGTGAGATGAGATAGTCTATGGTGTGTGTGACAATCCGTCAATTTTCCGGCTATTATTTATGTCAGAATACGCGAGTTATTTATTTTCTGACCATTATAACTCTTAAACGAGTAGTTATCTAGTATTTTCCCAAGTCTTGGCACCACACGCACCGACACCATAATAAAATTGACGTAAAATTTACTTTCAAATTTCAAAGTAATAATAATACCATAATATTTCGCTCGTCAAAACGTCTCCAAAAATATAAAATTTATAAAATACGGATACCCGAATAATATTCTACATAATTTAACGTTATCCTGTACGGAACAAATTATACAGTACGATGTACATATAATACACTAAATAACAAAAATACATCTCTTTGTCTTTCTTATCCCCACACACGACAAAAGACCAAACCCAAAAGCAGAGATATGAAGATATCATATCTTCTTCTTCCTCATCTAGCCCTGCAAATCCCTCCTAGACCGAATCTCCCCAAAGAAGGAAAACCCAACATGATATCTCACCATATCCTTCTCTTTCTTACCCAAAACCATGTAAGTTTTTAATCTCTCCAAATCCTCCCTTTTGATGCGCCGGCTATGGATCGAATAAGCCAAGAAGAATCAAGATATAATCACTCAAGAGAATCATATCTTCACTTCAATCTACCTTGAGCAAACCCAAGATTCGTCTAGTTTTGGAAGCTAACCAATTTCGGCTTCAATCCAAACACCAAGAGGAGAAAGAAGAGTCAAGGCATCCTAAAACACTCCTTTAAATACTAGTGGAGGTAGAAGACGCCCTAAAAACAGTTTCTCATCATCACCTTCACAAAAATTAGGGTTTGGTAAATCAAAGGGCTTTTTGAAATTGATTGAGGGGTTTGATTAAGGGAAGTATAAGGAAGGTTTTGCAAGTGTTTAATTGTACCAAATCGTTTCGGGTCACCTCCAACCGAAGTTTTCGTGTCCGGTGTTCATACCCTCTCGACCCACCGATTATTATTGTAAGAATAAGACTTGTTATTTTGGATTATTATTCAATCTTTTTTTTAATTCGAATTTTGTTTGTCAAGTTGGTATTATTTGGATTAGTAAAAAAAGATGTTATGATTATGTTGTTGTTGATTAATCTTGTGTGGCAAAATACTAACTAACTCTAGATTTGGCTCATAGATTAGAAGTGCTTATTTTTGTTTTCTTTTGCTTAACTTTGTGAATATTGGCTTATTATGTTAATATTGAGATAAAAATGGTTTTGAAATGAGTTTTATTTGCGCACCCTTTGTATGATCGAGACCCACTGTCAATAGTGGGGTTGATGCCTTTCTTGCTCATTTGCTCACAATATGAAATTTTCAAAAGGCTTAGTAGATATTATGGTAATAGGATAAAAAAAAATTGTCATGGCTTGTGTTTCGCCCTGTGTTGCGTCGAACCCATTGTTCGAATGTAACATGGGTACACATGCTTTATATATTTAATACCCAAATTTCCAACTCCAAACTTGGTTTAACAATCGTGTGAGTCAAATGTCCAACAGTGGCTATATTTCTGTTGTGGTTCTTGTCCACTTTACTCTCAATGTGCAATATTAATAACTTAGTAAACTAAATGGTTTTGGTTTTGTATTTGTTGTATGGCGATATCTTCCGAGGGTAACTTCATTTGGTTCACTTTTCTCTACACTCAATGTTTCAACCTCAAAACTTAAGGAATAAAATGCGTATGTTTTGTTATACTTACTGATGGTCCAAGACTAGTATTAAACATGGTTTAACTTTTTTTTTTTTTTTTTTTTTTTTTTTTTTTATCTATTGTACTATGAAAATGAGTTAAATTAATACATATTGGGTAGGTTGTGTGCGTGAGCCATTTTGGCTGTGGGTCGAGCCCTCTTGAGCCCAACAAAATCCAACAGTAAAAGTGCAATTGGTTTTACTCATTTTCTAAACTTTTCAATCCTAAATTCACTAACCTAATGGTTAAAAGGTAATGGGTTTTGGTTTGGTTTTGCTAGTAAAAGGCTAAGAGTTGCATTGGATGGTTTTGTTGTTTGTCGCGGGTGTGTTGGGTCGAAGCCCACACCAAACCAGACTAATGCCCGAACTACTTATTTGATTCCGGCTTATTTTACTAAGACGATCACGGCTTAACTTTTTGACATGCTTAAAGCTACGCGACTTGTTTTATTCTAAATCATTTTTTTTAAAACTAAATATACTCAACATGTAAGACTATAAGCCATTTATATAAATCTAAAACTTATAAGAACTAGACTAAACCAAAATATAAGTTTTAAACTTATTTTTAAGATTTTTGACTTCTATTTCTATTTCTAACTTAACTAAGCTTATTGACTATTTTTTTGGACTAACTATGGACCGGGCCTAATTTGCCAAAATTCTATACTTAGTCATATATATGTTATTAGCAAAAATGATTACAAAATCCGTAACGTCTAATATTATACATATGTAATTATTTTCCGTACGTAGTCATTCGGTTACCATCGAACCGAAGATTCTTTCGTCATTGATATTTTCTTATTACGTACTTATGCACTTCCAAGATCCAAAGTCTACAAAAATTTTATTAAACATTAAACATTGCCACACAAGTAACAACAAAACTTATTTAAACCTTGTCGAGTCATAAGCATGAATAAAGACTAAATTTGCCATACTAATCTAGGTCGCGTGTCGGTGCCATCCTATAATTCTAATTGACTGCTGCATTAGACTGCTAATTGCCAAGGTGAGTATTCACAGCCCCCCTTTTTACTGTTTTACTTATTTGGGGTGAAATGCATGATTTTAAACTTAAATTGTTTTTGAACTACTTGATATATTTTGGACCCTTAGACTTAATTATAAATTTATGACTTGTTTGGACCTAATGGACCGTACGTCCTTGACCTAAAGTCTCCCCTGTTCGGAGCAGTGCCGAGTCTCCCATGTTCGGAGCAGTCTTAATTGATAGTATATAATAGTTGTTATGATGTACTCTTCGTACATTCGCATTGTTAGTCCCCTATTGGTTTGCCGTTCGCACTCCAATTATACGTACCGTTCGTACGGCTCCCTTGTGCGGAGCAGTAGATAGTATGGATAGCGCTATTAGAGGTCGGCCAACCTCTCGTTCCCCTGTCTACGGAACGCATATTATTTATTTTAGGGGCTTTGCCGCATACTTTATTATATACGAGGCGTTATTGTGACCATATGTGCATTATTTACTAGACTTAAAATATGGAAGTGTATGTGAATTCATATGTTACAAGTCTTGTATGGGCGGGATTTGTAACATAGTGAGTTGACGGGACATTTGCCAGTCAGACCCTCAAAAATCGGTAATTTATTTTACATAAAACCTGTGTACTCACCAACTATTTTCATAGTTGACTCGTTTTCTCATGCATTTCAGGTGATCGTTGTTTAGCTTATATTATGAAGATTTTAAATAAAGGAGTCGTCACAAGTTATCTGGGTCGTCATGTACTAAAATGTTATCCTTTGGAAGTCAAACTTTATGTCTAAATTGCCAAGGTCGGCTAGAACCTTGTTGTAATGTTACAATATTTCTTTTAATTTAAATTATGGTATTGTACTATATCTCTTTGCGATGTATATTGATTACGTTACACCTCGCGTTTCCGCCTCCGGCGGGGTGTGACAGTGTGTATATTGCGAGATAGTTAGTTTCCGTTTTTAAAAATATATTATTAGGTTAGAGTTTTGGTCAATTGGTATTTCAAATGTTAGAAGGTTAGTTTTTTGAAATTTTTTGGTAAGTGGGTTTTAGTTTAAAGGAATGGAGTGAAAGAATTAAGGTGGTGTTAAGTGTGGTGTTTGGTGTGTTGTCATGAATTACATTGAGTGTTAGGGCTCGTTTGGTATTTGTATTTTGGTTTCAGGGAAAGGATTTGAAGTGATACTAATTGTTTGTTTTGAGTTTTCGGATGTGAAACAGTATTTCAAACCCATACATATGGTCTTTCATTATACCACCGGGGACCCCTCACTTTTCTGACAAATCCATCAACCTTTTTTGACTTTTATACGGAAGTTACATGCAAATAAAAAAGAAAATGATTTCATTTATAATATCAATTGTTTTTTTGTCATAGTGGTGAGCCCTTCTATTTTAATATTCTTTTTAAAATTATAAAACATATTATAAATTTTATTTAATTCTTATTCCAATATATAAAACAAACAATATTATTTACTATCATTCATTTTCTCTCTCATATTTTTCTTTCAAACCAATTTCAAATCTAAATCTAATTTTAAAGTCACTTACCAATCAAACGGGCCCTTAGATTTGGTATAAGGTGCAATAGGAATAGAATAGGAATAGGTGTGACAATTTTAAAAGTTTTGTTTGATTTATAAATTGGTTTGTGCATTGTTTTTAAATTGTGGAGGTGAATAAATAATAAAAGAAATTAAGAAAGAAAAGAAGGATGTAGCTTCATTAATTTGAGAGAGATAAAATCCATCCATTCTGGGTTTCCTGACACAAATTCATTCGAAATATTACAAAATTTCATAAATCAAACATTTACTTTTAAGATGATTTCTTATATTTTATTCTATAATTTTATTCTATAACCCCTTAAGAGTAAAAAGGTGGAAAGAAAATGTAAGTAAAAAGATATAAAAATGTTCTTAAGTTTTTTCTATTGAAAAAATGAAAGAAAAGAGGTAAAAGAGTGAAGTTTTTTCTTTCTAAACTTTCACCCAATTTTGAGGTGAAATTGAAAGAATAAAAAAGAGTGAAATCTAAAATACCACAATTACCTGTCTTATAATTCAATATTTGTATGATAAAGTATATACGAAGGGCATTATTGTAATTATGTAAACTTTTTTTCATTTCCTCTTCAACTTGAGAACATGAAAAAGTAAAGTTTCTTTTACTTTCTTTCATCTTCATTTTAACTTAACAACACAAATATTTTTGTATACTTTCTTTCATCACCTCACTTTTTTCTACTTCTCTTTACTTATTTTTTATTTTTTTATAAAAAAACTTGAGAACACAATGTTAATAATTGCTTGGTAAGAAGGGATTGTTTTAAGATCAAGGATCACATTTTTGACTGAAGGTTTCTACGATATAGTGGGTGAGTTTTAAAACTATCAATCTATTTTTTCTTGATGATTGTGCTCAAACCCATGCATTTTTCTTGTAAATTTAATTGTTTTCTATTATTAAAGTGGACTATTTTTCCTTTCACTCATGTTGTTTTAATATTAAATAATACCTAAAATGAACCTCGATTCTAATTATAATTGATGAAACAAACAATATTTAAATAGTATAATGTATTTTATATATCTAAGGGTGCATTTGGTTGGTGGGTTTTGGAATGAGGGAGTGGATTAACTCTCAAATAATATTTGTTTGGTAGACATTATTTTGAATAAGGGTGCGTTTAGTATGTTGTCATGAATCACAATGGGTATGAGTTTGATAGTAGTGATGGGCCCTCCACTTATGAAAATTTCATACCCGGCCTATTTAAGGTATATAAAGTATGGAATATTGATAACGCTCAAATTGTGCATGTTTTTAGTAGCGTTATCCGTGTTTTTATGTATGTTATTTGGTTATAATCATATGCTTTTGTTGCTTAATCGTATCAAAGTGCGTTTGCTAGTTCATTTGTAGCCAAGTACAGGAAAGTGGAGAAAAAGACGGAAAAAGAAGTAAAATACGAAGATTTCTCCATATATGAAGAATTCCCGACAAAAGCAAGACTTGTGGAGTATATTCGAGAAGATAAAGTCATCAACTTAGTGGTCCAAAGACTCAAGAATAAAGTTCAAGAAGGAAAACGAGGAAGAAATGAAGAAAAGAAGCTTAAACGAAAAGATATTGGAAGACTCGTTGTTCCCGACACACCTTCACCATTTTGGCCATAACTTTTGCATACGGACTCCGTTTGACCCCCGGTTCGCGGCCACGGAAAGCTAAGAGAAATATCTACAACTTTCGTGTTTATGACTTTTTATGATTTTTGCTCCAACCGGTCGGTCGAGACCCGTAACCGGATCCGGTTGGAGATTGGTCACGTAGACCAACCGGACGGTTGGAGCTCAACCGGATCCGGTTGGAGGTCCTGTTTCAGCCATTTTTCCATTACTAAGTTTCCAAACTTGTTCCAAACGATTCTAGTCCCTTCCTACATGTCTTCTAGTCCCTTCCAAGCTCCTTGGTGACCAAGAAATGCATTTATAACCCCAAGGGCTTGAGAGTAGTATAAATAGGACTCATTTGTGTATGTTTTCATAATCCAAATACACCACAACTTGAGAGATCTTCTCTCACACCTATCTAACCACCACTACTACTCTCTCAAAGCCTAAATTCGTTCATAAAGTTCCAGGAAACTTTGGAGGTCCAAGAAGTCATCATTTGGAGGACAAACCATCAAGAAGTCATCACCAATACTTGAGGAATCATTACTACATCATTTGTAATCTTATTCCAAGCATTGTAAGACCTTTAATAATGTTTTCTAATGTTCAAAGTTCTGAGTTTATGTTTATGTTTGCTATGAGTGGCTAGTTTCTTTATACACTTGCTTAAATGATGTTGATTATCATATGATTAGTTAGTGATTGTGTTAACATGTTTTAATTCAATTTCAAGTTGATTCTAAGACCCAATTGTGCTAAAGTTTCATAGTGACATTTGTTAATCAAGTTTGGCTAATTGATATAATCGTTGGGGTTGAAAGAACTTCGTGTTATTCAACTAGTCATAATCATTTTGTCTATGGATGATTGTTTTTACCCATTATTCTTGATTATACAAAGGAACTAAGGTGTGGTTGTAATAGAAACGCTTTTTGATTATCAAATTGGATTGGTTGGAAACATCTAAATGGTCGTAAGATTAGTTGTTGAGAATCAATTGTAGCCTTTTGTCTATGATCGGTTACCTTTTGTATTGACCATTTCTTAAGCAATTTGATGAAACAAGTGGATGTTTTTGTGTTTAAGTTTATGTATGTAGACTTATGAAACTTGAATTGATCTTGAATTGATTGGTTAAACTTAATGCTTGTTTTTATAAACTAAACTCTTGATCAAAGTTTGACTTGTAAGAACAATAAATTAGTCCACCAACTAATTATCATAACCAACATGTTAAGAGGTTAACACAATCACATTAATCTATGATATGAAACTAGTTTAAGCAAGTGTAGTTTTTAATCATCTGAATTTCATTATATCTATTTGCTTTGTTATATGTTTTGGATAGACTCCGTTAATATAAACTTGTGCTTAGATTCACTCAAATCCCTGCGAACGATCCCGACTTACCTTCATAATCTTGCTATAACGGACGAGTATACTTGCTCGTATGTGTTATTGGTAATATTGGTAATTCACCTTTTATAAATTTAAAACATGCACCAACCGGGCACATCAAGTTTTTGGCGCCGCTGCCGGGGATTTGATTGTGTTTCAACAAGTTTTTGAATTTCCCTAAGTCGATTCAACCAAAAAAAAAAAAAAAAAATTTCTCAGAAACCTTAACCGGATTCGGTTGCCCCTCAACCGAATCGGTTACGTGTTTGTCCATCAATCAACCGGTCTAACCGATCGGTCGCATCCCGCAACCGATCCGGTTACCCACTCTGTCCCATAAGAACTGTTTTCGTTGTTTGTCTGTGTGTTTAGATATTGCCTGGATTCTCTAGGTCATTGTATGAACACTCGAGCAACGGGAATAGAACCAATTACACCTCTTACCAACCCCGAACGTTTGATTCGAAGAAGAAGAAGAACACTTTTCATACCATTGGAAAATCGTGTACCAAGAATACCAAACCCACCATTTGATAACCTCATAGAAGCCAAAGTTGTTTACAACCCTTTCACCAATTTACCTTTTCTCATGGCGGACGATCAACCCATGTGGGGAACCAACCGAACCGTAGCACCAACCCCCGAAAGTGCTATTGTTGCTATTAACCTTGGTGACAACTTCACCGTGAAGGGACATCACCTTTCTATGATCAAAGACCGACAATTCGATGGCCGTGCGCGGGCCGATCCGCATAAGCACATTGCCGAATTCATCGAAATTTGCGGCATGTTTCGTTATGGCGACACCGATGTCAATGCCATCAAACTCAAACTTTTCCCATCATCACTCGCCGGAGATGCTAAAGTATGGTACAATGAATTAACCCCAGGAATCATCAATACTTGGGAGGAGATGAGGCAAGCTTTTGTGAGCCGATTCTTTCCACCTGCCATGTTTGATCGATTAATGGGAGAAATTCGTGCTTTCAACCAAAACCCAAACGAATCACTTGTCGAAGCTTGGCTTCGAATGAAAGATTTGCTTCGTAGTTGTCATGGACATGGATTATCAAAAGGAACCATTATCCAAATCTTTTACCATGGACTAGATGAAATCTCTCAAGGCATCCTTGATGCTGGAGGAATTTTTCTCTATAAGACTCCCAACGATGCACATCAATTGCTCGAAGATCGAGTACTTCTCAAACTTGATTGGTCCAAAGATTCCAAAACCAAACCTCTCCGAAAAACCGTTGCTTTTGTCGAAAACACCGATACCTCAAAACTCATGGAGAAGATGGAAGCGTTAACCTCAAAAATCGACTCGCAGTACAAAGATATCAAAGATGAAATGAAGGAAATGCGAGACGGATGCAACAATTGTGGAGGAAATCACCCATCGTCCGAGTGCGACGATAAACCTATGGGTGGACCGAAGGAAGGAGAAGCGAGTTATGATCAAGGAGGATACCGTGGAGGAGGATATCGTAGTAATTATTACGGTCGAAATTCTGGAAATTGGCAAGATCGCCGACCAAGGGATGACAACCGTGATTCTCAGCCACGAACTGACGATCCACCACCACAAAATCCCGAAAAAAAGATGGAAGAAACTGAATTCGAGAAAACCATGAGAGAATTCGTGGCTGCTCAAAAATCTGCAAATGATTTTATCAAAAATCAATTTTTCAATCTCAAAGCCAAAGTTGAGCAAGGACAGAAAAATCATCAAGCATCTATCCAAGATCTTGAAAACAAGTTTGGCAGATTTTCTGACCAACATTCCTCTAGATCATCTGGTTCATTGCCAAATAATACCCAATCCAACCCAAAACCATCAAATGACAAGACGTACCATCCACCACAAACAAGAAATGAATATGTCAATGCTATCTTCACAAGAAGTGGTCTATCGAACGATTCCAATCCGAATATCGTTGTTTCCGCCGGTGGAAGCAACATCAATACCGATCATGCCTCATTGATCGAGAAATTGGAAGCTCTCTCAACAAACATCGATACCCAATTCATAAGCATACGAAGGGAGATGATGGAACTGCGAAATAATCACCAAGCTTCAAACCACGATGCTGAGGATGACACGCCGATGTGTGATCCCATGGAAACGAACCACGCCCAACATGAAGGATATCACCCAGGATATCACGGCAGATATTATGACCAAAATTCCAGAAATTCGTACTCCTATCCATATCACAACCCAACCCATACATATCCTCGATATCAGTCATGGAATACAATACCTCATCCATCACAACATTTCAATACACCTAAAACCTCACCGGAGGAGATGATGAGAGAATGGATGGCCAGTCAAACAAAAGCCAATGAGAATATGACGAACCTGTTGGTTGAATTGGAACAAAAAGTCGATCAAGGAAGAAGGAACCAACAAGCGATAAGCCAAGACTTGGAGAGGAGGATAGAAAGATTAAGTAAGGAACAGGATATCCATCACGCTGAATCTCTTCCTTACACCACAGATTCCAACTCTAGACATGAGTTTGTCTACAAACCACCCTCAATTCAATACGAGAACGATAAGGGTAAGGATGAATTTATCGAAGAGGACGAGACCGAGCACATTCCAACCACGCCAAATCTGAACCAAATCATGTCTAACTCACCAACCGTGTTACCTTTTCTTGAGGATTGCACCATGCATATCCCAATGACGCAATTAAAAGGTCCTGAACATAATCATGTTGATGATGAGAAGTTCAACAAAATCAGTGACAACTGGAATGGAGAACTGGAAAGAAAGATAGACAAATGGTCTGAACCACAAAATCAAAACGGTAGGACTAAGCCACCTCCTTTAACTCACCTTGAGAATGTGGATGCAATATTCACTGGGAGTGGAAAGTCCGATGATCCTCCGAAAAATCATAAAGATCCGCCACTTGTCCTCATTTCTAATGAAATCGACCAAATGTTCGAGATAACAAAGAGGGACTTTCCCATGGTCAAACCAAAAGAGTCAAATGTATTCCTATCCATTGTGGAGTACAAACTAAAGATTCCATACCCTCAACGTTTAAGAGCTGAAATTCCCCATTTGAACCGTATGGTCAAAGTATCCTAACCCGGGGAAGATTCGAGTCAGGCTGATGACTCAGTAATAAAACAAGCGCTTCTCGGGAGGCAACCCGTGTGTTTCATATTTGATTTTCTGTGGTCACTCCCCAAAGTCTTAACCTTCGGTTAAACTTAAGTGTGGGGGGGGTGCCACCTTTTAATAAAACCTTTTGTTTGTTTATAAGATTGTGTGCAGGTAATGATTTCTCTAGTGGACGTCAGGAATGAAGAAGATTTTAAGCTAATAAACTCATTGACATATCTGGTTTCATCTCTATTTTCCCTATTTCTATACTTTGAAGTTCGTTTTTCATTGAGGACAATGTCTAACTTAAGTGTGGGGGGGGTGAATAGGAAAAATTAGAGTTTTCATGCTTAAATTTAAAATTTTGTTTGCCCTTGTGATCTAGTTGTTTTCACACTTTTAGGATTATCTATTAGAATAACTGGATCATTCCACTGGTAAAACTGGTAATATTTGAAACTTCGAGATGTGTTCCGATTACTATTGCAATCCATTCTGGGATCGATAAACATTTGCTAGCACATATTATACCCTTTCCACTAAATTGTGAGGATTTGAGCCTATTGTTTTTATTAGCATACATCTTTTATGCTTGGATCTTTTGCTATGAGTGTGCCGGTGATTTTATTTATTCTAGAACTTGTGCTTGTAAATCATTACCAGACCGCAGTGAGATTGCATTCGTGCGATATAAGTGAATTCGTGTGATAAAGAGGCACCTTAGGATTTAACCCAAATGGCCTTCCATTTTACATCTAATGATATATTAGCTAGCCTCATTGGTTAGTTAACCACCCACATGGACCCATTTGTAGTGCTCATTTTTAGCACTAGATACCCCTAGTTACACCTTCTGAGCCATCCCTTTCATTTTTGCTTCACCCAGAAAATACAAAAAGATTTTACACTTTAAACCTTAGCCTATCCCATATAAATGTCTAAACGGTTGGTTGCTAGTCACCTGGAAAGTGAAGATTGTTCAAATGATTATGAGTACCACCTCCTTTGTGATTGATTGAGCCATGCGTTATGTTATGTTATGTTCAAAAAAAAAAAAAAAAAAAAAAAAAAAAAAAAAAAAAAATTTGTGTTGAAAGTATGGAAATAATAGCCAATGTGCTATGATCGAAGAACAATTGTCATGGCAAAGCAAAAAGCTGTGGAAAGTAGAAAAGAAGAAATTGAAGCTATAATCGTTTATTTGGTTAGTAGAATGTTTGGTAGCTAGCAACATGGGTATTAGACTTGATTTCATTTTTATTTTAACACCAATTTCATTAACATTCCCATGCCTTATCCATACCCTTAACCCTTAGCCATATCATTATAACCCGAATAAAAGCCCTCTTTTAGATGTTTTTACTTGGTGCTCACGCCACGTCGGTGGAGTTTTGTTTCTTGTACAAGCTTATGGTAATAATCTAATCATGACTGAGCAATGAGTGTGATTTATCTTATTACTCCCCTAAAAATGAGTGATTGAGTGAATTATATTTCGTTCCTTTTTCGTAAGGTGTTTTGAAATGTTAATCATGCAAGAAAATCATTGGATATTGTCAAACATCTTGATGTTTCACCTTTATAAAGCATAATTGATGAATCCTCTCTTGTATTTATACTTGGTTGATTTGCATCACATTTTTTATAATCACGATCTTGTACCAGTGGATGTTTTTCCTAGATTTGCTTGAGGGCAAGCAAAGTTTAAGTGTGGGGGAATTTGATAACGCTCAAATTGTGCATGTTTTTAGTAGCGTTATCCGTGTTTTTATGTATGTTATTTGGTTATAATCATATGCTTTTGTTGCTTAATCGTATCAAAGTGCGTTTGCTAGTTCATTTGTAGCCAAGTACAGGAAAGTGGAGAAAAAGACGGAAAAAGAAGTAAAATACGAAGATTTCTCCATATATGAAGAATTCTCGACAAAAGCAAGACTTGTGGAGTATATTCGAGAAGATAAAGTCATCAACTTAGTGGTCCAAAGACTCAAGAATAAAGTTCAAGAAGGAAAACGAGGAAGAAATGAAGAAAAGAAGCTTAAACGAAAAGATATTGGAAGACTCGTTGTTCCCGACACACCTTCACCATTTTGGCCATAACTTTTGCATACGGACTCCGTTTGACCCCCGGTTCACGGCCACGGAAAGCTAAGAGAAAGATCTACAACTTTCGTGTTTATGACTTTTTATGATTTTTGCTCCAACCGGTCGGTCGAGACCCGTAACCGGATCCGGTTGGAGATTGGTCACGTAGACCAACCGGACGGTTGGAGCTCAACCGGATCCGGTTGGAGGTCCTGTTTCAGCCATTTTTCCATTACTAAGTTTCCAAACTTGTTCCAAACGATTCTAGTCCCTTCCTACATGTCTTCTAGTCCCTTCCAAGCTCCTTGGTGACCAAGAAATGCATTTATAACCCGAAGGGCTTGAGAGTAGTATAAATAGGACTCATTTGTGTATGTTTTCATAATCCAAATACACCACAACTTGAGAGATCTTCTCTCACACCTATCTAACCACCACTACTACTCTCTCAAAGCCTAAATTCGTTCATAAAGTTCCAGGAAACTTTGGAGGTCCAAGAAGTCATCATTTGGAGGACAAACCATCAAGAAGTCATCACCAATACTTGAGGAATCATTACTACATCATTTGTAATCTTATTCCAAGCATTGTAAGACCTTTAATAATGTTTTCTAATGTTCAAAGTTCTGAGTTTATGTTTATGTTTGCTATGAGTGGCTAGTTTCTTTATACACTTGCTTAAATGATGTTGATTATCATATGATTAGTTAGTGATTGTGTTAACATGTTTTAATTCAATTTCAAGTTGATTCTAAGACCCAATTGTGCTAAAGTTTCATAGTGACATTTGTTAATCAAGTTTGGCTAATTGATATAATCATTGGGGTCGAAAGAACTTCGTGTTATTCAACTAGTCATAATCATTTTGTCTATGGATGATTGTTTTTACCCATTATTCTTGATTATACAAAGGAACTAAGGTGTGGTTGTAATAGAAACGCTTTTTGATTATCAAATTGGATTGGTTGGAAACATCTAAATGGTCGTAAGATTAGTTGTTGAGAATCAATTGTAGCCTTTTGTCTATGATCGGTTACCTTTTGTATTGACCATTTCTTAAGCAATTTGATGAAACAAGTGGATGTTTTTGTGTTTAAGTTTATGTATGTAGACTTATGAAACTTGAATTGATCTTGAATTGATTGGTTAAACTTAATGCTTGTTTTTATAAACTAAACTCTTGATCAAAGTTTGACTTGTAAGAACAATAGATTAGTCCACCAACTAATTATCATAACCAACATGTTAAGAGGTTAACACAATCACATTAATCTATGATATGAAACTAGTTTAAGCAAGTGTAGTTTTTAATCATCTGAATTTCATTATATCTATTTGCTTTGTTATATGTTTTGGATAGACTCCGTTAATTCAAACTTGTGCTTAGATTCACTCAAATCCCTGCGAACGATCCTGACTTACCTTAATAATCTTGCTATAACGGACGAGTATACTTGCTCGTATGTGTTATTGGTAATATTGGTAATTCACCTTTTATAAATTTAAAACTTGCACCAACCGGGCACATCAAATATTTTCATCATTCATTTCAATATTTGATAGATTTACCTCTTAAACAAACACTTGAATGTAATGAAAAATCATTCTCTCATTCCCATTCCCATTCCCGGGTACCAAACGCACCCTAAAATGAAGATATAGAATCATATATTCATAGTAGGCAAGAAATGTGGGTTTCTATCATATTACTAAGGGTGGACGGAGTGGAGCTCGGGTAGGGGTCCGGGTACCAAGTACCCGAGCGGGTACACCGCCCCGCCTAGCTCGGGTACTTGGTTCGGCTATGTAAATCGAGTTCCGAACTCGATTGGCTACCCGTGATTCATGTGTGTTGTGTTTGTATTTTTGTCTTTTTTTTTTGCAGGTACAGGAACGAAAAAGGAAGAAGAAGGGTACCAAGGAAGAAGAAGGGTACAGTGCAGGTACAAAAAAAAAAAAAAAAAAAAAAAATCGGGTACTAGGGTACCACTCTGTCTAGTTACGGTAGTCTTAGGGTAGAATTGGGGTAGTTTTGAGTTGGAAGGTTTTTATTGGATAGAGGTGAGGTGACACTCCCAGGGTATTAGGATACTAGGGTACCACTCCCTCCTCCCTAAGGGAGGTGATTTGCATAATCCCATAAATGATTGAGATACTCAAATTTTGAGTGATTGAACATTTATAACCTCATATTATCTTTAGTTATGTTTATCTTGTAAGGGTATAAATATCCAAACACTCAAAATTTGAGTGTCTCAATTATTTATGAGTGTGTGCAAATCACCTCCTATTCCTAATAAGTCACTTAACAACCCCCCCCCCCCCATTGATGTTTTTTGGCCTTTTCTTTCCGAAAACTCAAAAAGGTTGTTTTCTTTTTATATAAATTGAATATATGTTAATATTTTTTAGTTAAATTTTATCATCATGTGAAATTTTGAAGACCACCTATATGTGATAACCAATACTCAAATTTACTACCAAACAACACCAATGACATTTATAAACACGATACCATATCACCCTTTTATCAAATTCATACCAATTGTGATTCCAGAGAGTAAACCAACGCACCTTAACCAACGCACCTTAACTTTTATTTCAAACCAAATCTTAATCCAATCTTTTATTATACCAAATAGCCCCTTAATGTTTTCCTATGATTCCATTGAATTTAGATCGTTTTGTTTTGCATTCCCCATGTTGTTGTTCATAATGTGAAAGCTCTTTACAAAAAAAAATGATCAGACAAGATTGAATGAACAAGGAAAACTAACCCATCTGAGTTAGAGAAACTGAAGCCAGCTAAATTTGAAGCTGTGACTAAAGCTTCTCTCCACTTACTTGTTGGAAAATTTAGTGCACTTGTGAGATGGTTCACACCTTGTAATGGGTTAGGAGGTACGGAGTGTACACCCATAAGGTCCATGAACACCCTGACTCTAATAGTGGTATGTATTGGTAGTGCTTGGTGAAAGTACTGTTGTGGTTAACACTGATTATCAGTGTTTCCACTGAAGCAGTACTTCAGCAGGATCAGTGTTTCCACTGAAGTGGTGTTTCCACTGAAGTGGTATCTCACTGAAGTTGTGTTTATACTGAAGCAGTGGCGTTTCCACTGAAGCAGTGTAACCACTGAAAGCACTATGAAAGTACTGATATAAGTACTGATAAATGACAGTTACAACTGCATCATTATGACCACGTTTAATTGGTCATGTAACCACTAACGGCTATAATGGGGATAATTATGAGGCTATTAATGGGCCGATTAATACTCATAATTCCATTGGAACGGTCAAGAGTAACCTCCTATAAATAGGAGATCTGAACATGCATGAAAAACACACAGAAAACACAAAACACTTATAAGCGCAAGGGTTAAAGAATTGTGCCTAATTCTCTAACTGCATTTGGTCTTATCCCAAGTAGATATTCGTGATACCCAGGCATTAGGGTCGAATAGTTTACTTTGGAAAGTGATCACACGATTCCAAGTGATATCCGGTAACCACCTGGTGGTATCTGTTACTGTTGACCATAGTTTGTTTCTATTGAAACAGTTGATCGTTTCTGCTGAAGTTGATTATCTACACCCTGATTTGGGACGAATAACCACCAACAATCAAAGTAAACTATTTTGTGATAATCAATGGCAACTGCTGCAATGAAACACATGGCTTCAAACTTTGCTAAGCTGGACAAGTTTGAAGGGGTGGACTTTAGGAGGTGGCAGAAGAAGATGAACTTCTTGCTGTCAAGCATGAGTGTGGTGTATGTGCTTACTACACCTATTCCTGATGATGGGGATGATGCTACTGTGGAGTAGATCAGAAGGAGGAGCAAATGGGATAATGATGACTACATATGCAGAGGTCTTATTCTCAATGGTATGTCTGATTCTCTGTTTGATATTTATCAGAACTTTGAATCTTCTAAAGAACTATGGGATTCCTTGGATGCCAAATATATGGCGGAGGATGCATCAAGTAAGAAGTTCCTTGTTAGTAATTTCACAAATTACAAAATGACTGATTCAAGACCAGTTATGGAACAATACAATGAACTTCTTGGAATACTTGGAAGGTTTACACAACACCAAATGAACATGGATGAGGCTATCAAAGTCTCTTGTGTCATTGACAAACTCCCTCCTTCATGGAAAGATTTCAAGCATACCTTGAAACATATGAAGGAGGAGTTAACTCTTGTTGAGTTGGGCAGTCATCTGCACATTGAGGAATCTCTCAAGGTGCAGGATAATGACAAGCCAAAGAGTGGCAATGCTGCTGGACCATCTGTTGTCAATATGGTTGAGCATAACAACTCCACCAGGTACAATGACAACAAAGGCAAACGCAAGTATCATGACAACACAAGGGCAGATCCTAACAAGAAGGCAACACCTACTTGTTGGAAATGTGGCAAGACTGGTCACATTAAAAGGGACTGCAAAGGTGTTAAAATTGGTGGTAAAGCCAATGGATCAGGCACTAATGGTTCAGGGAGTGGTGGTTCAACCAACTCACTGAAAGGTCAGAATATGTTTAATAAGTCTTTTTAGATTTATTATGTTACATATGTATCTGAATCTTTTTATGTGTAGGATGATGATGTTGCGTGGTGGGTTGACTCTGGTGCAACAGTTCATGTGTGTAAAGATAAAAGCTGGTTCAAGACTTATGAGTCACTGAATGATGGTTCTATTCTTCACATGGGAAATGAGTCAACAGCCTTGGTGCATGGTCGTGGTTGTGTAGATCTTAGGTTTAGTTCAGGAAAGATTGTAACTTTGTTTGATGTTATTCATGTTCCTGATATCAGGAAGAACTTGGTTTCAAGTAGTATTTTGAATAATCATGGTTATAAACAAGTTATTGAGTCTGATAAATTTGTGCTTTCCAAGCATGGTGTTTTTATTGGTTTTGGTTATTTATGTAATCAAATGTTCAGGCTTAATATTTCCTCTGACAGTATTATTTCAGCTTTTGTGACCTCATATGACCAGACTGACTCTACCCTTTGGCATGCTAGACTTGGTCATGTACATAAGAGAATGCAAGATATGTCTAGGGATGGTTTAATCCCTGCTTTTGACATGGACACTGAAAAGTGTAAAACTTGCATGTTGACCAAGATAACCAAGAAACCCTTTCAGGGTGTTAGTCGTGAGACTAAGATCTTGGAGCTTATTCACAGTGACCTGTGTGATTTGCATGCCACTCCTTCTTTGGGGAATAAGAAGTACTTTGTGACATTTATTGATGATGCTTCTAGATTTTGTTATGTCTATCTGTTACATACCAAGGATGAAGCATTAGATAAATTCAAAGTGTTTAAAACTGAAGTTGAATTACAACTTGGGTCTTTAATCAAAAGATTAAGGACTGATAGGGGAGGTGAGTACATGGATACTCAGTACTTTCAGTCTGTTGGAATAATCCATGAAACAACTGCCCCTTATACTCCTCAGCAAAATGGTATTTCTGAAAGGAAAAACATGGTGTTGAAGGAGATGGTTAATTCCATGTTGTCCTATTCAGGACTGAGTCAAGGGTTCTGGGGTGAAGCTATGTTAACAGCTTGCTATTTATTAAATAGGGTTCCAAACAAAAGGAACAAGGTTACCCCTTATGAACTCTGGACTAAAAGGAAACCCAACCTGAACTATCTCAAGGTTTGGGGTTGTAGGGCTGTTGTAAGACTCCCTGATCCAAAGCAAAAGACTTTGGGTGAAAGAGGCATTGACTGCATCTTTGTTGGATATGCTGAGCATTCCAAGGCTTTTAGGTTCTATGTTATTGAACCTAATGAACATGTTTCAGTTAACTCAATAATTGAATCAAGGGATGCAGACTTTGATGAGAATAGATTCTCATCAGTCCCTAGACCAAGTCAGAGGATTCCTAATAGAACTCATGACACTGGTGTATCAGAGGTCCCTGATGATGAACCATCAGTGGTCCCTGATGAAGTTGTGGTTCAGCAACCTGAACCTGTTCTCAGGAAGAGCAAAAGGGTCAGGACTCCAAAGTCATTTGGACCTGAGTTTCAACTATACTTAGTTGAAGGTACTAGGGATGAGGTCTCAGACCAATACTCCTATTGCTTCATTGTTGAGGATGACCCCAAAACATTTGAAGAAGCAATGAAGTCCCAGGACATTGCTTTCTGGAAAGAAGCAATCAATGATGAGATGGATTCCATCATGGGCAACAACACTTGGGTGTTGGTTGATCTACCTCCTGGTTGCAAACCTCTGGGTTGCAAATGGATTTTCAAAAGGAAAATGAAGGTAGATGGAACTATTGAAAAGTTCAAGGCTAGACTAGTCATTCAGGGCTTTAAACAAAAGTCAGGAATAGACTATTTTGATACTTATGCCCCTGTGGCTCGTATCAGTACCATAAGACTGCTGATTGCTATGGCATCTATTCACAATCTGGTTATTCATCAGATGGATGTGAAAACAGCTTTCTTGAATGGTGAATTGGAAGAGGAGGTTTATATGAACCAACCTCAGGGCTTCAACATGCCTGGAAATGAAAACAAGGTGTGTAAACTGATTAAGTCTCTTTATGGACTGAAGCAGGCACCTAAGCAATGGCATCAAAAATTTGATGAAGTGGTTTTGTCTAGTGGTTATGTTCTTAACCAAGCTGACAAATGTGTATATAGCAAATTTGATGAATCTGGTAAAGGAGTCATCATTTGTCTATATGTTGATGACATGTTGATTTTTGGCACGGACCAAAATCAGGTTGACCTGACAAAGGAATTTTTGTCATCAAGGTTCTCCATGAAGGACATGGGGGAGGCTGATGTTATCCTTGGTATTAGGATTAAACATGAAAGTAAAAGAATTTCTATCTCTCAGTCTCATTATATTGAGAAGGTACTGAGGAAATTCAATTACTTTGATTGTACTCCAGTAAGTACACCTATGGATACTTGTGAGAAGCTGATGCCTAATCATGGCAAGGCTGTATCTCAACTTGAGTATTCTAGGGTAATTGGCTGCCTAATGTATGCCATGACTTGTACAAGGCCTGATATTGGTTTTGCAGTGGGAAAATTGAGCAGGTATACTAGCAATCCTAGTGCTCATCACTGGCAAGCAGTTCAGAGGGTACTGAAGTATTTGAAGAGAACTATGGATTATAGTCTCTCATATACTGGTTACCCATCAGTGTTGGAAGGTTACACTGATGCAAGTTGGATCAGTAACACTGAAGACAATTCGTCTACCAGTGGCTGGGTATTCCTACTTGGTGGAGGTGCAATTTCTTGGGCATCCAAGAAACAAACTTGCATCACCAGTTCAACAATGGAATCTGAATTTGTGGCTCTAGCAGCTGCTGGTAAAGAAGCTGAATGGTTGAAAAACTTGCTTCTTGAGATTCCATTGTGGCCTAAACCTATAGCACCTATTTCTATCCGGTGTGATAGTGCAGCTACATTGGCTAAGGCTTATAGCCAGATGTACAATGGTAAGTCTGGACACTTAGGTGTCAGGCATAGCATGATTCGTGAGCTTATCATGAATGGGGTGGTATCTATAGAGTTTGTGAGATCTCAACAGAACTTAGCTGATCACTTGACGAAGGGACTGGCTAGAGACTTGGTTATAAAGTCTGCTAAAGGGATGGGTTTAAGTCCAACTTAGTCACTGAATGCTAGGACACCCAACTCCCTCCTGAGGAAACTTAGGAGCTGAGTTCAATGTGGAAAGCTGAACATTCAGTGGACTGGAGCACATGTTTATTTTACATCCCAAGGTTGTGCTCGGAACTTGCTGAAAGGAGGATGAAGTCTTTACTTCTTAATGGTTAACTTATCTTTGAAAAAGTGCTTGGCAGGAGCATGAATAAAGAGGAACCACCTATGTAAATGTTGAAGTTTTGCCGCTTCAGGAAGCTTTTGGACTTTTAGCTTTTACAACATTTATGAATTTGGATATGGACACATGGCTTGTATAGTGTCAGGAGCTTTTAAGTGTTTGAAAACTTGTGTGTAGTTATCTTCAGGTATTCAAATGGGTTGAAGGGTTCAATTCTTAGAACACCCTGATTCTCGAATATTTGAACGTGTAATTACTAAGATGGAAATTCAATCCTCAGGACATTTTCGTTTATGCACATGTTTTGCTTAATGTTTATTTTACATGCAAAGGGAGTGAACTAAATTTGGGGAGGATTGTTGGAAAATTTAGTGCACTTGTGGGATGGTTCACACCTTGTAATGGGTTAGGAGGTACGGAGTGTACACCCATAAGGTCCATGAACACCCTGACTCTAATAGTGGTATGTATTGGTAGTGCTTGGTGAAAGTACTGTTGTGGTTAACACTGATTATCAGTGTTTCCACTGAAGGAGTACTTCAGCAGGATCCGTGTTTCCACTGAAGTGGTGTTTCCACTGAAGTGGTATCTCACTGAAGTTGTGTTTATACTGAAGCAGTGGCGTTTCCACTGAAGCAGTGTAACCACTGAAAGAACTATGAAAGTACTGATATAAGTACTGATAAATGACAGTTACAACTGCATCATTATGACCACGTTTAATTGGTCATGTAACCACTAACGGCTATAATGGGGATAATTATGAGGCTATTAATGGGCCGATTAATACTCATAATTCCATTGGAACGGTCAAGAGTAACCTCCTATAAATAGGAGATCTGAACATGCATGAAAAACACACAGAAAACACAAAACACTTATAAGCGCAAGGGTTAAAGAATTGTGCCTAATTCTCTAACTGCATTTGGTCTTATCCCAAGTAGATATTCGTGATACCCAGGCATTAGGGTCGAATAGTTTACTTTGGAAAGTGATCACACGATTCCAAGTGATATCCAGTAACCACCTGGTGGTATCTGTTACTGCTGACCATAGTTTGTTTCTGTTGAAACAGTTGATCGTTTCTGCTGAAGTTGATTATCTACACCCTGATTTGGGACGAATAACCACCAACATTACTCACTTTATTTGGTTCTCCCCTAAACTTCACTTGTTGTTGTTGGAATGCCGAACCAAATTTTCTTTTCTGCCCTCGCACGTCGGATGGGTCCACATGGTAGAACACTGGCAACACCCTCTGTCCCATCAATTTGCGGCATTCCATAATTTTGACAAGTTCATCCAAGCACCATGATGAGTTAGCATAATTTTTAGAAAAAACTATCACAGCAGACCTTGATTCTTCTATCGCCTTCAGGAGTTCGGGTGAGATCGGATTTCCTCTACGGAGCATGTAATCATCTTTGAAAGTATCTATTCCTCTTTGAGTTAGAGCTGCATAAAGATGATCTACAAAGTTGTTTCGTGTGTCTTCGCCTCTAAAACTTAAAAACACTTCATAGGTCCATTTTCGGGTTGATACGAATGACGATGAAGATGGAAAATTATTGAAAGATTCCATTGAAGTAAAAGAAAAAAATGATGATCTTCTCACAGTTTTGGATGCAAAAACTGTATAGATACTATTGAAAAATTGAAAAGTAAACGCTTTGCATGTGGTCTTGTTGATTTTTTGACTACAAAAATTAAACGCTTGCTTGTTGGATAGTGGGTACGACTTGTTCAAAGTATACCACTTGAAAGTGAACGTTGAGGCATCCAACTCCTTTCATTTTATAAAACACTACTTCATAGAAATTTTTTAGAAATGCAGCCATATATACACCAAAACAAAACCATAGAAAATACAATACAAGGTTTCCCCAATTTACAAATAAGATGTTTAATTAACCCACCAAGGGTGTTACAACACTTCATAGTATTAATTTAAAATTATGTTTAGTTGTTGAAAAATGAGAAGTTCCTCATACAAGATTTTTTTTTTTTTTTTTTTTTTTTTTTTTTTTTTTTTTTTTTTTAATAAACACACATAAAATAGAAAGCATGTTTAAATCCAGTATTTTCTAAAATTTCCTTATTTAAAATAAAAAACCAGTTTTCTACTATTATAAAACTAGGGGTAATAGCAAAAAAAAAGTACTATACTTGCCACCCTTTCTTCTTCAGGGTAGCGAACAAAATTTTTTGCTTCTGCGGGTAATATACTTTCAAATTCATCCTCTTTAGGGTATTTTCATGAACAGTTGGACAATTTTGCCCCTATTACCCACAAGAGCAAATGGCAAGTATGATAATTTTTTTTATCATTTGCCCTAGTTTTTTATTATGTTAAATTTTGGATATGTATTAAGATAAATTATTTAATTATTTATAATTGTGTTAAATCTATGATAAAAATGTTTTGTTTTAAGTTTACACTATTTACTTATTAAGATAATTTAGTTCCACCAGCCACTTCCATTTGCAAAGGACATGAGTTTAAATAAGTATACGCGTGCATGGAACGTGTGGGGTTCAAATAAGTAGTTTTAACCCTTACCATTTAGGCGGGAAAAGCCGTTACAGCCATTTCATCATTTCATTTGTATATAACACAATTCATTTCACATTTGTAAGCGGTTTTGATTTTGTAATTCTCTCTTGTAATAAACTTCTACAAGTCAGTAAGCCATAACAAATCCCATTAACTAATTCTTGAGCTCAATTCTTATTTGAATCTCGTTGATTCCTGTAAGAGTGTATCAACTGGTATCAAAGCAGTCAATTCCGGCATCTTAACCCATAAACCTATTGAGTTTGATCGTCGCCGATCAAATTCTGGCCAATTCGTTTCCCTATCACAAATACGTTACCCTTGTTAATTCTTATTCCGTTTTGTTAGGAATTATGAAAGCAGTTGGTTTCCGCTGATCGTATCTGGTTTCCACTGATGTTTCCACTGTATTAGTTTATTCAGAATAGTAGGTAAGATATGTATTAGTGCTTAGCAATCTGTAACAGATAATCATATCTTCTAAGTGTGTTAGGTATGTGTAATTGTTTATACATACATGTCTAGTTCTTAGTATGATTAAAGTGGTTTTCTTGGTCTATAAAAGAAACCACGACTAATGTTGTAAAACAAGCATTGGATAACATTCATAGTTATTCAATATAGATCCATAGAGGATCAAGTAATAGTGTTTTATTGTTCTTGTGTCTTGTATTTATCTTTCACATAAATACAACTTCATGCAAAGGTTCTCCTTAGTTGTTTTATGATTACATAGAACAACTATACCAATTCTAGGCTCATTGAATCTATCTGGGACTAAGTCTCAACAATTGGTATCAGAGCCTGGTGAGAATCTTTGTAAGAAGACACTCTTTTTCTTCTCAAAAATCAAAACATGTCATCATCAAAACATTCTGATGCTGAGAGTGATGATCAGCCAGAAGTATCAATCGATCAGTCTAACCAAAAGTCCTCAATTCAACAAGTAGTCACCATGTCAAATTCAAGTGCAAAATTTCCTTACCTCAAAAAGGAAGAATATGAGATATGGGCCATGAAAATGGAAAACTACATTTCCAACATGGATATCAATCTCTGGCAAATCGTTCTTAAAGGAAATAGCAGGAAGGCTACTACTAGAGATGATGAGGGAAATGTCATAATACTTCCACCCTCTTCAGCTGCTGAACAAATTCAAGTCCAAAGAGAAATCAAGGCAAGAACTACCTTATTGCAAGCTCTTCCAGATGAGCACATGAGTGATTTTTATCATCTGGATGATGCAAAACTGATTTGGAAAGGAATAAAAGCGAGGTTTGGTGGAAATGATGAGTCCAAGAAAATGAGGAAGTCCATGCTCAAACAAAGCTTTCAGGAGTTTTCTATCTCTGAAGAAGAAGGTATCCATAAAGGATATGACAGGTTTCAGAAGATCCTCAGCCAACTTAATCAGTTGCAATCCAAACCTGATGTTGAAGAATGCAATCTCAAGTTTCTTCGAGCTCTACCTGCTTCTTGGAGTCAAGTGTCTATAACACTCAAAGCAAAAGGTGGCCTTGAGTACTTAAGCTTTGATGATCTCTACAACAAACTGAAATCTCTAGAGATTGACATCAAGGGTTACTCTACTTATTCTCCTGTTCCATCACACTCTGCATTTGTTGGTACTACCAGTGGAAACACAATTGTATCATATAATGAGAGTCCCAAATCTTCATCAGCAGCAACATCTACTCACAAATCTTCTTCAAGAAGATCAAAGTCTAATTCAGTCTTGGAAGATGTGTTCTATTCATTTGTTGCTGAATCTGATGATCAACAACAGTTGACCTATGAAGACTTTGAACAAGTAGATAAATGGGACATGGAGGAGATGGATCTTAAATGGCAGATGGCTATGCTTGCTGTGAAAGTTAAGAGGTATGAAGAAGGTTCTGGAAGAAAGTTTGGTTACAAAGGAAGAGAACCAGCCAGGTTTGACAGGAAGAAAGTTAGATGTTTTGAATACAATCAACTTGGTCACTTTGCTAGAGAATGTCCTAAAAGGAAGGGAGGTGACAGAAGAAAGTACAATGCATACAAACTTAAGGAAGCTGAAGAAGTGAATACAGCAGCCATGCTATCTCTGGAGAACAGAGTTGACTGGATAATCATGTGAATGATGATGAGGATGAAGAACCTCAGGTTGGACTAATTGCTGATTCTGCTGAAGAGGTTGCAATGATGGGCATTAACTCTCAGGTATATAACTGTATTTTTGGTTGCAGTACTCAATATAATACTCTTAAATGTGAGTTTGATGAGGTCAAAGAAAAATATAAAGAGTATGTTATACAAGCCAAGGCATATAAGAGAGCAGTTAAAACCTTAGAGAAACAAAAGATATGGTATGATCAAAATCAATTGGCACTTGAGGAGAAAATAAATGTTTTAGAAAGAGATTTAGAAAGCACAACAAATAAGTTAAAATATAAAAGGAAAGAATATGTGAAGGTTGTTGCTGAAAATGAGAGTCTTAAATCTGAGTTAGACTTAGAGATAGGAAGGCATAAACAATGGCAAGAACAGGCTAAGAATTTAGAAAAATTATGGAATAGTTCAATGTCCATTAAAACAAAAATGGGGTTAGGATTTAAGGATTATATTAATCCAGATGAGGTGTATGACCCCAGTGAGTACAGTGTTTTTAATCTTGTCACAGATATAGAAGAAGATAAATATAGAAAACCTGTTGAATTCATTAAACATGGTGAAATGCATAGAGTTCCTTCTTCTATTAATGGTATTGTTAAGCCTCCTAATCCAGACTATGATTCAGATGAATCACTCATGTCTTTTAGTCAAAAGTCCAATGACTTATCAGACACTGGCAGTGAATCTAACACTTTTGTCTCTTGTTCTTCTAGGACTACAGAGACTCAATCTAAAGAATATGCCAGCTGTGATTCAAATAAAGAGTCTTTAGACTCTACCTCTCCTAAGTCTTTACAAGTTCCTCAAACCCAAAGTGTTACTATTAAAGAACCTTTCTCAAAGAAAGTTTTTTCTAGAAACACTTCTTGCTCAGTTGTTTTTGTTGAACACAATTCTGATTTTGGTTGTAATTTGAATAAGTCTGTGTGTAATGAAAACATTCCTGTTTTGAACAAGAAATTTAAGAAGAAATCATGTTTTGTTTGTGGAAGTGTTTTTCATTTGATCAAAGATTGTGATTATAATGAGCAAAAGAGGAACGTGTGCACTAACCAATATAGACCTAAAAATGTTTGGAAAGATGTGGCTAACATACCTCCATATATTCCCAAAGGAACATATGTGAAAACCAACAGAAACAAATCTGTTGAAAGATCAAATTCTGTTGATAAACAAATTGGTAATGAAAGGCCATTTTCCTTACATTGGAGAAGAAAAGAAAATAGACCACATAACAGACCTACTAGTTCTTATTTTCAAAATAATTATAGGCCTGTTAATCCTGTTTATTACCATCAAAGGGGGGCTTGGTGGGACACTGCTGTTAAGCCCTCAGCAGGTTGTTCTTGGAGACCAACTAAATCAAGTTCTATGCAAATATCTAAGAACAATGGTGGATCTCATCAAACTGCCAGATTTACTAATGTGATCCACAAGGCAGGCCCAAGTCAGTGATGACTTGGGTCACCATGTAGACTAATGTTTGTATATATTTCTTTTTGTAGGATCATCCTCTTGTCAATAAAGATATAGGTATTGTAGATAATGGTTGTTCTAGAAGCATGACTGGGAACAAAGACAGACTTCATGATTTCATGCAGATACAAGGTGGCACAGTTACCTTTGGAGGAGGAGATGGCAAAATCACAGGGAAGGGAACTATAAGAACTGCTCAACTGGACTTTGAGAATGTGTATTATGTGGAGGCATTGAGAAATTTCAATTTGTTTTTTGTGTCACAAATTTGTGACAAGAAAAACTTTGTGCTCTTCACTGACACTGAATGTCTTGTTCTTTCAAAAGATTTCCAACTACTTGAAGACTGTCAAGTAGTTCTGAAGGTACCAAGGAAACACAATCTTTACACATTCAATCTCAAAAAGTCCAGCCAGCTGGTGATTTAGCATGTTTGGTGGCCAAAGCATCCTTAGATGAATCTCTTAAATGGCATAGAAGAATGGCTCATGTGAATTTCAAAACCATCAACAAGTTAGCTAAACTTCATTTAGTTAATGGGCTACCTTCCAAAATGTTTACCAATGAGCATAATTGTGTGGCTTGTAACAAGGGAAAGCAACACAAAGCTTCCTATAAGCCCATTACAGCTGTCAGTACAATCTCTGAGCCTTTACAGCTTCTTCACATGGATCTTTTTGGTCCAACATCTATCAGAAGTATTGATCACAAATACTACTGTTTGGTGGTGACTGATGATTATAGTCGCTATTGCTGGGCATTCTTCTTAAGAACTAAAGATGAAACATTTCAGTTTCTTCAAAGTTTCATTGCCCTGGTAGAAAATCAGTTAAACAAGAAGGTCAAAGCTATTAGGTGTGATAATGGGACAGAGTTCATGATGAGTGTGTAAATACTCATCATTTTTGGGTCCATTTAAACTGCAAAAACATCTGAAAACACTCAGAAACGCATCAAAATGATAAAAATATCACAAATAAGTGTTTTATATGTTTTAAATGCAAAAATATCAAAATCTGGTGAAAAACGTATCAAGTTTGCATAATTGGCAGTTTTAGTCCCCAAGTTTCAAAAGTTGTCAAAAACAGTCCTTGGTAAAACAAAATAAAGAAAAATATTATTCAAGGTCCCTGAAATATTCTAAGTTGTCAAAAATGGTCCTTGAATAAATCTTTTGTCAAATGGCAGAAAAGGTCCCTCAAGTTTTGAAATTGTCACAAATAGTCCTTGGAAAATTGAAAATGTCAAAATTGGTCCTTGTACTATTGAAGTTTGTCAGTTTTAGCCCTTGTGTAAACTTTGAGAAAATGGCAGGATTGGTCCCTCTAGTTTGGCAGAATTACAATTTGGTCCTTATCTATAATAATAAACCAAGACTTGTCAAAACTGTTTTGGACCCCTGCCAAAGCCAAGTGAGCCCCCTGTCACTTATACATTTTGGACCCCCAGCCAATACCTGTTTTTGAACCCCAAGTCAAACCCAGTCAAACACCCTCCTTTCCCTCCCAACTGGTTTTCCTTCCCCACTTGCCTGCTACACCCTGCAACCTCTCACCCATCACCTCCCACTTCACCTTATCTCCTCAAAACCTCACCCACATCATCATCACACCTAGCCACCCCCCTAGTGCTAGCTCAGTCCACAGTGGTCAAAACCACTTTTCCCGCCAAAACCATCCAATGGCCAAAATGCACCAAAAGTAATCCAATGGCTCTGGAAATTAGTGGGAATCATTCAGAGAGGTGAGAGAAGACAATTGTGTGTATAAAAAGGAAGAAAGAGCAAGAGAAGAAAGGTAGTTAGTTTTTTAATTTTCATTGTATGTCGTTTTTCTTAAATTCTCTCAATTAGTACTTTAAAATGTAATCTTAAGCTTTTATTTTATTCAAACTAAGCTACTTAGTGATCTTAATTCATTTCAAGTCTTATTTCAAGGTTTCATCTATATTTCAAGTTTTCAGTTTACTGTTGCAAATCTTAGCTTCAAATTCTTATGTCAAAGCTTCTATTAGCTTATTTTTAAGTTAAACCAGGTTAACTTAAGCTTGTTATAGCTTTTGAATAGCTTGGAATTCAGTTTCAATCAAATTAATGTATGGTCAACAAAAGTCAACTGTGCAAGAGATTTTGGTTCAACCAGGTTTGGAGAAGGAATGGGGTTGATGCAGAGTTGATATTGGGTTGGATTTGAATAGCATAGTGTAGTTTTGGTTTTGGTTTAAGCTGCAAAACAAGCTGAGCCAATTGTGAGTTTCAAATTTCTTTGCATCTTATCTTTTTCTTGAATCTGCATAATCAGTGTGCTGTATAAATCATAAGTTATAGTTTATATACTGGCATAATTTAAGTGTTTTAATGATAATAGGACCTAAATGTGTAGGAGCCATTGTTTAAATCTGAATTTGGTTGGTCTAATTTACAAATCAGTTGTTAAAATGGTGTGTGGGTTAGCTGCTTGTTAAGAACTTGAGTTCTTATTTGTGTTTACATCTTGTCTATTCAGTCTTATATAGTCATGTTGAAGTCATTTCAGTTCATATGTATCTGCTAAAATAGCTCTTAGTCAAAATTACATAGAACCTGTTTTAATTTCACAACTGTTGGAATTTTCAAATACCAAAAGCTTGTTTCATGTTTGGAAATCAGTGGAATAGCTTAATTTAGTTTCATTTCACTTTATAACACCAAACTCAGTTAATAAACTTGAATCAAAGTTCACAAAAGTCAAACTTGCATAACTGCTCAAAAAGTCAAAATTGCAAATTCAGTTTTGAGCCCAAATGGAGAGATTTTTCATGGACTCAGTTCTGGGTTAAAACAAGTGGAACTTGTGGCTTTTAAAAGTTCAACTGGTCTAGTTTATTGTTATCATTTTTGTATAATTTTGTCAATTTTCTATAAGCTCCAAATGAGCTTGTCAAATGGCTTAATATGCCCTGTGCACTGACTCAGTTGATACTGAGTCTGCACAGGGTCTTGCAAGGCTTGCACAGAGCTCCTTTGAGCTTGTCTAGGTCTGGTATTTGGCTCATAAGTAGTTAGCCAGGTCTAGGTTAGGTTCCAGCTTTTCATTTTCATTTTTAGCTTATTTTGTAGCTTGTGCTTAAGCCTTAAGTAGCCCCCCAGAAACTGTTTTTAGCTCTTTTGCCCCACCTCCTGATTTTTCAAAATGTTCTTCGAGACTTGATAGTCATTCGGATCACCATGTTGGTTTTGTTGATTCTTTGAATAAACAGATTCCTTCTCATAACTCTCAAATAGAATCGTTTATTCCTTGTGTCGGTTGTGGTGAGCCTCTTTTTGGTTCACCCTGTCGCTGGTGTACGTGTGTACAGTGTGGTAATGACATTCGGAACGGGAGTTGTTTGTTTTGTGGTTCGAGGAATTCATTTGATTATGATCCTAATCAGAACTCATTTAACGACCCCTCAAATTTTTCCAATTACCCACCACAGCCCGACATATCTTCATATAACCAACATAACTGCTGTGAATTTTGTGGAGGTCCTCACCAAGGATTTGAGTGTCAATCCGGAAACACGTTTGTCTATGAACAGTTTTCCGGTGATGCTCAGAACTTTGGTTATGACCAATATCCATATAATTCACCAGTCCAGACTCAACAGTTTTATTGTTGTGAGAACTGTGGAGGTTCCCATTTCAGCTCTGATTGTCAAACAGGGAATCCATTTCCTTGTAACAATTACGACTATCCATATCACGACCAACCTCCACAGTGCCAAATGACTCAAACTCCTCAACAAACCCAACAAGACACTTATCTAGAGCTTCTGGAGTCAGTGAAAAGAACTGAGGAGTTGAGAAAAACAGCATTTCATTATATTCCCAGTTTTTCTTGTGTATATTGTGGGGGTCCTCATGATGATTATCAATGTCAACCTTCCGGTTTTGACAAATCTCCACTCCCACAATGTCCTGTCATTCAAAATTCACATGAGAAATCCATGGAAGAATTGCTAGCTGAAGAGCAGACTGCTAAAATAAATTCCCAAATTGCTTTTGAAAAATCTATTAGGGAATCAATTGCAAAAGAAAAAGCAGCCAGATCTAGCTCTCAATTTTGTTTTATTCCTGATGACAGTGATGATGAGGATACACTTGATTCATCAAGTTCATCAGATGATATCCCAGCAGTTGAGATTCATTCTCAAACAACTGCTATCACACCCGAAGCTCCCACTCACTCTCTGAACATGGGGGACGAGCATCTTGACACTGTTCCTGAAAAGGAATCGGACGAATTCATAAAGTCTAGTGTTGAGAACCTTGTCCCAATCCCGAGAGAGTCACAGGGAACTTCTGATCATATGTGTGATTCTCTTTCCCCTCTTGAGTGTTCAAAAGATCATTTTGAAACTTTCTCCGATGTTAGCGACGATTGTACTTCTCATGGAAACATCGAGTATATTGAGGCATCACTCTTACAGTCTGATGCTGATCATCATCTTGAGGAGTTCACCGATGAACTCACTCACATCAATCCACTTTCATCGGAAAGTAATGATAGTCTTTCTGATTTCAAAGCCGATCTGGGAGAGACTGAAAGTCTCCTTGATAATGATCGTTCACTCACTTCTTATCCCAACAGTCCAATAGAGAATGTTAATCACTTTGTTCCTGAAACATTCAAAACTACTTTCACTAATCCTCTATTTGAATTCGAATCTGAATTCACCTTAATTTATGAGAATCCACTCTTTGATACTCAGATTGAGGATAGTGACGAGTCTACAGTGGAACAAGAATTCACAGATTTACATCTTGTGGTTGATTCTCTTCACGAGGAGTTCGCCGGTGAACTCACTCATATCATATCTCCGCCGGAGTATGATAACTTCCATTTTGATCTAGACACACCCATAATATGTCTTGATCAAGTAAGCTTAACTGATGAGATTCATGAAACTATGAATTCTCCTATTGAGGATGAAGAGTTAGTCATGATTTTTATCATGATTTTCTTTCTTTTCTTCATATATTCTGTCACTTCTCCTGTTCTTCACTCCTTCGGGAATGAAGACATTATCTTTGACCCCGGCATTTCCATGTACCATTTGTAAGCGGGTTTGTCTATCTATATCTCATCGGTGTGGAACTTTCACGTACTTCAATGTTTATCCAAACATCTTGAATGAAAGTCCGATGGAGATTGTCTCTTCCACTTACTTCCCCATGAACAAATTAATTCGGGGTCGAGTCAAGCTAGCGACTCGGTAATCAAAAACAGTAGTAAAACATGGGTTTTCACCCGTGTGTACCACCCTAGTGTGGGGGGGTTGCCCCACATGTTGTGTATGTATATAAGTGTTAAAAAAAAAAAAAAAAAAAAAAAAAAAAAAAACCTTTCAAAATAATGGCCGTAGTATTTCCCTTTTACGTTCTCAGTTTCGGCATAACCGCCGGTACTTTGAATATTGAGGGCAATATTCATTTCTAAGTGTGGGGGGGAATTCTCACGAATTTTATCATATAATTATACCGCCTAATTCCCCCGTTTTTGGCCAAATTTTTTTTTTTTTTTTTTTTTTTTTTTTTTTTTTGGAGTAAGTGTTTTGCACTTACTCAATTGGTTATCAGTCCGCCATGTCTAATAAACAAAAGGATTGGCTAATCCAGGAGCAAACGGCTCTTGGTAAAGATTTCTCAAATCCGTTTATGGCTTGCAATTTGCCCAAAATTGTATGGTATTCAACTCACCATATCCTTAAAAGTAAAGAGTTGGCTAGCCCGCAAGTTTATGGCTTGTGGTAAAGGCAGTTGAAAAACCATAATTGGTAATCAGCTCACCAAAGATAATATTGATAATTTATCTAAGAGTTGGCTAGTCCAGAAGCAAACGGCTTCTGGTAAAGACAAATCAAATCCGTTGAAAGCTGGTGATTTGCTCAAAATCATTTGGTTATCAGTGTACCAAGGTTCTTACTTGAACTAAAACATTTGGCTACTCCAGAAGTAATGGCTTTTGGTAAAGAGATTGAAATCCATTAATTTTTCTCAAAACATTGCTAGGGACTAGCAATATCTTAGTGTGGGGGATTGATGAGTGTGTAAATACTCATCGTTTTTGGGTCCATTTAAACTGCAAAAACATCTGAAAACACTCAGAAACGCATCAAAATGATAAAAATATCACAAATAAGTGTTTTATATGTTTTAAATGCAAAAATATCAAAATCTGGTGAAAAACGTATCAAGTTTGCATAATTGGCAGTTTTAGTCCCCCAAGTTTCAAAAGTTGTCAAAAACAGTCCCTGGTAAAACAAAATAAAGAAAAATGTTATTCAAGGTCCCTGAAATATTCTAAGTTGTCAAAAATGGTCCTTGAATAAATCTTTTGTCAAATGGCAGAAAAAGTCCCTCAAGTTTTGAAATTGTCACAAATAGTCCTTGGAAAATTGAAAATGTCAAAATTGGTCCTTGTACTATTGAAGTTTGTCAGTTTTATCCCTTGTGTAAACTTTGAGAAAATGGCAGGATTGGTCCCTCTAGTTTGGCAGAATTACAATTTGGTCCTTATCTATAATAATAAACCAAGACTTGTCAAAACTGTTTTGGACCCCTGCCAAAGCCAAGTGAGCCCCCTGTCACTTATACATTTTGGACCCCCAGCCAATACCTGTTTTTGAACCCCAAGTCAAACCCAGTCAAACACCCTCCTTTCCCTCCCAACTGGTTTTCCTTCCCCACTTGCCTGCTACACCCTGCAATCTCTCACCCATCACCTCCCACCTCACCTTATCTCCTCAAAACCTCACCCACATCATCATCACACCTAGCCACACCCCCTAGTGCTAGCTCAGTCCACAGTGGTCAAAACCACTTTTCCCGCCAAAACCATCCAATGGCCAAAATGCACCAAAAGTAATCCAATGGCTCTGGAAATTAGTGGGAATCATTCAGAGAGGTGAGAGAAGACAATTGGGTGTATAAAAAGGAAGAAAGAGCAAGAGAAGAAAGGTAGTTAGTTTTTTAATTTTCATTGTATGTCGTTTTTCTTAAATTCTCTCAATTAGTACTTTAAAATGTAATCTTAAGCTTTTATTTTATTCAAACTAAGCTACTTAGTGATCTTAATTCATTTCAAGTCTTATTTCAAGGTTTCATCTATATTTCAAGTTTTCAGTTTACTGTTGCAAATCTTAGCTTCAAATTCTTATGTCAAAGCTTCTATTAGCTTATTTTTAAGTTAAACCAGGTTAAATTATGCTTGTTATAGCTTTTGAATAGCTTGGAATTCAGTTTCAATCAAATTAATGTATGGTCAACAAAAGTCAATTGTGCAAGAGATTGTGGTTCAACCAGGTTTGGAGAAGGAATGGGGTTGATGCAGAGTTGATATTGGGTTGGATTTGAATAGCATAGTGTAGTTTTGGTTTTGGTTTAAGCTGCAAAACAAGCTGAGCCAATTGTGAGTTTCAAATTTCTTTGCATCTTATCTTTTTCTTGAATCTGCATAATCAGTGTGCTGTATAAATCATAAGTTATAGTTTATATACTGGCATAATTTAAGTGTTTTAATGATAATAGGACCTAAATGTGTAGGAGCCATTGTTTAAATCTGAATTTGGTTGGTCTAATTTACAAATCAGTTGTTAAAATGGTGTGTGGGTTAGCTGCTTGTTAAGAACTTGAGTTCTTATTTGTGTTTACATCTTGTCTATTCAGTCTTATATAGTCATGTTGAAGTCATTTCAGTTCATATGTATCTGCTAAAATAGCTCTTAGTCAAAATTACATAGAACCTGTTTTAATTTCACAACTGTTGGAATTTTCAAATACCAAAAGCTTGTTTCATGTTTGGAAATCAGTGGAATAGCTTAATTTAGTTTCATTTCACTTTATAACACCAAACTCAGTTAATAAACTTGAATCAAAGTTCACAAAAGTCAAACTTGCATAACTGCTCAAAAAGTCAAAATTGCAAATTCAGTTTTGAGCCCAAATGGAGAGATTTTTCATGGACTCAGTTCTGGGTTAAAACAAGTGGAACTTGTGGCTTTTAAAAGTTCAACTAGTCTAGTTTATTGTTATCATTTTTGTATAATTTTGTCAATTTTCTATAAGCTCCAAATGAGCTTGTCAAATGGCTTAATATGCCCTGTGCACTGACTCAGTTGATACTGAGTCTGCACAGGGTCTTGCAAGGCTTGCACAGAGCTCCTTTGAGCTTGTCTAGGTCTGGTATTTGGCTCATAAGTAGTTAGCCAGGTCTAGGTTAGGTTCCAGCTTTTCATTTTCATTTTTAGCTTATTTTGTAGCTTGTGCTTAAGCCTTAAGTAGCCCCCCAGAAACTGTTTTTAGCTCTTTTGCCAAATCCTCCAAATCTTGGTATTTAGCAATTCAGTGGTTAAAAGCAGTTGAGAATTGCTGCATTTGGTCACTTTTAGCATATTGTAGCTTCTGAATCATTTTGGTGCTCATTTGGTCTTTTTAGCTTATCTTAAGTGCTTATCTATAAGCACTTTGCACATCAGTTTCAATTTCCTTCACACAACCCCTTGTTTTTATATTTTTCTTAGATTCCTAATATTATTTTAGACTTTTCTTGAAATTTTCAGATTTTTCCAAGTCAGTTTGCTATTTTTCTTGATTTTAATTGGTTTTTAAGCATTTTTAATTAGCATTTAATACAATTAATTAAGAAAAAGTTCAAAAAAATAATTTTTCATTTTTCTTAAGTTAAGATAAATATAAAAAGCCAAAAAATATTTTTCCAGATTTTTATTAGTTAAATTTGTATTTTTAAGCAATTTAATTAGTTTTTAATAGTTTTTAATTCATAGAAAATAGAAAAATAATCAGAAAAATACAAAAATAGTTTTGAAAATTCTCTTTTGTTATTTTAGATTTTTCCAAGTCAAAATTTTATTTTTTCTAGCTTCATTTCATATTTTCTTGTAATTTAGGCTATTATTAAATAGTTAAAAATAGTTTTTAATTAATAATAATTAGATAATTAGTTATAAAAATAATTTTCTTTTTCTATAAATTTTCTTTTATCATTAGTTTTGTAGAAATGTCATTTTCATATTTTTAGGATTTATATTGCTTTAGTTTCACTTTTTCAATTGTACGTCGCGTAGTTTTTAAATTAAGTTTTATAAAAACATAAAATCAAAAACATCAGTTTAAAATTAGTGATAGCGTTTATTTAATATTTTTTATCTTTTTAATTTCCTTTAATTTGCATTTAAGCCCCTGTAGTTTATGTACCTCTTCCTTAGTTATAATAAATCACAATCCTTTCCCGTTCAAATCCTCTCGATCACTAAGCATTTGACTATTCTCGCACAGCTCGTTGGGACTTAACGACCTGGGGAAACACTATACTCTCCTGATCTTCATTGCATTCTGTGTTTGAACTGTTTTAAGTTTGTTACGGTCAGCCATTCACAAGTGGCTGGCTTGTGTGATAAAACTTGACGGTTTAGCACGAATCAGTTCAAAAATGCAAAATTAATAGATCTCTGTGCTACAAAAGGGATTAAAAGGGTCTACAGCAATGCAAGGACTCCACAACAAAATGAGATTGCTGAAAGAAAGAACAGAACCCTGATTGAAGCAGCAAGATCTATGCTTGCTGATTCAAAGTTACCTACCATGTTTTGGACTGAAGCAGTGAGCACTGCTTGCTATGTCTTAAACAGGGTATCCATAACTAATCCACATACAAAAACACCTTATGAACTTCTGTCTGGCAAAATTCCTACCATCAGTCATCTTAAGCCTTTTGGTTGTCATGTCACCATCCTGAATACAAGTGATCAGTTGGGCAAGTTTGATGGAAAAGCTGATGAAGGATGTGTTGTAGGCTATTCAGCTCAGAGTAAATCATACAGAGTATATAACCTCTCTACAAAGAGGATTGAAGAAACTCTTAATCTCAGATTTATGGAGGACAAACCAAATGTTCAAGGTGCAGGTCAAGAATGGTATTTTGATTTAGATTATCTAACTGATCATTTAGGGTATACTCGATTTAAATCTGACATTTCTGCAGAACCAAAAGAAACTTTCACTAACAATGCAGGTTCTTCAGATATTGAATCAGATTCAGAATGTGATGAACAAGTGATACTTGTTCCTTCTTTTCCCTCTGACCATATTTCAGGTACCAAGAACTCAACTGCTTTTGATGAGGCTTTCAATGATGTGGGCTATGTAGAAGAACTTGTGAAGCTTCAAGGTCAAGAATATGCAGCTAAAGAAGATGCTGAAAAGTTTGGTTACGAATTCTCCAAAGAAACACAAGATATCTTGAGACAGGCTGCAGTCAAAGCACGCATAAAATTTGATGCCGCTGGTGGTTCATCTTTTTCCGCTGACAATGTTGCTGTTTCCACCGATAAAAGCTCAATTCCTGCTGATGATGTTGCCGCTGATAATGTACCAGTTCCCTCTGACAATGAAGCTGTTCCTTTTGTTTCCATATCTACTCTTGAAGCATCAAGATTTCCAAGTCCTTCTGACTTAGCAAATTCACAACATTCAACATCTCTATTGGATGGCATTCATCATCAATCAAGAACAGGCATTTTTGATTCTTCATCTTATGATGATGACTATAGAGCAACTCTTACTAATCTAGCAACATCTGTAGACGTTAGTCCTCACATTACAAAAATAATTAACACGGTGCATCCACAATCTCTTATTATTGGTGATCCAACTTCCCCTGTTCAAACAAGAACCAAGTTCAAGAAGACAAAGTTTGGTGAATCTGCTTTTCTCAGCTACATAAGGGTTCAACATAGGAACAATCATATAGACTATCAACATTGTCTATTTGCTTGTTTCTTATCTCAAGTTGAGCCTACAAGTATCTCACAAGCTCTTGGTGATGAAGACTGGGTAGCTGCTATGCAAGAAGAGATGCAACAGTTCTTGAATCAAAATGTATGGGAACTTGTTGATTTACCTCCTGGTAAATATGCTATTGGCACAAAATGGATACTGAAATGTAAAAGAGATGTAAGAGGCATTGTGGTACGAAACAAAGCTAGATTAGTGGCTCAAGGTCATAGACAAGAAGAAGGAATTGATTATGATGAAGTCTTTGCTCCTGTTGCAAGACTTGAAGCAATCAGGCTATTCTTAGCCTTTGCCTCTTACAAAGGCTTCATGGTATATCAGATGGATGTGAAAAGTGCATTCTTGTATGGTGAAATTGAAGAAGAAGTTTATGTCACTCAGCCCAAGGGTTTTGTTGATCCACAACACCTAGATAAAGTTTACAAGGTGGTTAAGGCATTATATGGACTTCATCAAAAACCTAGAGCTTGGTATGCTAGGCTTTCCTCATTTCTTCTGAAGCATGGTTATAGAAGAGGTGCTATTGATAAAACTCTCTTCATCAAGAAATCCACCAGAGACATTATCCTTGTACAAGTGTATGTGGATGATATTATCTTTGGATCCACCAAAGAATCATGGTGCAGAGAGTTTGAAACACTGATGAAGAGTGAATTTGAAATGAGTGCCATGGGTGAACTTACTTTCTTCTTGGGTCTTCAAGTGAAGCAGCAATCAGATGGCATTTTCATTCATCAAGAGAAATATGTACAAGATATCCTCAAGAAATTTGATATGGAACTTGTCAGAACTACAACTACACCATTTGAAGCTCCTAAGGCTAAATCAAATAATGATCCAGATCCAGCTGTTAATGTTCATCTCTACAGATCTATGATTGGGTCTCTCATGTATTTGACTGCTTCTAGACCTGACATCATGTTTGCAGTCAGTGCTTGTTCTAGGCATCAAGTTAATCCACTAACTTCCAATTTGACTGCTGTCAAAAAGATTTTCAAGTATCTAAAAGGCCAACCAAAATTGGGTCTTTGGTATCCTAGAGAATCTCCATTTGAGCTGGAAGCATATAGTGATAGTGACTATGCTGGTGCAAATTTTGATCGAAAATCTACAACTGGGGGTTGTCAGTTCTTGGGGAGAAGATTGATATCTTGGCAATGCAAGAAGCAAACAATTGTAGCTACATCCACTACTGAAGCTGAATATGTTGCTGCTGCAAGTTGTTGTGGTCAGGTACTTTGGATTCAAAATCAATTACTGGATTATGGGTTCAATTTTATGAATACTAAAATGTTCATAGATAATCAAAGTACAATTTGCATTGTTAAAAATCCTGTTTTTCATCAAAGAACTAAGCATATAGAAATTAGACATCATTTTATCAGAGATGCTAATGAAAAACATCTTATTCAAGTGGTTAAAGTTCTTTCTGATGAAAATGTTGTTGATTTGTTAACAAAAGCATTTGATGGACCCAGATTTCAATATTTGATTGTCAATATTGGCATGGTCAACCCCTGATTCATGTGTTTGAGGGGAGGATTGTGTCTAAGGGGAGGATTCTGGTGTAAGGGGAGGACTTTTGGATGTACTTAATTTATCTTTTATCTTTATAATGTATATAATTAGCCTGTGTAATCTGATTTTATGTAGAGTTGTTATGTTTTTTTTTTTAGTTTAGTTTATGTAGTCTCTATATAGATTTTTGTGTGTACTTTTTGTGTTTCACTAATCATCTTGCAGATCTATATTCAAACACATAATCATGGGAATCAAATGTATAAGTCAAAGGAAACAGACTTTTATTCATAGAAAACAACCTACATTCTCAGGAACATCAATACAACCATTGAAAACAACATAAAAGACCATCACACAACATCCCTTCTTCTTTTGACCACCTACTCAATCCAAAGCTTCACTCATCAAGGCCTTCTCTCTGGCCTTATATTACCCCACTGAGGCATCCTGTGATGCTCTCTCTCTCTCTCCTATTCATCCATTCCCACACTGGACGTGCAGGGAGACCCATTACTGTGGTTCTTCTGTTGGGATTGGAGGTGGAAGGTTGGGGGTCTGGTATAGGAGCACTTGGTGGCTGCACAGAAAGAAGAGCAATGATCATAGACCTAGTGTTGTGAGGTCTGTAGGTTGGATCATTCACTTCACCATCAGAATCTTCATTCAAACCTCTGAGCTCACCACTTGACACCTCCACCACATTTTGAGGAGGATGTTCAACTTCTTCTTCTGAAGAAGTATGATAGAAAGGGGATTGATATTGTGATGGGGTTGACATGTAGGTGATTCTGTTGAGATAACCAGGTGGAAAATAATTAAGCCATGTTGTTCTACTTTCAGAAGAAGTAGTGTCGTTGGAATGATTAGGAGAATTGCTCATTGTCAAATGGTTTTTGTTTTTGAGTAAAAGGTTAATAAGTTTGTGTGTGTGTTATTGCTGTAGTATTTAGGGTTGGTTTTTATAGGCCTTTTGGAATCTTTAGGTCAGTAAAAGTAATGGTAAATATTAATGGTTGGAATTTAGATCGTTAAAAGTTCTGAATGTAGACAGTTTAGGCACTATTGTGAGTCAAAGATTTGAATTGATTCTTTTCTCATTGCCGCTGATGATCTGTTGTTTCTGCTGATTTTGTTGGGAAGTTACTACAGACAAAATAGAAGTGGTTTCCTCCGATTGACTGATTGGTTTCCTCTGATTGACTTTTCATTACCTCTGATATTGTGGTAAAATTGGGGTTTTTACTTTCGGGTTTAATTGAGTCAAAATTGGTCAACGATTTTTTTGTCAATTAAAACAATTGTTTTGGGAAACATATTCAAAATCATTAATCAGAAGAAACCCACACCAAAATTTCCCACTTCTTTTGAATCCTGCTCATACTCAATCTTTTCAATCGTTATCAATGGCATCACTCAAATACAAAGTGGATCACAACAAGACAGCATTTCTGGAACATACCAAAGCAAGCACTCTTTATGATGAAATGATCGATTTTCTCTTAAGGTCCAAAATCATGTATGCTCTTTCACACTCTCCATCTATTTTTTATGACTCCCTTGTTAGACAATTTTGGGCCACTGCTCATGAGCGGTCTCTTTCTGGTTCTACCAAAGAGATAGTGGCTACTATTGATGGTAGAGAACATGTGATAACAGAGTCCCTTATTAGGACTCAGTTACAATTGGATGATGCTGATGGTGTTTTTGAGAATGATAAAAAGGAAATAATCTCTGGACTAACAAGCTTAGGGTATCACTTTGATGGGAAAATAGTTTGGTTCAAAAACAAGTTTTGCCCTAAGTGGAGATTTTTAATTCACACCCTGCTTCAATGTCTAAGTCCTAAGTCTGGTGGTTATGATCAGTTCTCCAGTTCTATTGCAAATGCTTTAATATGTTTAGCTCATGGGAGACAATATAATTTTTCGAAATATATCTTTGAAGAAATGCTTAAAAATGTGAAGGATACCAAAAATAAATTTCTCATGTATCCTAGATTCTTACAAATGATTCTAAGCATTGAAACCACTAACAAAACTCCTAGAGCTATTACTAAATTAACTGCTAAGTTATTTGCTACTATGCAAACTGGTTATACTGGAGAACATAGGCCATTGCTACCAACTATGTTGCCTGGTGTTCATGTTGCTCCTGATGCATCTGCATCAGTTGCCTCTGATCACTCACAACATCCACCATCACCAAGACCTGTTGCTCTAGAGGAGCCAGTGGTTGCTTCTACTTCACAGGATCAAATTCCTGTTGAAAATGAGGTTAACCCTATATCTTCTAGTGGTCAACCAAATAGTACACCTAGACAACATCTTGAAGATGAGACTACCTTTGATGAATTTATTGAGTCTCCTCTAAGGTCCTATGAAGCTCATACCACCACAGGTATTCCTGCTAGTGGAGCTGAGGACTCTACTATGCTAATGAAAATGTCTAGTGTGCTTAACAGGTTTGTGAAAAAGGTTGATGACTTGGAGATGCAGCTCAAAGAAACAAGAAATGAGCTTAAGGAAACTAAATTAAATATGGGTGGTGAAATGGTGAAGTTGTTAAAGACAGTGAAAGATTTGGAAGTAAGATTGGGTAGAAGGAGGACAAGATTAGTTGTATCTGATGAGGAGGAGGAACATGATCAACAAAGTGTTCATATAAATCTTGAAGCTCTTCATGTACTAGCTTCAGTTTCCTTACAAGAAACTCAGTCTTCAACAAATAAGCCAGTCAAAGTGTTTCAGAGAAGACCAAAGAAAAAGAGAAGTTATTTGAGTTCAATGACTCTAAAATCTGGGAAAGTGGATGCTGGTGTTGCCTCTGATTCAGGTGATAAGGAGGAAATTGCTTCTGAAAAGGTGATTGATGAGGATCAAGAGAAGAACAAGGAAACTGATGTTTTGTCCGAAACACATCCAGTTCCCTCTGAAAGAGCATTCACTGCACCTGAGAAGTCTTTGGATACAGTTACCTCTGATGGTTCTCAATCTGTTCCTTTGGTTCAACATGATCATGTTGTTGCAGAAACTGTTGAACCTCCTTCTCCTAAGGATAAAGAAAAAGGGAAAATGGTTGCAGAAGAAGAAGATGTTTTGGGAGTAGATAAGGAAGAACAGGAAAGATTGTTTGAGCTACATGAGATTTCTAAACAAGATGAAGTTGTTGCTAAACAAACTCAAGCAACTTTCAATGTTGAGTTCCTTGCTGAATTAGGTACTGAGGTGACAACTGAAAGAATGAAGGAATTAAATGAACTGGCTATGGGACTGTCAGATGAAGGATGGACAACGCTTGGTGAAGATGTTGCTCAGAGTCCCACTCTTGCTCAAAGAATTTTGGGAGGAGCTTTTACCTCTGATAACTATGTCCATGACATAAGGACATTAGTTAATCAAAGAAAGAAGGCTGCAGCAGAAATGAAAGCCAAAGCTAGAAGAGAAAAACCTCTTTCTCTGGCTCAACAAATAGAGCATATGCAGAATATGGTGAAAAACATGAGCTCCATTCTATATAACACAGGATGGACCATGTCTTATGTGAAGTCTTTCTCTGATGAAGTATTGGTGAAAGAATATAACAGAATCATGGAAAGATCTCTTAAAGATGGTTTAAATCCTTATCAGAGGAAGAAGAGATACTCACCCACCTTGGAAGGGTCCGAGATAAAGAAATTAAAAATCTCTGATGCCTCTGAGGGTGTTGAAAATCCTTCTGATGCATCTTTGGCTGAGAAAAATAAAGTGTTAACAAGTGAGACAACAGAGATTTTAGCTGATGATCTTGAATTGCATTCTTCTAAGACTCCTCCTGAAAGTGACAAACTTTCTACTCCTTCATCTTTACCTAGCTCCAGTGCTCATGAAAATACCGTACCTTCTCCTACTTCCACACCTGGGGGTAGAAAGAAGTCTCTGGCCAAAAAGAGGAAAGCTAGACCTCTTGATCTTCAAGATCCAGACAGTGCTTTCATCAAAGATTTCAAAGAAGATGATCAAGATGAAGAATGGGTTGTTTGGTCCAAATTGGTTAAATGGGAGTTAGTTCCAACAGGAATTGGAGATTTGGGACATTTCAATTATGTTCATAGGGAAGATGGTTCAGTTAAATTTTTCACATTTTTAACTGAGATTCTAAACTTTTTGGATAGAAATGATCTTCTAAGGCTGTATGATATGATTTCTTCATATTCTGTGTCACATGATATTTCTAAAGCTGGGAAGTTCTTACTTGGGGATTTACAAATATTGTTTGATTCAGCTTCTGAAAATGGGAAAGGTTATAACATATGGAAGGAGCAGGATAACTGGCAAGTTTGTCAATGGACATTTTACCCTTTGTCTAATGTACATGTGGTGCAGACCTGGGAAGGAGTATATGCTTATATGTTAACTGAGTTGGATTATCCACTCTCTGAGAGGTTAATGACTCAAATGTTATCCAATCAGTTAGTCTTTTCTACAGCTCCAGTTGGAAATGATCTGACCCATGCAGAGCAACTTGTCAAGAGGCTAAAGGATAAATTACTTGCTGCATCTGCTGATTCTTCCAACTAATGGGTATGGTGTCTGTATATTATTTCTTATGTTTGCATTTGTTTTATTTATATATTGTGTGTGTTAAAAAAAATGACTTTTTATGTTATTACAAATAAATTTTATATGGTTTTTAACTCACCATGTCTTCAAAACAAAGAGTTAACTTTCCATGGGGTACAGCTATGGGAAGTATTCTCAAATCTGTTGAAAGTTGCTGATTTACTAAAAATCAGAGGGTTATCAATGTACCCTAGTCTCATACATCAAACATTGACTACTCCATGAGCAAACGGCTCTGGTAAAGAGATATCAAATCCGTTGGATGGTTGACAACTTGCCAATAAGTTGTATGGTACTCAACTCACCATGTCCTAATAGATGAAGAGTTGGCTAGCCCACAAGTTCATGGATTGTGGTAAAGGCAGTGGAACACCATGACTAGTCCTGAGTTATACGGCTACAGGTAAAGACAAGTCAAATCCGTTGATGGTTGTGATGATTTGCCAAAAATCATTAGGGTATCCAATACACCAATGATTCATGTTCTAAGTATTGGACTGGTTACTAGTTCACCAGGGTGATGTCATGATTCCATCAAAGAACTAGCTAGCCCAAGAGTGAGTAGCTACTTGGTAAAGGCTTATCAAATCTACTCTAGTTACTAATATTGCTGATTTTTGCATGAGCTTTTGGACTTCATTTCTTATCTGGTGATTCTAGATGTTCTACTGGTGTTTATTTATAACGCACATGCATGATTAGCAGAAATCCCCTTGTTTTCTAAAGGTCTATCTGGAAACTTGAAATTAACAATGTTAAAGTCAAGTTTAGGGGAGGATTGTTAGGAATTATGAAAGCAGTTGGTTTCCGCTGATAAGTTTCCACTGATAGTGATTCTGTTTTCGCTGATTCAATGGTTTCCGCTGATAGTCATTATGCCTCGAAGGTTTCCGCTGATCGTATCTGGTTTCCACTGATGTTTCCACTGTATTAGTTTATTCAGAATAGTAGGTAAGATATGTATTAGTGCTTAGCAATCTGTAACAGATAATCATATCTTCTGCGTGTGTTAGGTATGTGTAATTGTTTATACATACATGTCTAGTGCTTAGTATGATTAAAGTGGTTTTCTTGGTCTATAAAAGAAACCACGACTAATGTTGTAAAACAAGCCTTGGATAACATTCATAGTTATTCAATATAGATCCATAGAGGATCAAGTAATAGTGTTTTATTGTTCTTGTGTCTTGTATTTATCTTTCACATAAATACAACTTCATGCAAAGGTTCTCCTTAGTTGTTTTATGATTACATAGAACAACTATACCAATTCTAGGCTCATTGAATCTATCTGGGACTAAGTCTAAACACGTTTTCTGTACGGCTAGTACATTATTTATTCTTTAAAAAAAAGTATCATACTTGCCATTTGCTCTTGTGGGTAATAGGGGCAAAATTGTCCAACTGTTCATGAAAATACCCTAAAGAGGATGAATTTGAAAGTATATTACCCGCAGAAGCAAAAATTTTTGTTCGCTACCCTGAAGAAGAAAGGGTGGCAAGTATAGTACTTTTTTTTGCTATTACCCCTTATAACTATGAGTTGGAGAAGCTAATTTAAAGTTTTTTAGTTTTCAAAAGCTTTTCTAAAGAAAGAAGGGTTACTCCGTTCTTAAAAAAACTATAAAAAAAAAAGTTAAGAAAACTTCTATACAACTAAACACGCCATATATCTCTTAGTATTTTGGACTTCATAAAGTCTATAAAACTTCTTGTAATTGGGTGCTTGAGCGCTACATCAGTGTCATACTTGTTCATCAAACAGCCACAACACTAACCACCAAACCAACGATCAAATTCATTTTTCTTTATATATTAAACATTTATGAAAAATAAGAGTTTAGAAAGAAGTTAGCGAGCTACACATGTCGAAAGAGGAAAACACTGGTATTGTCTTATGATACCAGTATGTGTGGAAAAGAACATAATACATCATATGTAGGGTTGTCAATAGGGTCGGGTTGACCCGGTAAACCCGAAAACATTATACGAGCGGATTAGCGTTATATTATATACTTAATCGGGTTATCGGGTCAACCCGATAAGAAAAAAAATCATTTTTGCCTAATGTTTAGAATTTTTGTTTGTTACTTTTTGCTTCTTATTTTGCCTTGTTGGGATTTTATAACCTAGTTAGCCAAGTAACGCAAATGAGTACGCAGCGGAATATGGATCTAGTTTATACAATTAGGTTAACACGTAAATAATAATAAAAGGTAATTAGAAAACTAACATTTTGGCGTCAACTGCACGCTATTAACGAATCAAGAAACCAAGTGTTTAAAACAAACACCTCTACGGTTGCTCACACAAACACTTAACACAAGTACGCCCGATATGCTAGTCGTGAACGTTTACCCAAACAACATCTTGTCTTTACTTGAACAACCTCGAACTAAGAAAACCGAAGAACACCTTCTATGCTTCCTGTCCGAGATCAACAATAACAACCAAGACCAAAATTGTCTTGTCCAATATCAGCTACTTCCCGAGAACCAAAAGGGGTTATGTCCGATATCGGATAATACATATCCGATATCTGCCGCTTTGACCGAGAACAAAACCAACCAAAACCACCAAACTTTATTCTTGTTTGACGAGGAACATTGAGATAACAATCTTCTGAAAACTTAGTACTACTTGGATCAAACAAGACGCAAGAATAAGAATTCAATTATGCAATTCAAGACAAAACCCTAATCGTAATTTAGGGTTCTTGATTTGCTCGTTTAAAGTGATAGTCGATCATGTATTAGCAGGAATTAGGGATGGTCAAAAACCTGTAGTATTGATAGCTATGTTTCAAGTATATATAGCTTATGAAAACTAGTTCCACTTGGGCTCCAAGTCTCAATCCAATCCCAAACCGATTACTACTCTTTCTAGGCCCAACAATCTTCTGAAAACTTAGTACTACTTGGATCAAACAAGAAGCAAGAATAAGAATTCAATTATGCAATTCAAGACAAAACCCTAATCGTAATTTAGGGTTCTTGATTTGCTCGTTTAAAGTGATAGTCGATCATGTATTAGCAGGAATTAGGGATGGTCAAAAACCTGTAGTATTGATAGCTATGTTTCAAGTATATATAGCTTATGAAAACTAGTTCCACTTGGGCTCCAAGTCTCAATCCAATCCCAAACCGATTACTACTCTTTCTAGGCCCAAGGCAAACCAAACCGACCCACTTGGAAAAAATAAGTCCAAGGGTCTAATGGGTAATTGGGTTTTATACTAATACGGGTCAAATAATAGGTTCAAGTAGTAACGTGTACAACGTATGCTCGTATTTAACGTGTGTGCCCCCGATAGGCTCACACACTTCTAGTCGTTTACGTGTGTTTTAACTCCCACAAACCAACAGCTCCCACTTGGGAGTTGGAGTGTCGAATGTCACACAAAAACTAACGACAAAAATGCCTAACAACGCTCTCACTCGCTTTTTAACTAAAAGTGTCTGAGATATAGTTTCATAAAATCTACTCAGTAGCATGGTTATTAATGTCTTGCTTTTAATCATCCTTTGTTATAGATATCGTTAAACCATGAACATGGATCCTAACTCATTCCATATAGTTTAACCATTTAGAATCTCGTTATAGAATTTAATTAGATATACCAAATGTAATCAAGTATCATCTTGCATTACCCTTTGGGTTCGGCCAAACAATTATCTTATTAATTCTGGAGAGGGCCCATGGTATCTTTCTGCATATATCAAGTGGAGTAACAAATCCTTTATTGACTAAAAGTGTTGTGGATGTTGCTTCACATCACTCCAAAATATAGTTTTTATAACTACCTTATTCAGATAGTGTTTTGCTTATACTTACAAAAAATTATATCCACACATAACAGAACTTGCTTGCATCTCAAGTCTAAGGACGATTTTAACAAACCATTTTCAATATTTTACTTATGACAATGATCCAAAAGTAAATGTTTGAAAGTTGGGGTATCCAATATGCATCCCTTGTGAATACACATGAGTTTGGCGGGAACAATCCACATTCTCGTTAGAATATAACCAACACTCACATTTGCCTTACATAACAATATTCTCATATTGTTAACCGACAATGGACATATTTAGAACAATAAAATCATTCAAGGATTAAACATGCAAATATAGGATAACAATTATTATATGAATAAATAACAAATACCAAGTATCTTTATTCATCATAAAGTAAAAATTATCTTTCAATCCCAGTTATTCAAATACTAAAACAGATATGCATGAGACTAATTAGTAAGTTGAAGTCTAATGTTTCCAACATTCTCAACCTTTCTTTTACAAGAAAAACTAAATAGTCATCTGAGTAAACTTTCCGAATACTTGTTTCAAATTTCACATATAGTGATGGATTTGAAATATAAGATGAGTGTCTTTTCTCATATGCTCATACTATTGCAAGAGTTATAGTATGGAGATGTCGCCCTACCTTGCATGAGGTATTAGAAATCAACGACATACTGACAGTCATTTTTACAGTTTCTAAAAATGTAAAGTATTCTCATTCCTTAATGTGTAATGCAACAATGCTCTACGTTGAGCATATCTAGTTAGCAGATTAATCATAAATGATAAAATCCTACTTTAACTAGTATTAATAATCCTCTAGCATCATTGTACTTATACATCACTATGCTTTATAATTCGTAAACATTTGTATTAACAATAATCTAAACACTCTCAATTAGATATTGTTGTTGTCACCTCATCTTGCTTTTGGTACAAAAGCAACAACTAGTCCTATACACAATATAATATATACATGATAAATCCTTAGTTAAAAACATAAGGTTTCCATCTATGTAATAAATTACTCCAAGTGAAATATACCATTTAAGACTTGCTTAAATTACTCCAAGTGAAATGTATGACACTTGTTCAAAAATAAATAATGTAGGTCTATTGTTAGGTCTGATTATTAGGATTATATAAAAATAAATACTTTTTTCACATTACTTAATAAAATATTTATTACGGTATGAGTTTATTAATTTTATAATATAAATATTTTTATAAGTTTGACTCTCGCATACATGATTTAAAGTTATAAAAGGTTTTACATAAATTCATAAAAAAATATATTTAACAACATTGTGTATGCACATGGCTTCTAACTAAAAACTTCTTGCTCTAGTTGCAGTGCCTAGTGGTGAGTTCAATAAAGATAAACAAACAATCAAAAAATCAAATGAACAAAAATTGACCATTCATTTTTCATCTAAGTAACAAAACTCACTTTCCATAATTTTTTTGAAAATAATCATTAAGCGAGAAAAAATACATCATAACGAGGATAATTTTTTATCATTCATTAGACAGACACTTTGATATACTTTCGACAATGTTTGTTGTTGTTTATTGGTATTAAATTTTAGACAATACGAAATCACATGTGATTTGCGATGCGAGTTTTAAAGTTAAAATCAAAAATCACATATGATTCTATAGAGCGTCAATTTCAAGACTCATAAAAACAACTAGAAAAAAAAGTTCCTCGAAATTTTATAAAAGTGCCACTCTAATGAAATATGAAAGACTGATAGTAAGATAGATGATTTGTGAGGGGGTAATTAAAAACCGCAGTCATAATCAAGAAAACTATCACCCCATCATTCCTTACATGGATGGAGGTCTCACTAGCATCATGGGTGCCAGAGGTACCAACATTAAACATTCTCTTCTTGCGCACAAACGAAACCACGTCTTTTTTTTTTGTTCATCCCCTTGCTCAATATGAGCCACGCCCTTTCACTCGATTGACTGCGTGGAATATTAAAATCTAAAAAACCCTAGTTTCTCTTCGGCGACAAATTGTGACTGCCCCTAATTCGTCTTATTTGCTCGATCAATTCTCTTTAATCTTATTCAAATACCTTACAACACTCTTATTATTATTATTGATTAATCGTTGGATTACATCACCTTAATACGTTTTTTATTTGGTTGAAGGTCGATTTTAAGGGTTTGTATCGTTTTTTTTCTTATTAGGGTTTGCTTTGTCGGTTTGCTGGGAATTAATTACTGTCTTAATTGTTTTATCATTACTTCATTATTTAAATTGATTAGGGTGCTATGTTGGGTGACTAAACCATAGTTAGGGTTTAGTCTTTTTTTTATTTCATACATGATCGTGCATTTGCTGCTGTTGTCTGTGAGTTATTATGGTTTAGGGTTTGTTTCTTTATATTATTGTATTATGGCTGGAGGGCATGATGCTGGTACCAAGGAGGGACAAATTGTGAAAGATGGGGCTAGTATGGTTTCGACTGATAGGGACAAGAATGCTAGTAATGTTCTTGCTGATGGAACTAGCTCTTCTACGAATGTGCAAAAAACGGGGACTTAATCAGGTTTTATTCCCATCTCTTTTGCGGATATGTTTAAGGATAAAACACCCAAGAAGACCGTTAAGATTTCGGAGATGAGAAACGAAAATTGTGTGCCTGGTGCTAATGTCACTATTCCTTTGGAAGCTATAGATGAGGTAAGCTCTATATTCGCTAATACTTTGTATGGTTATTTCATTGGTAAGCGACTCGAATAAACTGAATAACCCGATAATCGAACCGACAAACACCCCTAATAGCATATTAAATCTATTAAGTTGGGATCAACCCTAGTAAACATTAAATCTATTACGTTAGTAATACATGGTCTATGAAATGGAGGGTCTTTCCTTCGCCTATCGTATGTATCGGTTGGCTTTATACCGAACCAAGGAGGCATTCTGGCGGGCGCGTGCATGTAGGAAGGCCGACGACTATATAAGCTAAAAGACTACGACTACAAGCCAAGCCGGAAGCTACTCGTTTCTATTCTCGTTGGGATTGGATATGGATGGGGAATCTATAGATCGTAGTAGTTCGCCAACCTCTATAACAAATATGTTTGGATGGATGTGAATTGGTACTCGGTTCGTAAAACTTCGACAAAATTTGACAGCCTTAATAATATTCCACAACTTGACTTACAAACAAACAAAAACCATATATCCGGTAATAGCAAACTCATTATCCACGATAAATAATTGCAAACTCTTTGAGAATATTATATATCAATCATGGCGACTACCTTACAATAACTTACATGCTGACAATATATCATGCAGTGATGCCATAATCGTTAATTGTTTCTTGACTTTTATCATTAAGTTTAATCAACAACAAATACCAATAGTTAATTACAAATTTTTGTTAGTTGTTACTGAGCAACACATAATTGTTGAGTGGTGATTTGCACACTCCATTGGTTGATTGAGACACTCTAATTTAGTGTGTATTGACACTTATACCCTTACATGATTTTTACTCATTTTCACCCTTTGAGGGTATAAGTGTCAATACACTCTAAATTAGAGTGTCTCAATCAATTTGAAGAGTGTGCAAATCATCTCCCATAATTGTTTGATATGCGACTATGCGCATACTCGATATTTCAATTTAGAAAAAACTTACTTTCATATTGATGAATGATGTTTGAATCTTTGAATGAAATCAATGGATTAAAGGTTAAGGTTTATGGGTTTTTAGGTTTAGATAGGGTTTTTTCTATTTTTTTAAAAGGTTGCATACTTTGCATGTACACAATGTCCCAAACAAACCCTATAAAATTGCATATTTTCATAAAAGTCGGTTCTTTTGAGAAAGTACCGGAACCGGACAGTCCCGACCCGAACCGTCCCGAGAACCAAAATTTTGGAATTCTAGGAACCAAGAACCGTACCATGGTTCTAATATACGGTCCTGTTCCCGATCAGTATCGGTACGGTTCCTCGGTTTTTTTGGACACCCCTACATTAGACTGAGTTTTAGCCTGAGCGTCACCACCTGGAACACCCTTATCAGTAGTGTGTGCAACCTCACCTTCAAGACGCATGACTGACAAGCTAGTGACATTCAAACGCCCATAATTCAGATGAGTCATGTATTGATCAATGTCCATCACTGCAAAACAAAGACAAAAAATTATTAACTTATTGGAAGATAGGTGCCTTAAAAAATGCATGCATGAGAAGACCTTTACCAAAAGCCATCTCAGTTGAGCACTGGCACAAGGTTTGCTTTCTAGTGAGTACTCATTTGAGCATGTACCAAGGCCCATTCATAGAAGGGTCTATGGAACAAAGCTTTTGTGCTAATGGCATAATATAATTGTCTTAGCTCACTAGCCGGGAGAGGTGGAGGTTTGGCAAAATCCTCATTGACCCAAGGATACTCCAGCCAATAAATTGGTTGGGCACATTTTTCCTAGGAAAATAATCCAAATCCAATTGTTGTGCCATCCACGAAATCCCTTGAGGGTAGCCTCCATTTTTAAACCTCTCTTAGTTATCCTTTTTTCTATGGTCGACTAAGAATTACATGGTTTTATATACGACGTATCTATTTATTGGATACACTGTATCCACGAAGGGTTTGAGAAACTTATAAATACAACCATAACGAAGAACATCCTTGATCATCATAACATTTGTTATTCACCAGTTTGTATATATTCGATTATGAACTCGTTTAGCTATCGTTTACTATTTGTTTTGTTATGTTCACTAGTATCATTGGCTAACACCCTTGTGTACGGGGTGACCTCCCTTAGGGGGAGATTGTTAGGAATTGGAAATTCCATGTTAAAGTGTCGGTCACCCAAATTATGGTCTAGCATATGTTAGCTCGTAGACGTGACATTATTTACTTTATTTAGTAGTTAATTAGTTAGTCAGTAGCGTAGAATAGTTTAGAGTAACACCGTGGAGGAAGGACGGGTCTTTACCCACTGTATACCTGATCCACAGGCCGTCAGGAGGTCGTGTAGTCTGTAACTATAAATACCCCTTCCATCCTTGGAAGGGGTGGTGCTTCTAAATCTAAGCTTTCATTTTTTGTTAAACAACTCTCTACCAAGAACACCCTCTCCTCTCTTTCTCTCTCTAAAACATGTCATACTTGTTTCATCACCATCCAAGGCCACCCGAATCATCAAACAACACAATATTTATGATCCTACAAAAGTCCATAGTGTCCAAACCAGGTTGTCCTCTGATCATAGTAGCAATCACATGCCATACGTATGGCAAACTCCTTAAGAACTTCAAGTTTGCATCTTCAACAGATACCTCTGCTTTGTATAACTCTAGCATGCTGAGGAGATTTTGGAATCTATCATAGGCAGCATTAAGACTTTCTCTTTCACCAACAGTGAATGTTTCAAACTGTTGCTTCAGCAGATTTCTATGCATCTTTTTGGAAGCATCATTACCTCCAAATCTTGTCTTGAGAGCAGCCCATAGTTGTTTTGCATGCTTAGCATCATGAAACTTGAGTAGGTGACCATCAGTAATAGCAGACAATAGTATATTGAGAGCCTTTTCTTGATTCATTACTGTAGCTGCTGGCAAGACAGCCTTAGGTGGTTTAGGTTGTCAAGGAACTTCTACAAGTTCTTCAATAACTTCATTACCATTGACAATTACATTCCACAGTGCATGGTCTGTAATAGCAATGTACTGCCTCATCTTCATGCTCCATAGATCATACTCTCCCTTCTTGATGATAGGAATTCTGAGTGAGGTGATGGATGGGGGTGGTGCAGGTTCAGTCGACATCTTTAGGGTTTGTTGTTAAATCGGTGTTAAGGGTTTCTTCTTAATCAGAGTTTCTACACAAGCTCTGATACCACTTGTTGGATCGATATAGTCTAACCAAACTAACTTATGTAGCTTGTAAGGGCTTAGCAACCTCGGATAAATCCTAAGTTACTAACAATGAAACACTGAATTTACTCTATTAAGTATGCGGAAACTACTTCAATAAAGCTAAGAAGAATTAACTTTAACTTCAACGATTTTATTAATACTTAGAACCTGCTTGATACACAGATTCACTAACAACCTTAACAACTTTAATATTCTCTAATACTGCGTATGAATTCGTACCTCTAATGCCAATCTAGGGGTCCTTTTATAGGCATAAGGATAACCCTAGTCGGTTTACAACTCTAATTGATAACGCTACACGCGTCGTTCGGGGTCAAAGGAACTTCCTTTTCGTCGAGCAAGTTTTTCAACACCCTAGGCAGTGAACCTAATCATTGTAGTGTAGTATTAGGGTAAGCCACGGGAATTGATATCATTCTCTAGGGGAATAGGAATGCTAGTGAGAAGTTACTACGCTAAGGTTGGGGTTGAGGAAGATTATTTTTTATCTTTTTATGTTTTTTTAGGAAATGGAAAGGTACGAATCTCGGGGTTTGGATTTGGGGGGGGGGTATTTCTACCGATTACTGTACTTATCTAATTATCTAATCTAGTTGTGTATGTAGTCTATGTCTAATTATTGTGTGCTCGTATGATGATTTAAAGATGTGTTTACTTAGGTTTTATTACTCCTTAATTATTTCCTATTGATGGTTGAATTGTCACGTCCTTATTCTTAATCGCGTTGTGTGTCTAAGGTCGTAGGGTATGCGTTTATCCCTAACTCTTTGAAACTAGAAAAGGTTATCGCCTACAAAATCTCTAGGATTTATAAACTTAACACTAAGGTACTCTTCGGATGGTTTAGCCTACAATGACTCTAGGTACTATAAGCTAAGGTTCAACAAAGATTAATCAAGCATTAACTACACAACGGATGACCTATCGCAATACTAGACCATTAACAATTAAGACAAGAGACAACCAATCAATATTCAATAATTAAGTTTCATATCTCCTAAGCAAACACACAAGTAAATTAGCCAGACATGGGGAACATGCAAGTATACACACAATTAATTGAAGACATAATTGAATTAATGAAGTAAAATACTTATCTTGATGTAAGATAGGGTATGGAACCCTAAAATACTGTACAAGACAGCCTTGGTTCGGTTTAGGTTTTTACTCCAAAAGTCTACACACTGAAAACTAAAAAATTCGGATTCTATATATAAGATTACAAATGCGACGGCGTCACCTTTTGATTTGTGACGTCGTCGGGTCGCCGTCATTAGGGTTTCGTCTTGGCCACGTTAGTCTTGCGACAGCGTCACCTTATGCTTGTGACTCCGTCCCCTTCAGGTTCTGATGTCGTCTGGATCAAATCTAGGCCGTCTGAGTTGCGACACCCTACTCTTTTAAAACCTGAAGCCGTCACTTGTAAATGAGCAATTTGGCTACTGAGCCGTCACAAAAGTTGTCCGACGGCGTCACTGTTTTGTGCCTGACGCCGTCCCCTTCAGTTCCAGCAGCCTGAGTGTCTCGATTCTTGACTTTGGTCATTTTCTTCGTGTATTCGCGCCTTTTCGTCCGAATAAGTGTCATTCCAGCATTTTGCCTTCAAGATACCTAAAAAGTGAAAAGGAACGATATTAAGTAATAACGGATACAAAAGTGATCAAATAAGGGCTTAAACGACCCCTCAAAAAGGTACATTTTAAAACCTTATCACTAATCCTTGTACGACAAGTAATCTAAACTAAGAATATTCTAGAATAACAAAGCTTTCCATAAACGATATAACAGTTCTTTAAGCTTTGCAGTACTTTGATGTTAAGCAGTATTTTGACTTGTACTTAGCAGTACTTTGACTTTCTTCAGCACTTTGACTTTCTTCAGTACTTTGTCTTTCTTCAGCACTTTATCTTTTTACATCCCAACATTCTCTTTCACCAATAGTGAATGTTTCAAATTGTTGCTTCAACAGATTTCTATGCATCTTCTTGGAAGCATCATTACCTCCAAATCTTGTCTTGATAGCAGCCCATAGTTGTTTTGCATCCTTAGCATCATGAAACTTTAGCAGGTGACCATCAGGAATAGCAGACAGCAGTATGTTGAGAGCCTTCTCTTTATTTCTTTTTGTAGCTGCTGGCAAGGTAGGCTGAGGTGGTTTAGGTTGTCCAGGAACTTCTACAGGTTCTTCTAGAATGACATTACCATTGACAATCACATCTCACAGTACATGGTCTATAATAGCAATGTACTGCCTCATCTTCATGCTCCAGAGATCATATTCTCCCTTCTTGATGATAGGAATTCTGAGTGAGGTGATGGATGGGAGTGGTGCAGCTTCAGTCGACATCTTTAGGGTTTGTTGTTAAATCGGTTTTAAGGGTTTCTTCTTAATCAGAGTTTCCACACAAGCTCTGATACCACTTGTTGGATCGATATACTCTGACCAAACTAACTATGTAGCTTGTAAGGGTTTAGCAACCTTGGATAAATCCTAAATTACTAACAATGAAACACTGATATTACTCTATTAAGTATGCGAAAACTACTTCAATAAAGCTAAGAAGAATAACTTTAAACTTCAACAATTATATTAAAACTTTGAACCTGCTTGTTATACAGATTCACTAACGACCCTAATAACTCTAATATCGTACTTGCATGTAAGTCGCATCTCTAATATTCTCTAATATTGTGTGTGTCTCTAATGCCAATCTAGGGGTCCTTTTATAGGCATAAGGAGTACCCTAGTCGGTTTACAATTACAATCCTTGTACGACAAGTAATACTAATTCTAAACTAAGAATATTCTAGAATTACATAGCTTTCCATAAATGATATAGCAGTCCTTTAGCTTTGCAGTACTTTGACACAAGCAGTACTTTGACTTTCATTAAGCAGTACTTTGACTTTCTTCAGCACTTTGACTTTCTTCAGTACTTTATATCCCAACATGATTCCAGTTGAGTACGTGTTTTAAGAACTTAAGGTTATTTATAGGAATTCGGATGGATTCGTGACTAGGCACACCGAGACTTCGGTACCTTATGCTCTCCTTACACGACAGGTTTGGTCAGGGCTATTGATGGTAAAATTATTAATGTTTACATTTTAGTACCATCATGATTTTAAGAGTATTCTTGATAATACATTTCCAATTACAAATTATAATCTCTATTTTAAATTTCATCATTTTTTTTAAAGTTTGGACAAAATTTCAATGTGAAAGAAGCATAGAAAGTGCAGCTTAAGCCTTTTAATTTTGTATTTATCTCTGAAGAATCTTTAAAAATCATTGGCTTAGTGAGTTGCTACATAACCTATTAGTTGTGGTCGCACACACAATTTACTAGATTTAATTAGGGATGTACATGGACAATAGAAAACCGAACCAGACCACGAGACCCCGGAAAAACTCAGTCAGACCCAACTACCCCACGGTCCAGTGTCGGTTTCATGGACTCTATATTTGTTGTTGTAACAAAAGCCTGGAACAAATGAATGGCCCATTTTAGGACTTGGACAATTTGTCGTTTAGTATTTTGTTACGGTAACAATTGGACCTTACACAAATTTTTGTAACACGCAGCATTGACCAATTAACTGCATTTGTGACAATCTGGAACAACATCCTATTTGGTCCTACAGGCTCAAAACTGGAGACCCGAACCGAGAGGCCAGACAAACTCCGACCCAACCACTCATCTGTCTGGTATCGGTTTATAAATTTCATCAATCTTGGCTTTTAGTCTGGGTCATGTTTGCCCACTTTGGTCTCTTTTTCTTTTTAAAATTTGTTTCCATTTTTTTCTACTATGAAATGTACTTATTTATTGTTGTTTTAGGTTTTATAAGATAATAGTGTTAGTAGAGTGTTAATCAAGGCTATATGTTCTTAAGCCACCTGATGTTGTAAATTATATTTGTCTTATGGGCTTCTAACACAACTACACCAATTTTGCATTTGCAGTTATATTGCACAAGTAGTTCAACAGAAGAAAAGAGTGCAACTAAAGAAACCGGTGTATCATTGGCATTCACTGTCCGAACAATAGATGTTGGGGGCCATTATCACTTGCAAAAAAATGGGAGTAGATGATCACATTGAGGTATGTAATTTCTCGCATTCTATTTTCCAAGCGTCCAACAAGTAATAAAATACTTAGAATGAAATTAGTAATTTTGATTATGCTATTGTACACATATTTTCCAAGCGTCCAACAAGTAACAAAAAACAACAAACAAATAATTATAAGTCATGCCCGCCCATTGGGCGGGAAGCCTAGTGTATATATATATATATATATATATATCTATACATTATATATAAGAGGAGGCATGCCACATAAAATGCCACTTGGCATCCCATAATGCCATGTCATATTTCCATGTCATCAATGTATTTATGTGGCATTTTTTTTATTATTTTTAATGACATGTGGCGTTTTTTTAAATATATGTACAATTTTATTTTTTAAAATTTTAAATTTCGGTTTTTATTAGTTAATTTTTCATTTTAAAATTGTTTAATTAAAAATAAGACAATAGATGGATTTGAACTTGGGTCATTCATGAGTTTTGTAAACAACTTACCACTAGAGTAAGTTGTTTTTTGATTTATATCTTTCAATTCAATACAAATAAGGAGCTGTTAAAAAAATCCTGGAATTTGTAATTTAGGAATGTATATTATGATGATAACTATTAAAGAAAATATGATATAGATTCATAATTATAAGCATTAACCTAATTACATTCACGACATCAACAACATGTAATACGTGTATAAACTTTAACCTAATATTCGACGGCAACAACAACAGGTAATACGTGTTCTTTGATTTCAATGATGTTTGTGTTTATTATTGTTTAGGTTCATGTCCATGCAACAGGTAATAAGTGTATACACTTTATCTTAATTACATTCGACGGCAACAACAATAGGTAATACGTGTTCTTTGATTTCAATGATGTTTGTGTTTATTATTGTTTAGGTTCATGTCCATGCAACACGTAATACGTGTATACACTTTATCTTAATTACATTCGACAGTAACAACAATAGGTAATACGTGTTCTTTGATTTCAGTGATGTTTGTGTTTATTATTGTTTAGGTAATACATGTCCATCCAACGCCTATACGTTTTGCATTCGTCTAAAAAAAAGGTAAACTGCTGCATTGTATAATGATGCTTTTGGAATGCTTAGTTTTTGTGTAAGTAAGTTTTACGTATAAAGCATACTACTATGGGTAATACTACTGTGGGCAAGTATTATTATTAGGTAATAAGAGTTCAATAATTGTTTTTTTTTTATTATGTAGATGTTAATTATATTTAGTGTCATATAACATATATTATCAATTAGCTATTGGTTTGTGGTATTCGCCAAAGGGCTTAATATAAGCTTCTTAAGTAATATCACCTGATTCTATGCATATACATGTCTTGCATCATAGTGCAGATTCTATCAATATCAACCATCAATATGGGATATGTACTTCAAGGATCTTCTTCCTAGACTGGTCAAAAAAGGAAAAGATGGTAATTGTGGATCAACAGCAACCTGTGACAATTGCTTATTCGTTCAATAGATGTAAGATGGGCATGGAGTTTTTCATTCAGCGATTTTTATTCTTTCTGGTGTAAATAGGCATATGCATCTGAACTTTTCCGTGACGAACATCAAGCCTTAGGATCGTCGGGGTGTAAGTAATTGGCCCCTTTTCACTTCTTTTAATATTCTTCCTCTCTTCAATCAAATTGTGATCTATTTCAGATTAGTACATCATTGGGCATATGACTGATCGTTGGCCCGGCTTTGGGTGGTTTTCATGCACAGGTTTATTTCTCCAAATGTTGATTCCCACCTGTAGTCATGCTTTTTATATAGACTGTATAAATATTAAAAGAGCCACTGAAGGCACAAGAGGCGTTGGAGTTGATGTCACCAGGAGAAAACACCAACATTATCAAGGAAATGCTTTTATGTGGGTATAAGCCAAATGCTGAACCATTTCTTTCAATGATGCTGCAAGTATTTTTTGCAGCAAAGTTGCTTGAAATCCGCACTAAAACGAGAATTTTTGTTCTTAAAGGAAGGTCAATGATGGGATGTTTGGATGAAACCCGTACACTTGAATATGGTGAAGTGTTTGTGCGATATTTAGGTGCAGGAAAAAGGCCATTGAGTGATGATCATAGTGAAATCGTGTCAAACCAGCTCTAAACTATTCGTGGGAAAGTGGTGGTTGCTAAACAGCCGTGTGTTACACCATGGTGATGTACGATTCTTGAAGGTGGTTGACGTTACAGTATTGCATCATATGGTGGATTGTGTTGTTTTTCCTCAGAAAGGACAAAGGTATTATTTTCATGCCATTTGCTATAGTATCACTGTATGTTTATGTTTAGATTGTGTTGTCTTTTGCTAATGACAGTTTTACAACTATTGCTAGCGCCAAAGGATTATAGAATGAAGACAGTACAAGTAGTATTTGGATTCAATTAGCATACCTCTACACAATACTCACCAGCGTATGTTTGTCAAGTGCCCACGAGAACTTTGTTAGAGTCGCTCTTTCCACTGAAATAGCACGAAGGAACAACTGAAAGTTCTAGCCTCACTTTCCATTCTTCACCAGGAATCAGCCTAATGGGCCTTTCAATTGCTGCAGCCTCCACACAAAGCATCTATTTGTATTACATATTTTATTAATGCAAAACATCAATGTTCGTTTTTTATTTACCATAAAATGCCAAAACATGGTTGTAAGTGTTTATGTTCGTACATAAGGTGTTAACTAAGCTAAAGAAAAGAGCCCTTAAAAATAAGTGTCTTGACTTATTGTTGTATACAGAAGCAAGAATCTCATGAACACCTTGGGAAAAAAGATTAACGGTATATTTTTCTGAATTTCTTCTAATATGCATGATCATAACTAATTATAAACTTTCTAAATGTGGTTACATTTTGATCAGATGTCACCACTATTGCGTTATGTGGTGAAGATAGTTTGATTATCCAAAAAGCCAACAAGAATGAAATTTCTATAGCTGGAAATTCGGACATCATCAATTCAGGCAGAAACGCTTCAAAAGTAAAATTACATGGTAATTGCCAGAAGTTAAGAGCAATAGAATACATAGAGAAAAATTTCATGCAACTTCCCCAAGACACCCAACACTCGAGCCTTCTCTGGCAATGGACTGGCTTGAGATAGCTTAGGCTGATTTGCATATCAAGGAGTGTATTGGTGGTGGTACGTATTTCTGATCCGTAACCCTTATTCATCTTTATAGAATACTAAAATTTAAAATTAAATGTGATAACATGAGAATGAAGAGTGATAATTATATGTTTCGCTCTGCACGCTCATTTGGGACAGTGTATCGTTCATAGTGGCATGGTTTGATTAGTACTGCATAGTGCATACATTCATTTCTTTCAAAGTTAAAATTTATATAAAGAATAAATTGGTTTTATTGCAGGATATTGTTGTTAAGATGTTGACAGCCCAAGACCTTCATGATAATCAAATGATGGAATTTCTGAGAGAGGTATACCACTAAGAAATAACAATTATCTTTGACTCCTGCCTTCATTTTTTGAGAAGCGATTACTTAGTATTCATCTATTTTAACTTTTCATGTAAAGTTTCAATAATGAAATGTGTGTGCCATCATGATGTCGTTCTCTTCATGGGCGCGGTCACTAGGCACCCACCTTTTTCAATTGTGACGGAGTATCTCCCTAGGTAAGTTTTTTCTTGTAGAGTTGAACCCACTCACAGTCAATAATGACCTGTTTTATCCACCAAGTTTTACTTGTTACCGAACCCGCCCATCTGGCCAACTTACAATGGGTCTCAAAAGTTTCTCATGTTTCTGTTACAGAGGTAGTTTGTTCCGCCTTCTACACCACCCAGCCTCTTCATTGTATGCTCACTACTAAAAAAAGGGAACAAAGTCCCGATTTGTATTCTTAAAATCGAGTATAATGGGAAGCTCTAGAAACAATTTACAACAGGCCATTCCTCTTTCTTTCGTTTTATTACTATCATTATTTATTCGTCGTTCTTATAACCCCTGCTTAAATAGTTTTTTTAGGACATTTTATGAAGCTGGAGTACCGTCGGCTGTTCTGAAACATGCTCCCAAAATCTGCATTATATATGTGGTGTCAAGAGATGGTCTCATCTTTAATTAAGATGGCCACATTTGACACATCTGCAAACAATACATAGTTGCTATTGATAGATCATGGTCCTCTTTTCATTTTTATTTAGCGTTATTACTTATCAACGTGTGACTTGGGTTATAGCCTGTCTCTAATGGGTCAAAGGGGAAAGGAAAGAAAGAAACCGTCATAAATGGGCCAAAATTCACCCAAAAGTGCATTTCTAAATTATATAACCTCCTAAAAAATCTTAAATTATTATTGTAATAATATAATGTTTTTGATCGTATTTGATGCACCAATAATTTATATTTTTTTTGTGGGACGAAATACGGTTTGGGTCAAACTGACCCATACGCAGTATTACCCATTTTTGCAGGCGAAACGAACAGAGGCTCTATCGAAGTGTTGGTGTTTTTGTTGCCACCATTTAATCTGGTCATGGACTCATGTCAATGTGCCGTTGTTATGTTTGTTTCCATCATTTACTCTGTACATGATAGCAGAGTGATTGTTGCTGAATTTAATCATTCCGTATAATGAATACATATGTGCCAAACAATGGCCGGAAAGATGAAGAATCCGTGTTCCAAAGGGAAGAAAATGTGACAAAAGAATGAAAGAATTCGTCTTGCAGACTATTGATAAACCACTTATCTGGTGCAACTATTTTACCAAAAGCTAGCATGACCTAGCTCCATCACTAATTTAGTTTTTATTATCGCAGCTAGCTGAAAGTTTATGTGAAGCTTATTAGTTGCAACTTGCAAGTGAAATTTAGAAGGAAATACTCAAATGGTAGTGAATTCCCAATTTATCTCCACGCCCCTGTCATAACAAACAGGGACAGAAATTAGTGGGACCGCGGTGATCTTAATCTTAGGTACCTTCTTTTTTTGGGCTCACTTCCGTTTCTGAATGCCCTTTTGTGTTCAGATATAATTACTATGAACCATATGCATATGGTATTAGCATAATTGTCCTATAAATTGTTGCTCATAAGTGATTTTTTTCGATAACTTCTTTCTAAAGACGGTTTAATTTTTTGCAGTCACGAAAAGATTGATGCAACTCATCCAGATTTTTTTCAGCCTGCAAATTTAGCGGTTATGTTCCTCCAAACAAAGAGGTGGTGTACCTCTTTAATTTGGTGATCTATATTGTAAATATATGTCTTCTTAATATTCTTATGTAGTTTTTGGGATACTCTTCTTTGATGCACATGGCTTGGTGGTGTTCCGTCTAGATGCATAATTGATTCAAATATACGTCTTCTTTGGCACCTGTTAATGGGGACAAAGGTTCTATCTACTCGCTTCATAGGCACCAAGAAGATACACACTTATTCACATTATGCTAAAAATCAGTAAGTTTGCTACATATTATTGACAATTTGGACCCGTTTACTTAACAAATTAGTCGTATATAGACTAAAAGAAGGACAAAAAAGTGTTTGCGGTTCAACCCAACCTTTTTCGACATGTACTAACTTGACCCGTGTTAAGCCTTAAGCTTACCGAAAAAATGGGCTTTTTAAATTAAAAGCAGCAGCCAAACACATAATTAAAGAAGTTTGGATTAGCCAAACACTAAGTTATACGACCAAACATATCTTTATGCCTACCATACTTTTCTCGTGTCCTCAACCTATGAACAGTAACTAAGGCGTTCTTGCTGATCTAGTGTTATAAAGTGTTACTACTAATTAATAATGTTGTTAATTTTTTGCTAACTTGACAGTTGTGATACGTATTTTGGTTTTTTGTAATTCTTTTTACTTTATTGTTTTTGAAAACTTGAAGTGACAGTTTGTGCATTTGTGTTTAGGTGGAGACTCCTAATCTGCCCGTATGTTAAGCCACTGTTGGTCTGACATTTTGTGCCAGTTGACCAACCAATGCAATACTCCATCAACAAAACACGCATCTGGAATCACTTGAGAAGGAAAAGGAAAAGTTCTTGTGAGTCAACCCGCCCACCCTGTTTTGACCCGTAATAAAAATGACATGTTTCAATCTGGACAATCAATGCTATCAAGATTTGTAATAACTCCTAAGTCCTAATTTGCATTAATGCATTCACGCATCTAATTTTGGGACAGAGAGTTATGAAAGCAATAAACGCATTTAAAAAGTTGGTATCAACTTATGTAACAACATTTGGTTGATGTTTGATCTTGGCTGTCAATGAAATAATCAAATTTTTAAACCATAAATGAATGAACTAGGACATAGGTTGCAGTTGTGAATTGAACTTGATACATTCAGCATAAACTATAAAGTGTTTTACGTTAGCCTGTTTTGGACCATTTGTGAGTCATTTTGCCACTTCTGCCACATAAGAAAAAGCATGTTAAATTTGCTAAAACTTCGTTACTCCTAATCCTAGCTAGCAAAATATTTACCCGCCGGGAATATACAGTCATGAACCACCAGTGTTCTATTTCCTGTCCCATATACGTTATCACTACCTCAGAGGCAACAAGGCTCAAACCCACAGCCTCTATCCTTGGCATTATTAAGTATGCCTATAATTGATTTCCTTTTTGTATAACAAGTAGAAAAAATAAATATGGTGTCACACCTTGCCACAGATCTGTGCAGTTTTGGATGGTTAGACTAAGCTGGATGAGTATAACAAGTAGAAAAAGGTATACAGATTCATTTTTTCAATTAGATTGTTATCTGATAATGATTTCATTTGCACCTTTGGCTTTTCTTTTTATATTGGAGATACCCACCATGTTTTGCATAAACTGATTAGTGAGAAATGGTCATCCGAGATCAAGAAAGTGTCGTCTCCAGCTACAAATGAATTGTTCACTGTCGATGGGTCTTTAAGTTTAAGTGGAGAAAAATGCCACCTCTTTTGCGAGCAGCTTAAACACCCTTCTCTACCCTATTTCATATTTATCTTATATTATCCCTACTAATGTCCATCTTTACTGTATAATGTAAGCCGAAACAAACACCCCTAGATATAATTTAAAATATTATTTGCAACCAAGTTCGTGTTTTTTATCGTATAATGTATATCGCATTCAAAAGCAACATCAATTTTAGCAGCTTTGTAGTATTGTTCACTTGGTTTCTCAGCAAGTCCGGGTATAATAAGAGGAGTTCTTGATTCATCTATAAGAATTGAATCAACCTCCTTGATGACGCAGTAACTGAAGCCCCTTACTACAAGCTCATCAACACTCTATTGGTTACAATAGCTTGATCGAGCCACTACTTCTTCTTTGGTGAGTTTTTATTTCTTTTCACATATTTCATATTTTCCAGACAACTTTTTAAGATGAGTTGATCAATGAGCAAATTTATGCAGTTGGCACTACATAAGTGCCCTTGGAATGAAGATACTTACCGAAACCGCCACTTTGTTAATTGATCCCATGCCTGTTGTTATTGGAAATTGTAATGGTGATGATATTATGGTTCAAGAGAGTGACACGGATGAGATATGTCAGTTGGGGATAAACTGATTAAAGTTAGCACGAGTTTGCCTATTACTGTTACAATTGAGGGTACAGATAACGGTCAGATAGTTGCTAAAGTGATTAGTTTGGAGTCTACGACAGAAAACCCGAATGAACCTACTTTGAAAGAGCCTGTAGTTGCGACTAATCATAGTAAGGTGGTGATGAGTGTTTTTGAGCTGGAATATCTGCCGCTTTGGGGACATCATTCAGTTTGTGATAAAAGGCCTGAAATGGAAGATGTTGTAGTAGCTATTCCTCAGTTCATGAAAGTCCCGATTAAGATGTTTGTTGCAGATCATGTAATTGATAAGGTGAATCAGAATTTTGAGTGATTTATTGTTTTGGTTTTTATGATGGTCATGGAGGCTCTCAGGTAATTTTATGAACTTTCTTAAGATAAGTACTATTAGATGTGTGTTTTCATTGTGATTGTTGCTATTTCGAGAATCAGAACTTGATAAATAGATGTGTGATGGGATGTTTGGATGTGTGTTTAACCTTATTACTGTGACTTGAGGTTGCAAAGATCACTTAGCATTGTGTGTGTTAACTTAGAAGCGATGATGACTAGCACTTCAATATTTAGGGTAAAAACAATAACATTGGAACATGTACGTAGTTGTATACCATATTTGTTTACGCATACAATGGCACAGTGCAAGGATAGCTGCTAGAAACTATAAAGGATATCACCATCCCTAGGATCAAGAATCATGCTCACTGCTTCTTTCCATTCTCCTTTTAGTAGTATGGCACCAATTAGGTGAGTAGGTACAGAACCACTGCCAAATCGCTGTGAAGGAATAGAGAGATTAAATGAAAAACACGGAAATGTCGAGTGGAGGCATATATCTATCATAGTGTGAAAAACTAAGTGTATGGTTCTATATGTACAATACTTTTCTCACTACCAAGTTCATGGCTTGAACAAAAACCAAGGTTATTGAATGGTCAGAAACCAAAAAGAAGTGACTGATATACCGTCTGACATACGCATTTACCAAGAATTTGTATTTGGGAGTTACTACATAGCACATGTGATTTTTTTAATGTACTTCTTAGTTGTCAATAGTTAGTTCATAATGACTTATAGTGTATTGCAGAGTATGTTATGCAAGAAATCGTAAAAGCAGGCTTCACAGAGCCTACTGCAACTCAATCTCAGGGATGGCCAATGACCTTAAAGGGTCGGGATCTTATTGGGATTGCTGAAACATGATTTGTAAAGACTCTGTCTTATTTGTTACCTGCCATCGTGCATGTTAATGCTCAACCAATCTTATGTATGCAACTCCTTTCCTTTTAAGCTAATTAAAGTTATGTTTTCTTTGTTTTTATGGGTCCTTTTTCTAGCTGCAACACAACCAACCCTTATACATTGAGATGCACATGACCCATTTGTGTGTTTGTGGAGTGACAACTGAATAATTTCAACAAATAACAAAAAATTGTATAGGACTGTTTTAACCATTAATGAGTAACCATCTGCATGTGTAAGAGAACAATGAATTGATTAGATAGATAGCTAAATTGAAGCGTTTTTTTGTTAGTGTATGCGCCAAGAATTGTTTTAACAAATAATTAATAACCTTCAGCAATTGTAACAGCAATAACAACGTATATTGACATTATTTACTCAATTGATCCAATATGTGACAGAACGTAAGTGTGTATCTGTGCGATTACTAAATCGTTTTAATAGATGACAAACATTGACACGTATGTATGTCAGTTAAGACCTTGGTTCGAATCCTGCAAATGATCCATTACCCAACGCATCTGCCCCTTTTGACCGACCTGTAAATAAATAATTTCTTTGACTTTTTAACCAATTGTGATATTAATTATACCGTTATACGGAGTATTATCTAAGACATATTTAAATAGGAAGTTAGGCAATAATCTTGAGACAGATGGACTATTTATGTATTTGTTAAATTGGATGGGGGAATGTTAGTGATATATTTGTTTGCATTGTTTCATAGTCTTAGTGCCAAGAATAAGGCCAAACATGCAAAGAAAAAGTTCAATGGTTTCCTAGAGACACTAACACAATAAGGAGCTTTCCTAGAGACACTAACACAATGACATAATTTGTTATGCTCAACCACTGCATAAAGCAAAAAGACGAGATGACCAGTATTCGACGCAGGCTGAGCTATTTATATTGACCCTTTTATGCAAAGATGGTCAATGGGTATGGCATAAAAGCATTAAATTTATTTGACGATATGACAAAAGTAGGTGTCAAACCTACATATATTACTTTTACTGCAATTCTGCATGTGATCACTGTGACTTATTTAAAGAGGGTTTAAAATGGTTTAATGCAATGAAACATGAGTATTTTATTGAACCACGGATCGAACATTACTCGTGCATGATAGATCTTTTTGCACAGGTTGGTCGTCTTGAGAAAGACATAAATGTGCTGACAGAATGCCATTTGATGTTGATGCAAGCATGTGATCATCAATTGTAAGAGGATGTTTAGCTCACGAAGACTCATTTTTGGGTAAGAAAGTCGCAGAGAAAATCACAATGAATGACCCAAAGAACCCGGATGCATACGTGCAACTAGCAAGCATATTTGCCACTTCTGGGGCGTGGGATAGATCAGAGCAGCTTAGAAAGTTAAATACTACCGAAAGAATAAAAAAAGATCCTGGTACAAGTTGGGTTGATCGTTAAGGAAACCTGATTTCTAATGTTTATTAAAAGTATTATATTGACATTATTTTCAGAAATGTTTGTATATTCTGCCACTTTGTCATTTAGACCCGTGTTTTCCATAAGGGGTCTTTATATGGAGGTCTAAAAGACAATTTTTGTAGTAGTGACTGGAACATTTTTTTCTACTAAAAGTTATCCCATCACAGCAGATCCAGGTTATAAACTTACTAATAAGGGAAGAAATGTTCGTATATCGTGCTGTTATGTGATTTTTATTAGAGTAAATCTTTGGTACATGATTGTTTTGTTCATATCTTTGATTTGCTTTGTTACTTTTTGCATTAGTTTCAACTATCTATAATTACGACTTTAAATTACCTTCAGTAGCTTCATTATTATTAATCTAATTAAGCATGCTTATTTATCTGGTATGCTTTGGTGGTTAACACATTACATGTTGTTTGTTAGTTCTTGGGTCTTTTCTTATTCATTAAGTTTATTAAACTCACTTGAGTCCTTAATTAATCACCCATTAATTATTTTAGTAGATATTGTAGATAAAGGTAATTCTACTCAAACATTAAATAATCAGTTTTATTAGTAATAAATTGATTATTTATGACCACTTTCGAACCATAGACTAAATAATTAGTATAAAAAGGGTTGTTACTTGAGTTCCGAAAACTCCATATGCAATAATCTAATCACTTTCATGAGAGGGTTTTTCGGATTGCGTATTTTGTAAACGCTAATCAGGAAATAGTTTTGCAAATTGGTACAAAGAGTTAAATTTGCTTTTGCCTAGAGAGATAATGCAATAGTGAAAAAGCATACTAATACATGCATTATAAAACGCGGTTAAATGCATTCATACATGGCATGTTTTTTTTTTTATATCATCTTAAATATCGTTTTCCTTTTGTTTTACTTAAGGCTGAACCAAGACATATTGGGCCATCTTCTTCAGGCGTCGTGGGTCTCCTACTAATAACATTGATGATTGATGCCTTTATCGTGTTTAGCACTTAATACAGTACATGTGGGATATGTCTTGAGAATTTATGTATGTTTCGCTATGCATGCATGATTTAACGCTGAAACTATTAAGTAACAGAACATCAGATTCACTGTTTGGGCATGTCGGGGGTCAAGACAAGGTAAAAATGTATCTTCGTTTTTAATACTCCAAATATACATATATTTGTTGTTTATAATTTACTACAAAGATAATTAACTATAGTAAAATATGTCTTAATACAATAATGTATCCTATTATCAATGTAATTATACCTTCAAACTGTTTAACAAAGAAAATAAACAATTAATGCATATCTTAATACAAAAAAATAAAACCGTATACATATGTCTTAGTTTCATCATGAAAACAAATGAAACCGTATAAACCAATTCGTACTCAAAATCACCATGAAGACAAATGATAAGAAATTAATGATATCAAATTTAAACAATAAAAATTAAGAAGTCTGAATAAAAACACTAACACTGCTCTAACTAAGTATATGGTAGGAGTCTCCTTAAAGAAGCCGCCCTTCTGAATACCACCTCTGTAAGGATTCTACCATAATTATCAAAACCATATAACCACAACCTTTTTCCCCAATTCCTGGTAAACACACAAACATCACCACTTAACAAACAAATGGTATCAACAAAAAAACTCCACTTGTAACCCGACAATACATACATATTCTCATCACAACAAACATCAAACAAAACCATAAATCCATTCACATTCGTCAACATCATCTATTGGTAAAATAATAGCTGGAAGCACCTATATACAATAACTAAATAAACATAATTAAAAAAAAACAAAATAATAATAATAAATGTTAATAATATTATCAAATGTAAAAGATATTCATGATTAATATTGTTTAGAACAAAATGTTATAAAGTAGTTACCTCATTTTAGCCGTTTTATGGATTATAATAACATCAATTATACTTCTTAACCGTTTAATTTAACTTTTAATAACTTTTTACTATATATTTGTTCTACTAAATCCTAAAAATAAAAACCACAAATGAAAGTACTTACCTACTTTTAGTCGTTTTATGGATTATGATAACATCAATTATAGATCTTAACCCCTTCATTTAACTTTTAATTGCTTTTTAATATATATTTGATCCACTAAATCCTATAAATAAAAACCACAAGTCATACCCGTCCATCGGACGGGTTTTGACACTAGTATATATATATATATATATATAGTGTATCTTTATTATGAGAACCCTGTTAAGTGCGAGAACTGCGAGAACCCCTTTTTTACTCCTAATAATACATAATGTACATCAAGTTAATGCATAATAGCATTTTTGAAAATACATGTAACTTAATTTGTTAGGAAAAAATTAATTAGGGGCAATATGGGAATTCAATTCATCCTTAAAAAAAGGATTAAATCACAAAAACAGTTTCTCCAGGTTTTATTTTTTTTCAGATCTACTCTCTTCCACTTTTCATCTCTCTTCCTCAAGAACCCTAGCCGCCCTTTGGTGAAGCCACATTCAAACACAACCACGTTCTAATATTAAGGGCAAAGATCTGAATTCATCACAAAACCACGTTCAAATGTGTGGTGAAGCCACGTTCAAACACAAACGGTGGTGGTCACCAGTGGTGCTCGTACACTTGTGTCACCGGTATGTTCTTTTTGTTTAATGGTATTTTTTTACAGTTGTCGTGGAAACATAAATTAAGGTATAATCTTATTACGTTGATAGGTATCCTAATAATCTAAATGGTAGAAACGAGGATGACAAGGTAACACCTTATTTTCATTATTTTATTCATTAAAATATATTTCAAAGATCTAATCAATTTGCTCATTATTTTATTATTTAGGTTATGATATTCCATTTAATTGATGGTCTTTAGCATTGATTCGTGTGTTTGAATTGCTGGTCTTTACAATTTTTTATAAGGGTCGGTTAGCATTGATTTTGCCGTTTCATGAATGGGATAAAGTTTGATTTTCTTAAAAAAAGTCAACTCCTTTGGTGGTGATTTTTGGGTTTTAACCTTTGCTGTATTTTGTTCCTGTTGTTCAATTTGCTCCCCGAATTTTTTCTTTTAGATTTCGCTTTACAATGATTACTATATGATTTTCGAAGCAAGCTTGCCATTGTTAGTTTGTCTTTTTGCAAGTTATCACAGTCAACATGGGTGTGGTGTTTTTATCACTTTTTAATACTCTATATAATTCATTATGTTTTTCTTTGTTCTTATCATACGTTAGTACTTTTCTGTTCGTAATATATTATTACGGCTTTAGGCGTAGTTTGTTTGCTTGCTATTGACGAAGAAATTTCATAGAATCTATAAACCTTGTAGCTAGAGGGATACACCACAGTAAGTCACCAACTCCTTTTCAGCGTCGGTCATAAACCCAAAATACATTTTTCTTCTAAATTTGGCATGTCATTATAAAGATGTAATCTTCCAATAAACAAATTAGCTTTTTGTAGCTCATATAAATCAATAAAAGTTTGTGCCTATGTGTTTCAAGATTAATTTAAAATTAGTGAAATGGTGCATATGTGTTACAAGGTTAATATAAAATCAACGAAATGGTACATGTGTTCCAAGGTTAATACAAAATCAATGAAATGGTACATATGTGTTCCAAGGTTAATATAAAATCAATGAAAGGTTACATATGTGTTTTTATTGTTAGTATATTCTTCGAAAGAGTGTGCATATGTGTTTTATGGTTCATATAAAATCAAAAAAAAGTTATGCATGTATGTTATGTTATCTTGAGTTTTATTTTAGAAGTATTTAATCTTGACTATCATTTTTTCTAGGCGTGACAATATGTTCTTTGAAGGCGTGCACATATGTTTTAACGAATTTGATGAGAAACTGGAGGTACATATATGTTCTTGGAAGGCGTGCATGTATGTTCTTGGAAGACGTGCACACATGTTCGAAAGAATCTGATGAGAAACTTCAAATACATATGTTTTGTGCACATATGTTCTTAGAAGGCGTGCATATGTATATTCAAATGATACATTTGATTTGTATTTCATTTGATATAAAAATTTGTGTATTGTATTATGTTCTTGGTTTGTAATAAATCTTAAGGTTACGATTATACTTTATGCTTTTAGTTTTTATTTAATAAGTTTATAGAATACACCACAGAAACATATGTGCAATTACATTTTTAAGTAAAACTCATTTGAATTTTCAACTATTGTACAATAAAAACACATGTAAACTTACATTATTAAAAAAAACATATATGCACCTTTACTTTCTAGAAACATGCATGTTAAGGGGGAAAAAAAAAATCTGAAAATTATGAGTTATTGAAAAACATGATTTAATAAAAAAAAATCTAAAAAATATAAAAATTGTCTTTTACTATAATACCCTTTAGATTAAATAATAATCATTAATATTTAAAAAAATCTCATTGGTTTAGAAGAGTTCTCGCAGTTCTCGCACTTAACAGGGTTCTCAAAATAAAGGCCCCCTATATATATATATATATATATATATATATATATATATATATATATATATATATATATATATATATATATATATATATATATATATATATATATATATATATATATATATATATATATATATATATATATATAAAACTGGGTTGATCCGGGTTATTTCATACAAGGCGGGTCTAACAGAGTTTCGAAAGTATAAAAAACTGGTTTAATTTGACCTTTTTTTTCGACCGACACCGGTAGGGTTGAACCGGGTTCTATTTCTTTTATAACCCATAATTTTTTTTAACACTACAACTATTTATCACTATAAACTCCCGTTACTATGCAACTATTCATCTAAAAGATTCTTTACGTATAATTTTTTTTTTCATTTTTTAATGCATACTTTTTTAAACTATTGTTTGTTTTAACGTCTATAAAACTATTCATCTAAAAGATTCTTGACGTATAAATTGTTCTTAATCAATCACTACTATATGTGTTATATGTCCGTTTATAACACATTCTCCATCCTGTTCATAGTTTTCAATTTAATCTCGTGAATTTCACGGGTCATAGAAAATCACTAAATGTTTTATATGTTCTTTGATACATGTTAAGAATTTTTGGTTGAGTTGAATTATCGCACGCTGCAACCGTTTGCAATTACATTTTGATCGTTTCACGTTATGTTTTGAACGTTACACGAAATACTTACCACGATATCACATATCGTTTATATCTGCCGCTAGGAATTTTCGTTGCTATGCACGGGTACTCGCCTAGTATTTCAAACGAAGCCTTCTCAATTTGTTTTGAATTTAAATCATTCTCAATGGAACCGAATCATCGAATCTTTTATATAATAAAGGAATTACATCATTTCAGAGTGATTTTGTCAATTTATTCTTATTGGAAAAAACAATTGGGCCAATAGGAAAGCTCGATTTCGCCACGTAATAAAAGTCAAAATTAAATTGATTTTGGTCAAACTTAATAAATTTGGTTGAGAAATTTGGTTGATAAAAAAACACATAAAAATATAGGTGTCAAATTTGTGAAAACAAAAACTTTTAAAAAGATGAGGTAATTAATAAAACTTTAGTGGTTGAATTTTTAAAAATTATATAAAGTTAAGTGTAATATTATAAGTCTCCATATTTTTTAATAACTTTGAATTATGAACAAATGCCCCTTATACTTTATATCTTAAAAAATATCATGTATATGTTGTTTTAAAATAACAATATATAAATTTGCATAAGATTATAAGTATCATTTTTTTACTATATACGTTCAATAAGGACTCATTTATTTCATTTTTAAAATTTTAACCTATGTGGGCACAAGTTTACATTTTAAATACGGCTAAATTACTGAAAACGGGAATATCATTATCAAATTGTAAGCACGTGTTACTTTAGTATAAAAATAAATATACGCGATTGATGGATATTAATGCATAATGAAAAACTCGTGCATAAGTATTAGTTGTACTTATATCATATAATTTTCATGGGCAAATTCTTATATGTGTATATATTGAACTAAAATGTTAAAACAAATTTGATTTATGTGTAAATTTCGTGCGTGCACAAAACTTATAACTATATAATTATATGCAATTACCTTTAAAGACACAATATTCAGTATTAATACATAATAATTTTTTTTGTCAAGACTGCGTGCATGCACCTGGATGATGATAATAAGAAGCATATTCCACAGATAATGTTCTATCCATGATGTTCCTAGACCTCATCCGAGTTCGTAAACGTGTGGCGGTCAAGTGATTGTCATTAGACTTCTCTTCATACACGTACGTATTTCCCGAGACAATTCTATCATAATCAGGATGTTCTCGGTAATCATCACTATCAACATGAAGCAAGTTCCCATAATCAGAGATCCAAGTTTTACTTTCTTGAACGGATTCCATGTCTTCTTTGTACACTATATGTGCCCCGCATCTTTCGGATTGAGTACCGTCTGTTCTCATTATAGTCATGACTAGATTACCTTCAATATGTGCCCAATCTTCAGGTTGAAGATCATAATACATCTTCTGAAAGAAACTAAATGGTATATAGCTGATCCACACGTTCTGACTATAACCTACTTTAAACACTTTAGAACAATCTACCTCTGGCATAGAAATCATCTTTTCCTCATTTACAATTTTAAAGATGATCCGGGGAGATGTATACTGCTGCCAGTCCAAATGAAACACACCACATACAGCAAACCCCATGATTTTTCCATGACATCTTGGATGTAGCTTCAATACTGTATTGCACCCATTCCGCGCTTCTTTGAACCAGATTGGCACATGGCTTCCAGGAATACCGATACTTAACCGATGATTTAGTGCAGCACATTTCTGAATTCAGCAGGAAAGTTCATTCAAACTTATATATTTACATAAAAATAGCATGCAAATTCTTAAATATCTCGTTAGGGAATAAGGAAAATTGTCACAAAATTGTCATAAACCAAGAACTCACTTTTTCTGAGTAACTCGTTCTGTCAATAGCATGTAAAATTGGTGTTTAAAACTGGTTAAACAAATTAAATTAGTGACACGACATCCACTTAGATTATAACATTATCAAACATTGCCACATAAATATAACCAAACAAGCTAAGCTATATTTGTGAATTTGGCGTTTTTGGGAAGGAGCAAACTTTAAATAAGTTATATCTCTTTATTGGCGTGTTGTGTGTGTGTGTGTGTGTGAGAGAGAGAGAGACAGAGAGAGAGAGAGTATTGATTGGTCACCTTAATGAATGACAGCTCCAACATTCTATGTATGGATCTTTGGTTCTCTTGTTTCTGTAGGATTCTGGGGCAATCAAAGAGCCATAGCTTATATAGCCATTCATAATCTTTCGCAAAATTTCCAATCGTTTCCAGTGAGCTGCAACCTCCAGCCTTTAGTATCTGTATTCCTAAAGGGAGATCATCTAAAATTCGTAGTCTCGAACATTCATTTACCTCCAACAGTTTAAGATTTGAAATATGAGAGATTCCAGCAGGTAACCGTGTTAACTTAGAGTTGCCACTTAGATTTAGTTCTTCTAATGAAGACAACGCGTGAAGGTTTCGGGGAAAGTCCTTCTCTTCAATTTGTCTCCATCTAAGATCCAATTTTCTCAAAGAATACAAACTTGTGAAAGTATGAAATTTACTTGACTCTGGCATGCTTTCAAAGGCCGGCTTGCGACGGAATCCTAACAAAAGTTCTTCTAACTTTTCCATGCTTCCAAGCTCCTCTGGTAATATCTCCAGTCTAATGCAATTATGAAGATACAGGCTCTTGAGACCAGATAGATATCTAAATGATGATGGCAGGTCCTTTATTTGATTACAATGATCAAGATATATCTTTGAAAGTTTTACCATACATGGTGAGACTTCTGGGAATCTTTCAAGACTAAAGCAACTGGAAAGAATTAGAGTCTCTAGGGATTGCATTTCAATTGTCGACGGGAGATACTTTAGCTTCCTGCAACCACTCATATCTAAGTAAACAAGCCTACGATGACATCCAAGTGACTCATGAACCTCCACCAGCCTCGTACAATTAGCTAAGATGAACCTCTCAATATATGGGGACCCAGAGACATCTGGAATTCTTGTTATTTGCGACTCACTAAGATTAATGAATTTCAATCTTGGTAGTATCTATCAAAAAACATAAATTGATTCAATTAATAAAAGTACTTAATGCACTTGTTTGCATGCAAAACATAAAAATTCAATATATTTCTCAGCAACTGATTTAATTTACGAGAATACCTTTCGTCCCTCCCATAAACATTTAATGGCGCTACTGACCATTTCAAGCCCAACAAGATTATTCATACGTGCTACAGGAAGATCAGTAAATTGGTATTCGTGCCAACAAAGCCATCGTAATTTATCAGGGAGAACTGTTGGTTCGTGGGATGGAACATCTGAATCAATATCAAGTAGCCGAAGAGTCTTCAAATTTCTAAAAACTTTACTAGTTAGCTTCTTATCGTAGAGGTCAACGTTGTATTCATAGTCTCGCAAAACTATAGCTTCAACTGATTTCAGTTTCTGTAACAAATGACCAAAACATTACTCTAGTCGTTCATTCCAAAAACTTCAAACAAAACATGATATGTTGGGATGATATGATGTACTACGTAGTATTTAACTTCTTTCACTAAATTCACCCATATGCACTTAAAAAAAACTAGACCACAAAAGTATGTATTAATTTTAGCTTATACCAATTCCGACCAAATATGTGCCGGAAAATAATAGAAACGGAAAATAACAGAAATTACGCCCTTTCAAAGTTGTGGTTAATCAAATGAGAGAAAGATAGAGATTCATTACTGTTTTCTGTATTATGCAATTCTGCATTTCTTCGAGTTCCCAAATCCTGCTGTTGGTGCACATATCACGAACTATTTGCCAACCCATTTCTTGTATGAGGTCATGCATCTCTAGTCGTTTCTTTGAAACAGTTATAAGAGATTTCTCAATAAGAACGCTAATTCCTATCACCGGGTCAAAACCAAAGCTATCAAGTATCCTAGTAACGTGTTCCTTATCTTTTCCCTTGAAAAAACATGCAACATCTAGAAATATTTCCTTCTCAGAAGGATGTAGCCCATCATAACTTAACTTCAGTGTCTTAAAAATCTCAGTATCTGGTTCTTTAGCCAGTCTATTTAAGGAACTTTCCCAAACGACAATGTGTCTTCCATAAAAGAAAGAACCTAGAACCTTCAAAGCTAGAGGAAGATAACCAGCATAGCATACTGCACGATATGACAACTCCTTGTAATCATCTGGGGGGATGTCAGTTTTAAAAGCATGCCTACAGAAGAGCTGAACAGCTTGATCTAGAAGTAAAATATTAGGTTTATACGTTGCATATGCATCTGATAACAAATGCTGATTTCTTGTGGTTATTATGATTCTACTTCCTGGGCCAAACCATGTGTTTGTTTCAGCTAGAAACTCTTTTTGCCGAGGATTATCCACGTCATCTAAGACAAGAAGAACCTTCTTTTTGTAGAATCTATCTTTTATTGTTTCAGCTCCTTCATCAGAATCCTTAATCATGAAGTAATTCGAATTCACCATAAGAACGTCGCTTAGAATCTTCTGTTGCAAGGCACATACATCTTTTTTATTTGAGCAATTTTGTCGTACATCTTTGACAAAGCTACTACCGTCAAACTTATAAGAAATTCTCCGAAACATAGCTTGCGCTATTGTCGTTTTACCAATTCCCCCCATTCCCCATATACCTACCATACGCACCTCTTCTGTTTCATCTAAATCCAGTAGGGAATTCAATGCGTCTATATGCGTCTCGATGCCAATTAGATTGTTCTCTATAGCATTTGGCTTTATATGGCCTAAGATGTCTAGAACGATCTTGTTGATAAAATGTGACTCGCCACTGCACATTTAAGAACATTGTTAGCATATAAAATAAATTGGATGTTACAGAGAAAATGAGTTCTTATGAAACTTTTTTCTGGGATTTTTCAAGTTAATTGAGGTCAACTTATAAAGGTTATTAGAGATACTTTAGGAAAACTTATAACATGGCAGCTATGCTGTATGTGGATTAACAAGGAAACCATATATAGTACATATATATAGCATATTCATTGCATTATATGAAAGCATGTTACCACGTGCAACACAAATATTATTCATGTAAATTTAATCATAAGGAAGTAACAAAAAATCCCGGAACTAGGAGCAGGATACATTTAGGTTCAGTTGAGACCAGCCAAATTAGGCGTTGATCATTTCAGCAATTCAGCAACACTAACCGATTAAAGACCAATGCACCAACCAGATTCTACAATTCTTATACAATGCATGTGTTTTATAGTTTATGAGTAAAGTTCTAAAAATATATATTTATGAGGAAGTTTATAATTTGACTTACTTTTAAATTTTGCAACTAAACAAAATCAACAAGACAATAAAAATTTGTTTATTAATTATCGATATGGCTACTTATTTCTTAGGTAACCATATTTATTGAAATATTGTTATATCCATTCATCAATGGTGTCGTTTGCCTCTATTTGTTTAACTATAACTTATAACACCACCAGAGTAGTGTTTTACCCATTGTCGTTTACCCATTATGAACGTTAGCACGATACCCTCACGAACACCTAAATTTAATGAAAATGTTGTGTTTTACATTTTTGGAAAGTTAATAAAAATTTAATAACCTCGATTGGTTCTGTTTTTAAGCATGTTTATTGCAAATTTAGCTTTGAGTTTTGCTAAACAATGCATACTGAGCAATGTTTAAAGCACCTTAAATAATCTGATCTTTTCATATTTAAAGTAAGTGTTTTGCTAACAAGTGCCCATTGGGCACAACACAAACTTTCTATTTTAACAAAAAAAAAAAAAAAAAAAAAAGCATTCAATACACATTAAATAAACTATTTACACTTAAATGCACGAAAACACTCCTTTTATAAACCCGTTAATATGTACCCACTGGGCATAGGTTAGCAAAGTCCATTGGGCATTTAAACATTCCTTTTATAAACCCGTTAATATGTGCTCATTGAGCATTTAATGCACAATAAATAAACATAAAAACTAACTTAAATATATGTCCTTCTTTATTTAACAAAATCCAAGTTTCTTTTATATTTATATTAATTGATGATCTAGGTGCCTTAAACATTGCCGAATAGGAATTGTTTAGCAAAACACTCCTAGTATTTTTGTTATTCCACAAACCTTTACCACCCGCAGAATAGTTATTTCTGGTTTTTTAAGCACGCAATTCATTAACAAATTTAGTTTCATACGTAGGTTTTTTCAGTAAAAAATATTTTATGAACAGAAAAGATGAAATAATGGCTTATATGCCTCTTACGAAACAAATGGGTTATATTGGGTATTTTTTTAAATTGAGGGATTATAAACTTTGAGTCAAACATGATTTGCTTACGTTGGTACCAGCTGTGAGCTTAAATGATATATTAGAGTAAAAGCTATAAATACTCTATGTAATTACGATATGTAATTTCAATATAGACTTAATATGCTTTGCGAATTCATAAATCACTCATTATACAACACTGTTATAAGTAATTTGATCATTTCATCCATCCTTATCTTCTACATTATATAACTCCAGCCGACCACCATAAATTCCGGTTAAAAAACTCACGATTCTAACCTACTGAATTTCACCTCTCAAATCCAAAATTAACAAACAATTTACCAAATCCAAAATTAACAAACAATTCCGGTTAAATGATTAAGTCATTTGTTGGAAAATGGGAGTGACAACTTTTATCAAAATTTTTGGCAAATAGTGGGCATTGTAAATTAGCAAATAGAGATATTATTGATTGTGTTTTAGTGATTACATAAGAAGGATTGCATATGTATTTATAATTAACACGTAGCTTTGTGAACAAGCAATCTAACCCCAAACCTAATGGACCCTAAGCCTACAGTTAGGCTTGAGACATAACCTAGTCATCCTACACTCCCTCACAGTTTGAACGGGAGATTTTTGGACGCACAAACGGGAAAGAATGTTGAAATCTTCTAGCTTTACGTCTTCTTTGAATTATGCACTTCTTCATTTTTATTTTCTAAAGTTGTGTTGGGCAGCAAAGTTGTATACTGCTTGGCCATTTTCTCCTTTTTGTGACGTTTATTTTTTATGTCATGGCTTTCTTTGCCTTAGGTAGGAGCGACAATTTTGTGATCAACTATTTTCGAAGACGACGATGATGTCCGGCGTTAGAACAAGGAGTTAAGTTAATGAGACAAACTTAGTTGATTGATGGATAAATCAACATAATATGAGTGTTTTATGATGGCTAGGGATTTGTAAGCTAGGGTTTATGTAATAAATAAAAAAAAAAACATAAAAAAGAAAACAATAAAGCCATAAAAAATATATAGATCGGGATCCCTCCGAATTATCGGCAAATATCTGATGACCGGGGGATAATTATTTTGTGGTGCGTTGTACCTAAAGCTCCGATACAATGTAAAATAGCAAATAGAGATATTATTGATTGTGTTTTAGTGATTACATAAGAAGGATTGAATATGTATTTATAATGAACACGTAGCTTTGTGAATAAGCAATCTAACCCTAAACCTAATGGACCCTAAGCATATAGTTAGGCTTGGGCCTTAATCTAGTCATCTAACATTGTTATTGAGTATTATGTTAGTCGATAAAAGCCCGTTTGTGAGCTTAGAGTCCGTTGGGGTTTACTATGTAATCTCTATGAATAATATATCATAACTTACGGGGTTTACATTATTTAGTATGGAATCAGAGCGAGTCTGATCCCGAGATCTAGTCGGCCTCCATGAGCCGCTACCTTTATGCCACCCCGTCAAACTCTAGTCGTCACCCTATATCCGTTCTTTAAAAAAAAGTACTCAATTTTCAGATTAAACCCTAGCAGCTCAATGTTTCGATCATAATTTCCAAACCGCAAGGAGTTAACTGACGAGGTTAGTGGTCGTGGCTTTGTACTTAAATTCCAAAGAAAAATATACTGGATTCGCAGCCATAGACACTGCGACACGCCGTCACGCGTAGTAACAAGCTGGCGGGGTATTATGATACAACCGGTTCACTATTATGCTTATAACTCTCAAACCACTTAAAATTAGCTGAAGCCGTTAGCGGTCATGGATTCATAATTAAATTCCGAAGAAATTCATAACATAATCGCCGCCTCCACCAGTCGGACGCTCCGTCACGCGCCTTGAAAAGTCAAGATATTCAGGTAACGTTTATCCGCTGCGTCTGGGTGCTATCAAAGTCTTGATTCTTTATCAAGATAACTATCTTTATTTATCTTTAGTTTTTCTTTTTAGTATTTTTCTCCAATTTGAGTTTTCATGATTTCATCGCTCGAATTGCGGGGGAGTGTTAGGCATTATTATGTTAGTCGGCCCAAGCCAGTTTGTGAGCTTAGGGTACGTTAGGGTTTACTGTGTAATCTCTATGAATAATAATCATAACCTACGATGTTTACATTATTCAACAGGTGTTACGACGATGTTGCACCATCAGAAACGCTGCCCATCAGTGACGAAACCATCTTGAACTCCTACGTTTCATCCTGCCTCCACAATCACCGCCATCGGCAGACGCCACCATTTATTATTGAGTGATTTAAGATTCTCGTGAAGAGAAGATGGGGAAATAAATTGGACGTATGTTAAAATCATTTAGGTGTGTAAGAGGTAATAGGTTAGCAGGTAAAAAAGCATTGAGGTGCTTAATGAAAATAAAGTTGTAAATATATTAGGCTTTCATGTGAAGTTAAAGCTAAACTGGTTTTCTGTTACTTGGACAAGTGTTTGATTCTAGTAGATGCGGAGCTAGAAGAAATTTCGTGGGAGGGCCGAAGCAAATGTTTTTCCGGAAAAACATTAGATGGGAGGGCCGAAAAAAAAAATTAACACATGAAATCACAAAAAAATACACTAACTTAGGCCTAGGGGGCCGAGACCCTTCCCGATCCTCACATAGCTCCGTCCATGGATTCTAGCGATGTATACGTGAGTACAAAACGTATATGTGTGGATACATGTTTAAAAGGCATTTTGATTTTGATTAATAATGTGTGGTGGTAGTGTTGTTGATGGTCGTTAGTGGTGGTGGTTTTGGCGGCCGAAGGTGGTGGTGGTTTTGGCTGCTGAAGGTGGTGGTGATAACAGGTGAAAAAGATTAGGGGCATTAATGTCTTTTAAAGTAAGAAACAGACTTAATTAAGCATAATGACAAATAAACTAACACTTCCTTAAACATAATGACAATAAAAGAAATTAGAGTAGGTATGATGAGTCAAAAATATAAATACGTAGAGTATTTATGTTGTTTACCCTGATCTATTTGTTTAATTCAACTTTAGACAATCTTAGGGGCTGTTTGATAGCCTCTTAATAGGCTTGTCACTGATTCGGTCATCAAAATTTATTGTTTGACAGTTTTTCTTTTGCCACTTAGTGATTCCATTAAGTACCTAGTGGCTCACCTTTTAAAACATGCAAAATGATCCAGCGTATCTTAGAAGGCCAATTTATATATTATTTCAACTCAACTCAATTACTACTATTAAATGAACGTCTAATATATTATAACTTAAGTCCCTTTTAACCTAAGTATTTTATTACATTTCTTAATTCGTTACTTTTTTTTGTTTTCATCTATTCAAGTTTTGTGAGTTTACGTCATTTACTCGTATATTACCATGGCAAGGTTATGAGATGTTGTAACATTAGATATAAACACATAAACTAATATGTGATAAAATATTATGTAAGCATTATATAAAACACAACAAAATAACAATATATGACGTACAAAAATGTTTAAATTTTCAAGAATTAGTTTTACACAATATATGTATTCAGAACACTTTGTCAAACAACAAGTTTTCATTCAGATGCACTTTGGTTCAGAGCCTTTAAATCATTCAGAGTCTTTAAATCATTCAGCGCTAAATCATGAAGTTTTGTCAAACAGCCCCTTAGTTCTTATAGAAAGTACTTTAGCAAATATTGAGCCTAAATACGCACATTTTTGTAAGTTAATAACGGACACATAGTAAGTTATTTTCCCTGCACTCTATCACTTGGAAAACAAATTTAAACCTAGAATTTTTATCAATTAAAATTAACCCACCGACTCACAAATGGCTTGTGTCTCATTGGTACCTCTTGTTGTGTAAGAAGTTCTCCAAACAAATGGTTATGGGTACTTGGGACATGTGAGATGGGATAGTCTGTGGTGTGTATATTGTGAGATAGTTAGTTTCCGTTCTTAAAAATATATTATTACCTTAGAGTTTTGGTCAATTGATATTTCAAATGTTAGAATTAAATTTTTTTTGTAAGTGGGTTTTAGTTTAAAGGAATGGAGTGAAAGAATTAATGTGGTGTTAGGTGTGTTGTTTGGTGTGTTGTCATGAATCACAATGGGTGTTAGATTTGGTATGAGGTGAAATAAGAATAGGAATAGGTATGACAATTGTTGTTGGTGTAGTATTGGAAATAGAAAGTTGATGTGGCACTGATGTGGCAAGTGGTGACCACAATATTTATGGTTACCATTAGCATTGGCCTTATGGGTTTCCTGACACCAATTCATTCGAAATATTACAAAATTTCATAAATCAAATATTTACTTTTGAGTTCCTTATATTTTATTCTATATTAACAAGCAACCGTTGTTCTCAAGTTGAGTAAAAATGTGGAAAGAAAATGAAAGTGAAAAGATATAAAAAAAACTCATGTTCTTAAGTTTTTTCTACTAAAGAAAGTGAAGGCATAGAGGTGAAAGAGGGAAGTCTTTTCTTTCTAAACTTTCACCCCAATTTTGACGTGGAAGTGAAAGAATAAAAAGAGGGAATCTAAAATACCACAATTACCCTTCTTATAATTCAATATTTGTATGATAAAGTATATACGAAGGGCATTATTGTAATTATGCAAACTTTCTTTCATTTCTTCTTTAACTTGAGAACATGAAAGAGTAAAGTTTTTTTTTTTTTTTTTTTTTTTTTTTTTTTTTTTCAACTTAAGAACACAAAATTTTTGTATACCATGCATTTTTCTTGTAAATTTAATTGTTTTCTATAATTAAAGTGGACCATTTTCCTTTCACTCATGTTGTTTTAATATTAAATAATACCTAAGATGAACCTCGATTCTAATTATAATTGATGAAATAAACAATATTTAACACTATAATTTATTTTTTACATCTAAGGATGCATTTGGTTGGTGGGTTTTAAAATGAAGGAGTGGATTAACTCCCAAATAATATTTATTTAGTAGACATTATTTTGAATAAAATGAAGATATAGAATCATATATCCACAGTAGTATTCCTAATAAGTCACTTAAGTACCCTCCCCCTTGCTTTCTTTTTTGACATGATTTTTTTTGGCTTTTTCTTTCCAAAAACTCAAAAAGGTCGTCTTATTTTTATATAAATTAAATATATGTTAATATTTTTTAATTAAATTTTATCATCATGTGAAATTTTGGAGACCACCTAAGTGTGATACCCAATACTCAAATTTAGTACCAAACAACACCAACGAAATTTATAGACACAATGCTATATCACCCTTTTATAAAATTCATACCGATTGTGATTCCAGATGGTAAACCAACGCTCCCAAACTTTTATTTCAAACCAAATCTGAATCCAATCATTTTTCAAACCAAATGCTCCCTTAATGTTTTCCTATGATTCCATTGAATTCAGATCCTTTTTTTTTTGCATTCCCCATGTTGTTCATAATGTGAAAGGTCTTTACAAAAAAAAAAAAAAAAAAAAAAAAAAAAAAAAAAAAGATCAGACAAGATTGAATGAACAAGGAAAACTAACCCATCTGAGTTTGAGAAACTGAAGCCAGCTAAATTTGAAGCTGTGACTAAAGCTTCTCTCCACTTACTCACTTTATCTGGTTCTCCCCTAAACTTCACTTCTTGTTGATGGAGTGCCGAACCAAATTTTCTTTTCTGCCCTCGCACGTCGGATGGGTCCACATGGTAGAACACTGGCAACACCCTCTGTCCCGTCAATTTATGGCATTCCATAATTTTGACAAGTTCATCCAAGCACCAGGATGAGTTAGCATAATTTTCAGAAAAAACTATCACAGCAGACCTCGATTCTTCGATCGCCTTCAGGAGTTCGGGTGAGATCGGTTTTCCTCTACGGAGCATGTCATCATCTTTGAAAGTATTTATTCCCCTTTGAGTTAGAGCTGCATAAAGATGATCTACAAAGGTGTTTCGTGTGTCTTCGCCTCTAAAACTTAAAAACACTTCATAGGTCCATTTTCGGGTTGATACGAATGAAGATGAAGATGGAAAATTATTGAAAGATTCCATTGAAGTAAAAGAAAAAAATGATGGTATTCTAACAGTTTTGGATGCAAAAACTGTATAGATATTAGATACCAATGAAAAATTGAAAAGTAAACGCTTTGCATGTGGTCTTGTTGATTTTTTGACTACAAAAAGTAAACGCTTGCTTGTTGGATAGTGGGTACGACTTGTTCAAAGTATACCACTTGAAAGTGAACGTTGAGGCATCCATCTCCTTTCATTTTAATTTGGGAGGTAATTTGTATACATCGATTGATTTGAACACTCAAAATTATTGTGTTTTAACATTTATATCTTTGTATTTTTCTCCAACCTCTCTCTAAAACCTCTCTCTAAAACAAATCCACCCAACCCTCCAAAACAAATCTCATTTTCTCCGGCGGTCGGTTTTAACCGGCCGTCTGGACCTCCTTCTCTTATATTTTCTTGTACTTTTCTTTTCCCAAAATAAAAGCCTTACTCAAAAATCTGTCATCTCCCATCTTTGCCGCTGCCATAGTCGCTGCCGCCACCGCTGTCTTCTGCTCAGATCCGTTACCATCCGGTCTCTTCTGCTCAGATCTGTTGTGGTCCGTCATCGATGGCTTGCTGCTGCCTTGGGTTTCGACTTTAGATCTGTTTGGTTTAGGTCTGGCTCCTTTAAGGATGCTTAGTTTTATCTTCTATGTATGTTTTATGTACTTTATGTACTTTTGTCAAGCTACATCTTTATATGGTTGTGTCTACCAAAAGCTCACCTTGGTGATTCCCCCCACCCTTGTATGGTGTTGCTGTAGTCTGTCACAGCTATTATGGTGTATGTCTTGTTTTGGCTTACCTTGTGTATTTTGTTTGGCAAGTCGGTTTCGATTTTGCCCATTATGTTCGATGTAACTTGTTGTGTTCAAATTACCTCCATTTGTGAGGTGTGAAATGTTATCTCTATTAAAAAAAAAAAAATTATATCTTTGGAAGGATGAACAAGGGTAAAAGTAATATAATAGTATATATGTCAACAAATAATATTTTTAAGTGTTCTAATCAATTAATAGAGTGTGCAAATCATCTCCCTTTTAATTTAAAAAGTGATTGACACACTTTTAAATTTTATACGGACACTCCACTGTACAAGCATTTAAAATAGATTATACTTAAATTACAACTGTTCATGCATATACATAATGGAGTGTCCCAATAAATATAGGGAGTGTGTCAATCACTTTCCTTTTATTTTGTAGAAAGAATTACACGTTTGGTCCATGTGGTTTGCTCAGATTTCATGTTTAGTCCCTAAGTCATTTTAATTACATCAGAGATACCTATTTTTGAAACAATGCACTCATTTAGTCCCTATTTTGGATGGGTCGTTAGTTTCTCCATTAAGTGTTTGCACCGTTAGTCCCTCCGTTAATAATTTTTGCATCATTAGTCCTATTTTTTAAAATTATAGTTTTTGCCAATTAATCCCTCCGTTAATAATAGTTTTCGCTCGTTGTTTTACGTTTTTGTCCGTTTTTATCCGTTTTCCCCCGTTTTTTACGTTTTTCGTCCATTTTTTACGTTTTTATCCGTTTTCGTCTGATTTTATATGTTTTCGTCCGTTTTTATCCGTTTTGTCTGTTTTTATCCGCTTTCGACCGTTTTGTCCGTTTTTATCCATTTTCGTTCATTTTTTTTTTTTACCTTTTTATCCGTTTTCGTCTGTTTTTAGTGTATGTTTAGCGTAATTAGTTAGAAAACTTATGTATTTTATTTTCTTTTTAATATGATTTTATGATTGTTATCGACAAAACATAGAAAGATCGTAAAATATAAATAAACATTTTTACGGTTTATTTGTATTAACAAGTTCATTAGTTTTCTAAAAAAATCATAGTTTTAATCAGTTTTAAAAAAAAATCATAGTGTTCATTAGTTTTCTAAAAAAATAATAATGTTCATTAGTTTCTGTAAAAAAAATCATAATATTCATCAGTTCATTAGTTTAAAAAAAGATATAATGTTCATCAGTTTTCTAAAAAAAATCATAATATTCATCAGTTCATGAGTTTCCTATACAAAAATCATAATGTTGATCCGTTAAACCACAATGTTCATCAGTTAAAGTGAAAATACCAAAAGTAAAACTGCCAAAAGTAAAAACAATAAAAAGAGGAGGTAAGGAAAAAAAGGAAGGAATACTGATCACCTTCTTATTACTTTATATATATTTTTATTTTAATACCACATATTGGTAAATGCTAATGTTCTATCCATGATGTTCCTAGACCTCATCCGAGTTCGTAAACGTTTGGGGTTCAAGTGATTGTCATTAGACTTCTCTTCATACACGTACGTATTTCCGGAGACAATTGTATCAAAATCAGGTTGTTCTTGGCAATCATCACCATCAACATAAAGCAAGTTCCCATAATCAGAGATCCAAGTTTTACTTTCTTGAACGGATTCCATGTCTTCTTTGTACACTATATGTGCCCCGCATCTTTCGGATTGAGTACCGTCTGTTCTCATTATAGTCATGACTAGATCACCTTCAATATGTGCCCAATCTTCAGGTTGAAGATCATGATACATCTTCTGAAAGAAAGTAAATGGTATATAGCTAATCCACACATTCTCACTATCAGCTACTGCAGACGCATTAAACCAATCTACCTCTGGCATAGGAACCATCTTTTCTTCATTTACAATTTTAAAGATGATCCGGGGAGATGCATACTTCGAATGCCAGTCCCTATGAAACACACCACATACAGCAAACCCCATGATTTTTCCATGACATCTTGGATGTAGTTTCAATACTGTATTGCACCCATTCCGCACTTCTTTGAACCAGATTGGCACATGGCTTCCAGGAATACAAATACTTAACCGATGATTTAGTGCAGCACATTTCTGTATTCAGCAGGAAAGTTCATTCAAACTTGTATATTTACATAAAAATAGCATGCAAATTCTTAAATATCTCGTTAGGGAATAAGGAAAGTTATCACAAAATTGTCATAACCCAAGAACTTGTTAGCCTTTAATGTTTTAGATCAAATGTTTATTGTTATGTTAAGACTTTTAGTTTAGTATGAAATACGTTTTATTGTATTTAGTATCGGGTCATAGTATTAAGTCTGCATAATGGGTCGATATCTGTTAACCCAACAGGCCCATTCGCAACAGTTAGGGTAGTTATTAGGAAACGGTTACATCCCAAACATCACATTGTTTGGATGTTCATTGATGCCGCTTCATGTAGTATATATAGCATACAATTCTTTGTAAACATTCAACCCTTCGTTATTATATATCAGATTAGATAAAGGGTTCAAACCCATACTCTTGTTCTTATATTGTTTTTGATGATGGATCATACATGATGCTTGTTTGATTATTGATGATCCTGGAAACCTGAAAGTATGGAACCTGCAGAAATCGAACATGGTACCAGAGAAACGAGGAATCAAACAACACAACAATTCATGATTTTGATCATCACTCAAGATTCAAAAGGATTAAGATTGATTTTTGGTTTTCTGCCATGGAAACCAGAAACAACGAGAACAACAACTTGTTGTTTACCGAGAACTTGCGAGTTCTTTGGAAATAAAGCCGAGACAAACAAAGTTGTCTAGGGCACGAATTGTTTCAAATCAACACAAAAAGAAGAAGAGGGACATGAAGACCAGATTCAAACAAAGAAGGAAAAGAGAAAAGGGTACACGTTAATTGTTTTGAGTGACAAGTGTGGAATGATTGCAAAACTTCAAGGACTAGATACCAAAGATGATGTAGCTGTTGAGACTGTTACAAAAGTTTGTTGATCTAGTTGTAATTTACCATGAAATTGCATAAGTGCCTTGGGTTGAAAAGCCGGTAGAAGTGGGTGAAACTAAGCAGCCAAGGACTCACCAGACCAGAAGGATAGTGCATGTAAATCGATGTTGATGCACAGTGCAGTGAAGGATGGAGCAATAGAGACAAGTCAGAATCGTTTCGGTGTTAGTCTTGAAGATGATGAAGAAGATAACATGATAGCAGTCAAGACAGCAATGAACTTTGAAGACATTGCTTGAAGAAACAATGAAGATCACTCAGGATAATTTGATGCTAAATCATTAGGGGGGGGGGGATGTTAGCCTTTAATGTTTTAGATCAAATGTTTATTGTTATGTTAAGACTTTTAGTTTAGTATGAAATACGTTTTATTGTATTTAGTATTGGGTCATAGTATTAAGTCTGCATAATGGGTCGATATATGTTAACCCAACAGGCCCATTCGCAGCAGTTAGGGTAGTTATTAGGAAATGGTTACATCCCAAACATCACATCGTTTGGATGTTCATTGATGCCGCTTCGTGTAGTATATATAGCATAGAATTCTTTGTAAACATTCAACCCTTTGTTATTATATATCAGATTATATATCAAGTATCCTAGTAACGTGTTCCTTATCTTTTCCCTTGAAAAAACATGCAACATCTAGAAATATTTCCTTCTCAGAAGGATGTAGCCCATCATAACTTAACTTCAGTGTCTTAAAAATCTCAGTATCTGGTTCTTTAGCCAGTCTATTTAAGGAACTTTCCCAAACGACAATGTCTCTTTTATAAAAGAAAGAACCTAGAACCTTCAAAGCTAGAGGAAGATAACCAGCATAGCTTACTGCACGATATGACAACTCCTTGTAATCATCTGGGGGGATGTCAGTTTTAAAAGCATGCCTACAGAAGAGCTGAACAGCTTGGTCCAGAAGTAAAATATTAGGTTTATACGTTGCATATGCATCTGATAACAAATGCTGATTTCTTGTGGTTATTATGATTCTACTTCCTGGGCCAAACCATGTGTTTGTTGCAGCTAGAACCTCTTTTTGCCGAGGATTATCCACGTCATCTAAAACAAGAAGAACCTTCTTTTTGTTGAATCTATCTTTTATTGTTTCAGCTCCTTCATCAGGATCCTCAATAAAGAAGAACCTTTTATTCGTCATAAGAACGTCGCTTAGCATCTTCTGTTGCAAGGCACATACATCTCTTTTATTTGAGCAATTTTGTCGTACATCTTTGACAAAGCTACTACCGTCAAACTTATAAGAAATTCTCCGAAACATAGCTTGCGCTATTGTCGTTTTACCAATTCCACCCATTCCCCATATACCAACCATACGCACCTCTTCTGTTTCATCTAAATCCAGTAGGGAATTCAATGCGTCTATATGCGTCTCAATGCCAATGAGATTGTTCTCTATAGCATTTGGCTTTATATGGCCTAAGATGTCAAGAACGATCTTGTTGATAAAATGTGACTCGCCACTGCACATTTAAGAGCATTGTTAGCATATAAAATAAATTGGATGTTAAAGAGAAAATGAGTTCTTATGAATCTTTTTTCTGGGATTTTTTAACTTAATTGAGGTCAAACTTATGAAGGTTATTAGAGACACTTTAGGAAAACTTATAACAAGGAAGCTTAAACAAACACCCCCCTTAGTTGTTAGAAATACGGAGTGACAATTTTAATAGTCATATTGTTTCGGTCATGTTGTTTTAATATTAAATAGGGAAAATTGCATGAAAAGTCATCAAACTTGGCACTTATTGTCATTGTGTGTAGCGACCTATTTTTTTTATCATTGTGACACAAACTTTTTGGGAGCGTGCTATTGTGTGTATCGGTGACTTGTTTAACTTGTTGTAGCAGGTCATGTTAACGACCGTTAACTTTTTTATTGCACCGTTAGTCCTTTTCGTCTGTTTTTAACGACCGTTATTATATTATTGCACCGTTAGTCATTTTCCCCCGTTTTTTACACGTTTTCGCACGTTTTTGCACTTTTCCGTCCGTTTTTGCACGGTTTCGTCCGTTTTTACACGTTTTCGTTCGTTTTTACACGCTTTCGTCCGTTTTTACACTTTTTCGTCCGTTTTCTTCCGTTTTCGTCCGTTTTTACACGTTTTCGTCCGTTTTTACACGTTTTCGTCGGTTTTTTTTACACGTTTTCGTCCGTTTTTACACGTGTTCTTCCGTTTTTTCACTTTTTCGTCGGTTTTTACACGTTTTCGTCCGTTTTTACACGTGTTCATCCATTTTTACACGTTTTCGTCTGTTTTTACACGTTTTCTTCCGTTTTCGTCCGTTTTTACACGTTCTTACACGCTTTTACACGTGTTCTTCCGTTTTTACACGTTTTCGTCCGTTTTTACAAGTTTTCGTCCGTTCTTATCCGTTTTCGTCCGTTTTTACACGTTTTCGTCCGTTTTCTTCCGTTTCGTCCGTTTTTACACGTGTTCTTCTGTTTTTACACGTTTTCGTCCGTTTTTACACGTTTTCGTCCGTTTTACACGTTTTTTTTTGTTTTCGTACGTGTAAAAACGTTTTTTTACACGTTTTCGTTTTACACGTTTTTTTTTCGTTTTCGTTTTCGATTTTACACGTTTTCATACGTTTTTGCACGTTTTCGCTCGTTTTTTACACGTTTTAGTCCGTTTTACACTTTTTTTTTCGTTTTCCTTTTTTTACACGTTTTAGTCCGTTTTTTTTTCGTTCTCACACGTTTTCGTTTTCGTACGTGTAAAAACGGACGAAATCGTGTAAAAACGGACGAAAACGTGTAAAAATGGACGAAAACGTGTAAAAACGGACGAAAACGTGTGAAAATGGACAAAAACGTGTAAAACGGACTAAAACGTGTAAAACGGATGAAAACGGAAGAACACGTGTAAAAACGGACGAAAACGTGTAAAAACGGACGAAAACGTGTAAAAACGGAAGAAAACATGTAAAACCGGACGAAAACATGTAAAACCGGACGAAAACGTGTAAAAACGGAAGAACACGTGTAAAAGCGTGTAAAAACGTGTAAAACCGGACGAAAACGGAAGAAAACGTGTAAAAACGGACGAAAACGTGTAAAAACGGATGAACACGTGTAAAAACGGACGAAAAAGTGTAAAAACGGACGAAAGGGTGTAAAAACGTGTAAAAACGAACGAAAACGTGTAAAACGTGTGAAAACGGACGAAAACGTGTAAAAACGGACGAAACCGTGCAAAAACGGACGGAAACGTGTAAAAACGGAAGAACACGTGTAAAACCGTGTAAAAACGTGTAAAAATGGACGAAAACGGAAGAAAACGTGTAAAAACGGACGAAAACGTGTAAAAACGGACGAAAACTTGTAAAAACGGACGAAAACGTGTAAAAACGGAAGAACACGTGTAAAACCGTGTAAAAACGTGTAAAAACGGACGAAAACGGAAGAAAACGTGTAAAAACGGACGAAAATGTGTAAAAACGGACGAAAACGTTTAAAAACGGACGAAAACGGAAGAAAACGGACGAAAAAGTGTAAAAACGGACGAAAGCGTCTAAAAACGTGTAAAAACTTGTAAAAACGTGTAAAAACATGTAAAAACGAACGAAAACGTGTAAAAACGTGTGAAAACAGACGAAAACGTGTAAAAACGGACGAAACCGTGCAAAAACGGATGGAAAAGTGCAAAAACGGACGAAAACGTGTAAAAAACGGGCGAAAATGACTAACGATGCAATAATTTAATAACGGTCGTTAAAAACAGACGGAAAAGGACTAACGGTGCAATAAAAAGTTAACGGTCGTTAACATGACCTGCTACAACAAGTTAAACAAGTCACCGATACACACAATAGCACGCTCCCAAAAAGTTTGTGTCACAATGATAAAAAAAATAGGTCGCTACACACAATGACAATAAGTGCCAAGTTTGATGACTTTTCATGCAATTTTCCCTATTAAATAATACCTAAGTTGAACCTCACTTAATTCATGAAACAAACAATATTTAACACTATCACTTATTTCAAATCAAATCTGTATCCAAATCTAATTATAATTGATGAAACAAACAATATAATTGATGAAACAAACAATATTTAACAGTGTAGTGTATTTTATACATCTAAGGGTGCATTTGGTTGGTGGGTTTTGGAATGAGGGAGTGGATTAACTCTCAAATAATATTTGTTTGGTAGACATTATTTTGAATAAGGGTGCGTTTGATATGCTGCCATGAATCACAATGTGTATAAGTTTGATAGTAGTGGTCGCCCACCTATGAAAGATCCATACCCGGCCTATTTAAGGTATATAGAGTATGGAATATTTCCATCATTTATTCCAATATTTGATAGATTTAACTCTTAAATAAACACTTGAATAGAATGAAAAATCATTCCCCCATTCCCGTTCCCGGGTACCAAACACGCCCTAAAATGAAGATTTAGAATCATATATTCATAGTAGGCAAGAAATGTGGGTTTCTATCATATTCTTAAGGGAGGTGATTTGCGCACACATATAAATGATTGGGATACTCAAATTTTGAGTGATTGAACATTTATAACCTCATACAGTATTATTTTTAATTATGTTTATTCTGTAAGGGTATAAATGTCCAAACACTCAAAATTTAAGTGTCCTAATTATTTATGAGAGTGTGCAAATCACCATCCTCTTCCTAATAAGTCACTAACCCATCTAAGTTTGAGAAACTGAAGCCAGCTAAATTTGAAGCTGTGACTAATAAAAAATAAAAATAAAAAAGTACTAACGAAATGATCAGACAAGTTGTATGAACAAGGAAAACTAACCCATCTGATTTTGAGAAACTGAAGCCAGCTAAATTTGAAGCTGTGACTAAAGCTTCTCTCCACTTACTCACTTTATTTGGTTCTCCCCTAAACTTCACTTCTTGTTGATGGAATGCCGAACCAAAATTTCCTTTCTGTCCTCGCACGTCGGATGGGTCCACATGGTAGAACACTGGCAACACCCTCTGTCCCGTCAATTTATGGCATTCCATAATTTTGACAAGTTCATCCAAGCACCATGATGAGTTTGCATAATTTTCAGAAAAAACTATCACAGCAGACCTCGATTCTTCGATCGCCTTCAGGAGTTCGGGTGAGATCGGTTTTCCTCTACGGAGCATGTCATCATCTTTGAAAGTATCTATTCCTCTTTGAGTTAGAGCTGCATAAAGATGATCTACAAAGTTGTTTCGTGTGTCTTCGCCTCTAAAACTTAAAAACACTTCATAGGTCCATTTTCGGGTTGATACGAATGACGATGAAGATGGAAAATTATTGAAAGATTCCATTGAAGTAAAAGAAATAAATGATGGTCTTCTAACAGTTTTGGATGCAAAAACTGTATATATGCCTATGAAAAATTGAAAAGTAAACGCATTGCATATATGGTCTTCTAAAGTAAACTGTAGGAGTTTATACGAATGATGGTCTTGTTGATTTTTTTACTACAAAACAAAAAAAAAACTACTTTTTATCGACAAGAATCTGTATAAGAATTTGTGTGCAATGTATATATAAACTAGCTTAGAGACTCGTTGACACCGGGTTAATTTTTAAAGAAATAGATAAATGAGATGATAATAAAAGTAATAACGTAAATTTGTTAAATTTAAAATATGTTTGAGTCACAATCGATTTACAACCATCACGTTGCCAATCTAAAATAGATTGACTCGAACATAAAATGATGTGTGATTTCAATGATCAATTGAGTTGCTAACAAACCTTGTAACATTAAAAATAATGTGATTACATCAATGATACATACCCTGGATAAGTGTTAACATATGTTCGTACCCAAGTGCTCAAGCTATAAAAATATTCTTTATATTTTTTTGGGGGGGATGGGGTGGATTAGCTTATTTCATGTATTAGATTATTGATATTTAAAATGACCGATACAATCACCATTTTTTTCTGGGATGAGCTCATGAAACTTGAGCTTATTTAAGTCCATAACCACCAACAAAACAATATATGAAAAAACTACTACCTTCGTCCCAGGATAAAACTGGTTCAACTTTGACCTTAACATTTTTTTTTGTTATATAATACTTGATGCAAAATATATGAATAGATTAGGCTTTAAATATACTTTCATTAGTATAAATTTTTATCAAGTATTATATAATATACAAAAAAATATTTAAGATCAAATTAGCAAAGAAAGATTACAAAAAGTCAAACTAAACATTTATTTTGAGGCGGATAAAGTATTATTTATAATTAACGTATTATTTTTAGTGAAGTTTCAACACAACAAACATACCGATCACTTTAAAAAATGAGTAAAGATATTCATTAACATGAGGAAACGGCACATTAGTCACGACTCTTGGGCCACATAAAGGGTGTCACATATCCTTGTGGCGCTGGGATATGGCAATGTAGCTTCTCATCATCAGATGTCTTGTTCTGTAATTCATATTTTTAAATTTTGTTATTAGTGTGGATCACTTAGTCGTATACATACTCCTAAACAGGCATTTAACCCATCTAACTATTTTTCATTCACACTTGTACAACTACACTTTTTGATGTCCTTGCACTATGTATAGACTTGCCCTGAACTCGGCTAACCAAAAACAAAATAATATGTAGAAAATGATGAAAGAAAGTTTTGAAATTTAAAGAGACATACAAAGATTTAGAAAATATGTTATATAATGTCATCAACTGCCCCCCTCATATCCATTTGCCACCAAATACAATATCACAGCCAATGCCAACACATATCCTTAATAACTGAATTCCCCGTGATCATTTTATACATTATTGAAATAAGTAGACTTTGTAAAAGCACATACAACAACAAATACATAATAAAATGATTTAGAATGTTGGGGACATTAAAATTTAAAAGTGTACCATTGGCAACTTCATTACACGTTTTGTTTATATCACTTTCTTTGTTTTGCCCGTTAGAAATATAAATAACAGGGATTGAGTCGTTCAAAGCAATTCACACCTCATGACTTCTTAAGTAATTTTTCAGGAACTTGAAAAGAGTTTCTGCTCAAAGGCAATCACTTGTTTTTAAAATATTGGTGGTCTTTTTTGCAGCCTTTACGTATTTCCAACCCAGATTATATTTATCCTTTTGTGTGCTACACTTGAAGGCAACTGCTGGCAACTCCTCTCTAAGATACTTTAGCCATTTTTTCTGTAGCTTCACGAAGAACCAAATCTAAAATCCAAGTTCAAACAAAAATATAAGCAACTGAAACAACATAAGTGATTATGAATTCTTGAGCATTATTGAACACATGGAGCGATCCTGGTACTAAATATCAATAATAGCACGATTCAAGTATAACTCCTCATGACTTACATTTCCAACTCTAAATATACTAATTCAATTCTGCAAACTTATATCTATTATGTGACTTACATTTTCGATGTTTTAATCAACATGTAAATAGATGTATATGAGGAATAATTAATGGACTCAATCAAGAAACTGACCTTTAAAGTGATATTTTTAAGCCTTCAATTCATCATGTTCACCTTCCTTAGAGTGTTTTTGCGAGGAACGGGACATGCTGATTGTCTTCCAGGTGGCACATAGAGTGGCACTACAGGTGATTGTAGAAGTTTTTCCTCCAACTCAGCACCTTCGAACTCTTCAAGTCCAGCTTCCAACTCATCCTGCATTATTACAATTACATAATAAAGAAAATCCAACATCAAGAGAACTAAATAGTTAATTTGATGAATGTTCAAGTGAGAATACAAAACCAAACCAAAGAGACATTCACTGAATAACCGTGACACAAATAACTATTATGTTCGGTTATGATGACTATTATAATTTCATTAAAGACTATTATAACATTAAAGTTATAATTAGCTGAATATTCATGCAGGCCCAATATAAATATATAATTGGCTAAACATTCAATTTATAATGAGCACTATAACTTCACTGAAGATTAAATCTTAAAAACATACCTCGGTGTAAACAAAAATAACATCACCCATCATAATGTTCTTTTAATAAAGGGCTTAAAATGAAGTTCAAGCTACCTTGTCGTGCACATTCCATCACATGAAGTATACAATTCCATAGCATAGCTACAGAAGAAATGGATCAAAGAGACCATTTATCAGTGGTTTTATTGAATTTGTCACTGGTTAATCTTATTGCCCATCTGTCCTAAAAAGTCAAAAGAAATAGATCATCTAATAATGTTAAACTCAACATAACATTGTATGGATTTGCCAATTCTTAAAGAATTATAAAGGCTTCAAAGTTGGTAATCACTATTGATTCAGGAAGGAATGCCACAATTACCATCTCCATAATTTTCTCGTTTCAGCATTTTTGAAACCGGAAGTGGCCATACACATTATGACTTCTTTACCAGTGGTAAATAACTTACAAATTGTAAACAAAACATTTCCTTCTTAGTGGACATTACGGCTAATTAACCTCTAAAAAATAGTGTAAAGGTCCTTGTTTTCTGGGCCAAAGATATCATCTGCCTTCTGTAAAGTATCCTGTGAGACCAGAAAATGAAGAAAAGTGAACGACTGGAGGGCAAGTCGGGTGAAAGAATACAGGAAAGTTATGTATACATACCTCCTTTGTTTACTTGTGGGAGTTTAGTTCCTTCACATTTGTTAAAAAAGCACTAAACTGCTCATATGACAATCTACCCCTGATATATGTAATGCAACACAAGTAAGAAGTAAGAACAGCTTGAATGGCCGAAATAGGCTCATTTTAGCTTGAAGATTAGTAAAAAAGATGGAAATTTTACAACCAGTTACCGGCGTCACAATAGTAATTTCAATGAAACAAAGGTAGTAACTGGGAAGGGTGATTAAACTTAACTACATAAGGGATACAAAGGTTAACAGTTTAGTCTCGCGGTTCGAATCATAGTTTATAGATTACTATATCTGTATGCAAGTTTGAAGTGTCATATTTAGTAAAGGAAATTCTTTTTTGATTTTTATTTTCACTATTGGGCAATGAAAGAAATTATGAGAAACCCAAATGTGCTATAGAATCGCTCACCGGCTATTAGTGTCTAAAAGTAACAATTCATGCTATAGCAATAAAACATGTGTGTCCTGTAAATTAACCAAAGATGTCCATCTAACTTAAGAGAACTGATATAAAAACACTAACCATGATGCACACATGAACTCAAAAGAGAAAGCACACAAAGAGATGATAAGTTACCATTAGATTGATTTGAGCCTGTAATTGTATCAAGAATCAATTTGTGAGTCTCTCGTAGTTTCTTCTCCATATCATGAATCAAAAATATCAAAATCCGCGTATGCTATCTTAAAAAAAACAAAATTAAAAAACTAATTAATACCAAAACTATTAAACAAAATTGGTTTGTAATCATAGAAAATCATAACAACAAAGAATCTATAACATAACATTTGAAATTGAGAACAATAATTAGAGAGATGAGAGACTTACCATTAAACTAAACTCCACTTTGTGATGGACCTCTAATCTGCAAGAAATCACGAAAAATAAAAACAAAACCAAAACCATATATAGTAAATAAAAGCATAACAACGAATAATCAATATATTAAATTGCAATTACATGAACTTGGATCTCTAAAAACCCCTCATTACAGGAAATTAAATTTCCTCAATCAACCTTATAGCATATTTGACAATACTAATATTCATAAATTATAAAAAGATATTTCCCAAATTATTTTATAAGGTTATTCAGCAGAAAGAGTGAGGTAATAAAAAGGCATTGCATGAGGTTTAGAAGGCACTAAGGAACGCGAACAACAATCCACTAATCACTCTCTACTACACCTAAGGATGCATTTCAAACATCCGCCAAACGCTCTTATTAAATGGTAAGCTATAAAATTGTCATATACCAAACACTATATTTATTGGTTGATGCTCATTTACTTTCAGTGATAAAACCAACATGTCTACAGCGACGGTTGCAAGTAACTACATAAATTAAAGTGAGGTCATTTGGTGAGTTAAATTCTGGAAAGGTTTGTTAGCTTAAAAATATGCATATATCAAATATACTTAGAAACAGACATGTCTGCAACATCAAAAAAGGTAAAAAGGTAAAGTCAGTAATTGTATTGAACACTGCAATGTCATAGCAAATATATTTAGAAAAACGTTTGAACCTTTCTCATGTTCTCCAACTATAAACAACATTGCTGGTGCCCAGAGAGTACATAAAGCAATATCATCTTCACCCCTGCACACAGAACAAACAACAAACATACATCAAACATATATCCGGTACAAAAAAAGATTAAAACAAACAAATGCAGAGAACACATGAATGTGCTTACCCCCAATTAATTTGCAAAAAAACTAATTCATACAATTAATTTTCCCCCATTTTTTTACGGATTTGTCACAACACAACTGAATTGAACTTAATCAAAACACAAATAAATAGGTACATACCAATGCTCAATGTTGACAGAACACAATTGATGGCACAACGATGTAATCCAAATCGATGTTGAATTGGTATGGCGTAGATATCATTTTTCTGATTTGGATCTGTGATATGCCAAGGTTTTAAATTAGTGATTGAACAATGTTTCCGACATATCATTTAATTGAAAAAGAATTAGATCAATTATCGGAAAAAAAGCACGTCAAAACACGTATACTATGGGTTTAAATTAAAACCCCAAAAGAGCTTGAACAGATGTGAATACTTACCGATCGAATGATGTAATGTTTCGATTTAAACTGAATGGAGACGGTCATTGTAGAGTATAAATTTTGAAATGGTGATATGGAATTGGTGAATTTAAATTGGTGATTGAAACTGCAATGAAGAATCGTATATGATAAGTTTCAAGAGAGCGTTATACAATGAATGTTGTTTACTACATTCATTTTAAAAACGTCTTGCATAAACTAATTGTACTTAGAAGGTAAATAAGGTAGGGCATTAAACCAATTTTTAATGCAGGGTGCTTAGTAAGCTTGTACAAAAGCTTATTTTATTATATATAATATAATAGATGTTTATTGAACTGTAAAAAAAACACACTAATAATCAACAAAAAAAAAATGAATCTTTCTAAAGGCAAGTTTCCGGTGTGCATTGTAAATGGTGGTCGTGATAGTAATGTTCTTTTACCAAAAAAGATTAGTTACAAAAGTTTGAAAGAATATGTTTGCACAAAGCTCGGTTTAGATATCACCAGAGTGATCCGTTTATCTTACAAAATTCAGCCTGACAATCATGTGTATGAACTAAACGATGATGATGAGTGACGGTATTTTATCAATTATATTGTCGCTAATTCCATTCATCGTATGGAATTGAACGTTGAAGAACAGGTACATGATTCTCAAAATTATGAAAATTATTATTCCGGTAATCCTAGTCATAACTTTCATCCAAATTATCAAAACTTTGATTACTCCGTTAATTTTGCACCTCAACAAAATTCACAATTTTGGCAAAATTTTGAAACCTCGCACCATTTTGAAAATAATGCAATATTTGAACAATATGTTGTTTGTACTCAAAATGAACCGCATCGTACCGAAATTCAAGAAAGTTATGGCAATATCTGGGAAACAAACGACAATCATTTTGATAACGAAGAGGTAAACGATGACGACCATCAAGCTGTGATTGGATATAATCTAGAGATTGATGGTGATGACGAAGAAATAGACAACGAAGAGGCGGACGATGCCGGCCATCAAGCTGTGCTTGGATATAATCCAGATATTTTTGGTGATGACGAAGAAATAGACGACGAAGAGGATGTTGAAGACAAATTACATCACAAGTATCAACAAAATACTTTTCAGCACATGCTTAAAGATTTTTTACCAACACCTGTTTCTGAATCAAAATTAAAAAACCCAGTTGATTACGATTCATCAAAACTAGTTTATAAAAATAAGTATTTTGCTGACAAAAAAGCATGCAAGTTGGCAATTCATGAAAAATGTCTTTTAGACGGCTATGAATGTGTTCCTACAAGAACAAACAAAACCACCTACAATGTTGGTTGTATTGAACCTAAATGTTCATGGCACATCCACTCTGGAACTGAAAAAGGAAGCAAAGTTTTTATTATTAAAAAAATTTTAGACATACACACATGTTTAAAAACTGTAGTCCGTTCACATCATCGTAATGCAAGTGGCAAGTTAGTAGGTCACATGTTTCAGAAACAATTATAAGATATAGATCGTGATTTAAAGGCAAAAGACATTATGAATGATATGGCCGGGCGTCATGGAGTTCAACTTTCATACATGCAAGCTTATAAGGGTTTAAATAAGGGTTTGGAAATGCTTCGGGGTTGCCCGATTGAATCGTTTGAAAAATTACCTTATTATTGTTATAATTTGAGAAACGTAAACCCAGGAACTGTTACAAACATAGAAGTTGACAAACATGGCAGGTTTGATATGTTATTTATCTCCCTTGGTGTTGCGGTAAGTGTATAAAAAACGTGATTTCATTCATTTAGTTATGCTATTTAAAGTACTAATTCTCTATATTGTTTTGGGTGTAACAGATTCGAAGCTTCGTGAATTGTTTACGACCAATGATTATAATTGATGGAGCTCACTTAAAGAATGACTTCTATAATGGAGTCAATCTCTTGGCTGTAGGTATGGATGGTAACAACCAAATCTTACCTATTGCTTATGGTATTTGCCAAGGTGAGGACGGCAAGGGTTGGTCATGGTTTCTAGAAAATTTAAAGGGTTGTATCGGTGAGCAACGGGACTTGACAATCATCTCTGATAGACACCCAGTAATTATTTCATCTGTGCAAAAGGTGTTCCCGAATGCTTTTCATGGTTACTGTTGCCGCCATTTAATGATGAATGTCGGTTTAACGGCTGAAAGACACAAAGCTGTGTATTGGAAAATGTGCAAAGCTTACACTGGCGATGAATTTGAAGAATGCATGGGTTTCATAGCTAACGTAAAACCAAATGCATACAGAAAACTTAGAGAAACATCATATGCCAAATGGTCTAGGGCCCATTGTCCAGCTGATCGTTACAATTACCTCACCTCAAATAGTGCAGATTCCATAAATTCATTAAGTCAAAAAGCTCGTAAACTACCAGTTACAATGCTGATGGAATTTTTCAGAGACCGTTTGCAAAGGTGGTATTACGAAAGGAGGTATACTGGAGGTATATGTTTAAATCCTATATGTTTACCATTACATTATTGTTAAAAAATAAATTTAGTATTTTCACATATAACTGTTGATTAATTTGAAAATGTAGATGTGGGTATTCACGAACTTACACCTTGGGCAGAGGCAAAAGTGCATGACAGGATTCGAAAGAGTTATGGTTTAAATGTGCATGGAATCAATATTAACTAATACCAAGTTGTGGATAGACATATAAGCTATGTTGTTAATCTTAATAATTGTTTGTGCATTTGCAAAAAATGGCAGCTCTCAGGTTTGCCTTGCTGTCATGTAATAGCAGTGTCAAGGTTCCTGAAAATTAAAGATGTGGGTGTTTGGGCAAAAGTATGGTTCAAGAAATCAACATACAAAGCGACATATCAAGAATCAGTTTATCCAGTTGGAGATGTTCAGTCTTGGAACACTCAATGTAATGTCACACATGTTCTTCCACCTAGCACATAGATACGTGGTGCTAGGAGACCAAAAAATAAGGATCGTATTCCATCTAAAGGAGAGATACCAAGGGCAGCGTATTGTAAACGATGCAATTCTGTTGGACATACAAGTAACAGATGTAAACAGCCTGCCCATTCTCAAAGAACAACATACGATTGGGGGGAACATTCTTAAGAGTGGGAGGTACCGTGGTGAAAAAAAAATTTGAATGTTTGAAGAATGTCACATGTTTGGCAATGGTATTGTAACTTTTATTTAAAATTCGTATTGTAACTTTTATTTAATTCTCGTATTGTAAGTTTTATTTAATTTTTGTACTGCAACTTTTATTTAAATTGCATACTACCTAGCAAAACAGAGTAACTTTTATTGAAATGAAAATACAATAAACAGAGTATGAAAAACCAACACAGTGAAATTAAAACAAACAAACAAAAATCACATTCAGGCTAAGCATTCCTATCTAAATTTCATTAGGAGTAAATTCAACACGCGTAGCAAAAACATCAATTAGTTTATCATCAAGTGTGATACATGGAAACATATCACAACGGACATCAGTATCGGTGAGTAAACGTACTAGACCTTCATCCAAACTATGGTTTGGTTTTCGGAAATAAAAGTATTTAGATGTAGCTTCATCATAACCTAATTCCTTCATAAGCTGATGCATTTCATTCAGGCAAAAAGTGGACATAGTTAGAAAGTCCACGTAAGTATATACACCTTCGTCGAAAGTGATACAACCAAATTTTCTAGAAAATGTACCATAATGATGTAGTCTAATTGAAAAAGCAACTCATCTTCATCACCAGATTCACCAAATATTGCATCAGTAATATCGAGTTCCCCCTCACTTCTCCATTCACGAATAACCATATTTTGATTTGATAATAAGTAAAGAGGATAAAACCATCTTTATATACACATTTTAGCATGGCGAGCAAAATTCGAGTTGTCACATAAAGCTGACGCAGAGCGCAAAAGTCAAGTTGTCACCTAACAAAATGACATAAAGCTGACACGGAGCGCAAAAGTCGAGTTGTCACCTAAGAAAATGACATAAAGCTGACAAGGAGCGCAAAAGTCGAATTGTCACATCCAAACTGACATAAATGCTCCAACCGTTATTTTTCCCTTATAAATACCCACTTATCATCATGCATTTTGTCACACAACTTCTTGTCACACTCTCTCAAGTATCACTCATTTTCGCACAAACACTATGGCTGAAGACCCAAATGAGGTTCAAAAGGCTATCCTTAGACGATTGCGCACTGAACAAGAAAAAGAAATGTATTTGATTAACAATTTATTAGGTGAAATAACGCGTATAATGTTACAGATGCATGAACGTGGTCCAGAGGTTGAAAGATTGCGTGAGTTGCCTCAAGACCATCTAGTTATCAGCGCCGGTCTACAAACTCTACTAAGAACTGAGGAAACAGATATGCATCTCTCAATCGCCTTGAAGGAACTTAGGCAAAAAGTGATGCAAGTCTGGGAGGAGAAGTCAAATCTCATCAACTATTACAAATCATTATAAAAGCTTTATAAGACATGTTTGATGATTTGCCAGGGACGAGTTGCTATATTGTTTTACACCACCTTGCCAACCGTGTGTGTCGTTTGTTGTAGCTTTTTTGTTGTGAAATCATCTAAATAAGGTTGCCCATGTAGTATAGTGAAGTGGTGGTTTCTTTGTTGTAATGCTTGGCTTGTATTGTAATGCTTTTACTCTTTTATTAGTCTTGTTGTATAACATTAGTCTACATTTTCACCCGATTCATTGATGATAAAAGTAATAAAACATAACCAAAATGTAAAATTTAAAAGGTCTATACAAACGATAAAAATATTTGAACTACATAAAATAAAAACATAACCAAACGAAACACCAAAGGTTTATACTCTAGAAATCTGAACTACAGAAAAAGGTTGCTTCATTTTAACAACTGCTCCAAAAGGCAAAGGTGCAAAACGTTGCCTATACTCTAAAAATTCTTCAACAATGGAATCCCTCGAACAACGCACCAAATGCATGGTATCAGAATTTTGGGGAAGCGCCAAACCGTTCACAATATATCTCATATTTAGGAACATCAGTGGACCACAATCACCAAATGCACCAGACTGCTGAGGGACCCTGGTCGGGAAAGTTACATTGATGGCATATGTAGTGTGATCAATGTTTTGCGCCTCAAAAACATTTAATTTGTGCAAAAAAGAAGGCATGAGTCTAGAAAACATAGCACACATGTTACGAAACCTCTCTGTGTCACGGATAGCTAATGCCTCATAGCTATCAAAAAATGCAAGCTGACCGGATGGTATGTGAAACACGGCTAGATACCAGTGCTCATAAGTAGCGTCATGGACAGGGATGAAAACCTAAAGTAAGAAATATACATAATATATGAGTTCAAATAAAAAAAACAAAAAAAAAACTATCTAGCTAAAATAAATAAATAAATAAGTATACCATAGATATAAATATAGAATAGACAATATTTGATAACATGTTATATACTTACAGATTCACAATCTCTCCAGTGTTTGCCATACCACCTACTATTGGCATATTTTTCGTTTAAGGACTTATCTCTAACCATCATCTGCATGAATCGAATATCAACGCATGCCCAACGAGAACTCCTAACAAACTTAAACAAACACAACCTTACATACGTTTCAATGTGCTAGAAAAAAAAAATAACAAATACACATTAAAAGAAAAAACAAAAAAAAATAACTAAAACATTACAAAAAAGAACCAAACACATATCGAGTCGGTCAAATATCCAGTACCCCGCGGAGGATCCAAACATAAAATTTTCATCCACCAATTTTCATATATTCGGTCGGAAATGAGAATGGGACAACTGTTATTATCACGGTCCTCTGAATTGTAAAATTCAATAAACTAGGGACTCTAGGAAGGTCTTTGTTACTCCTTTGCAAAAAACTGAGGAGGAAGATAAACCTTACCAACAGGGATAGGTATTTGGTTTGTTGTTTTCTGTTTGGCTTTTGGTTGTAGCCCAGTTGTTTCAGGTAGTGTTGTATAGGGAGATTTGCACATTGGACCAGGCATACGTAACCTATTAGGTCTCCCCTGATTGTGGTGTTGCTACAAAAAAATAAAAATAAGTATAAAAAATATTTGGTGGGAATATAATAAGAAGAATAGTTAAAATAAAAAAAATACCGATTGGGGAACAACTGGTGAAGAAAATGTGGGATCCAGGGCGTGAGAATTACTAATTGAGGTCTTTTGGACATTGTGTGCCTGTAAATATAAACAATAAATTATGTTAAGAAAGATATAATATATTTTTAAAATAAATATAAATCGACAACAACTACAATACAAAAACATACCGCTAGTTGAGTGACTTGTGAACCAAAAACAGGATGTTGCACGACGGGGGAGCACAATGTGAAGTCCTGGGGTGGCTGTAAATGTAAAAAATAGATTAAAAATATATTAAGTTATGAATAATATATTAAAGATTTAATACATTACCATATGAGACGTTGGTACATCTCCTCCAAAATCATCCATTTGCACAGGGGTGTGATGAGAATTCATCCATGGCCCATTGGAATAATGGAATGAATGATCCGCATAACCTTTAGACATATTTAAAGATGACTTTAAATGTGAGTCTCCTCCGATAGTATCCTTCTCAACTTCCTGGCGAGTATCCATCGCTACATCATCATTTGTATGATTTCGAGCACCAAATAGTTTTTCGTTAATTGCTTTAACACGTTGATTCATTTCTCGAACCTCTTTAACAAATTGAGGTATATCGCCGAATTGCTGTATTATAAACATGAAAAAAATATATATGTTAAGAATGCAAAAAATTATTCATTTTACAGTCATTGAATACATTGTAAAAACATTATACATATTGATTTCTAATTATTAGTATACATTGTATTATAATAATAAAACAAAAACAAAAAAATATATGACAAATAATGAAACTAAGAATAAAACGAATTACCTCATATGTCTTAAGCTTGGCATTCAAGTCTCGCAACTCACACTCAATGGCATTCAATCGACTACTATCACCATGGGAGGGCTTAGATGCTTTTGGCCGTGGTGGTTTAATTGTATGATTCCTATTCCTGTTAGTGACAGGTTTGGGAATGCCAATTGATCGCGGATCACTAAAATAACTACGGCTTTGTACCCAAAAATAACATTGATTCTCTCATTCTGTTGAAGCAAAGGGGAGCTCAATTTGTTGAAACTACAAATTAAAACAATTATTAATAAAAGTATATGAGAAAATAAAAACGAAAACAATCATTATATATAGCTTACGTCATGATCAAAATCTGGAAATAGAGTCCTATAATGACGTTTCTCAAACCTCTTTTGGACCGACCAACTAATGCCTCTAGGAATAGTATCAGGCTCCTTTATCTACCACTCACTAGTGCCGGGTAAAGTCTCTTGTATCCACGTCTAAAAATACATACAAGAAAATTAAAAATGGCTATTAATATATGAATTGAAGTATATTAGTTTATATAAAACATACCTTAAAACCCCATACAAATCCATAAAGGTTGTACGCAGGTAATTCGCCACACTTCTCAGAAACCATCTTGCCTTTAATTTTACTGATAACCTTATTGGCCATCTTACCCAACTTACCCTTAACTTGATTGTCAACATCATCTTTGTTTTTGTCTGGCGCAACATCTTTGTTTGTGTCTGGCTCACGTCTAAAAGCAGCATTCTTAATAGTAGTATAAACGACAGACCAACACCAAGAATCCCACGAGAAATCATTAATTCTATTCAAATCGACAGCCAAACTCAAAACAAGCTCACTAGCCCTAAACTTACCTTCCCGGCTAATATAAATTCAGCAAAAATAATCAAACAAACACGTAACGCATCTTCGTCGGTAATTGTATCCCACGTGTCACCATCTAATATCTCCTTAATTTACCATAGGAAAACACCATTTCTACTATATTGCAAACCTAAACGATGTAACATTGGTCGATAATCTATTTGTGATATTTCCTTTACATTAAAATGACCAAACTTTAAACCAGTACATAAACAAAACTCTTCGCGACCAAATTTGCAATAGTGCTCACTATCAATATTATATCGAAATTGGTCAGATTCAGTGTGTTGATTTGGGTCTACATATTCTTGCCTAAGGAGCATTCCATGAAGTAAAGATGGCTCGTGGTCAATATAGGGAACATTCAACCAATCACCAAAACAACTTTGTAAAAACAATTGATATCGTGGAGTACTTGTAGAATTTTCAACTCCGGATAATAGTTCACGCATATCATTTATAAGAGACATCTGGCTACGTACATCAACTTTTGCATCATAAATCTACAAAATATATATACATGGTCAAAAAAATATGTACTCAAAAAAATCTAATTTTTAACTAATGTATGTTCAATCTACTTTTTAACTAATTAACTAAATATATATACATATTCAATCTCGTGTATGTTCAAAAAAATCTACTCTGTGTACTGATTAAGTAATGTATTTCACATGAATACATGACACATTCACATCTCCACGTCCTCATTTTAATAGTTAATTTCATGAAATCGTGAAAAAATCTTTATCTCATATAAGAGGCTTTTTAAAACAATAGGACTAATACTACTATATATTGCATTTACAAAGCGCATAAATGATGTTGGTTTTTGAATATTTAATTGATAAAGTCCATTTGTGTAGATTTGATAGCACCACACTAATTTATGTATATGTTCAATCCTAAAATTACACTAATAAATACATGAAACATTATTAAAAAATGAAAAAAGGTAATACCTTACAAGGCCCATGGATATCATCATCCATTTTTATACAAAGAAAAGAATGGGAGTACGTTTTGAATGAGGACCAAACCAAAATATCTAAATGGGGACCATATGACAACTACTTTGAGGATTTTGCTCTCAAGAAGGGGACATTAGAAATTTAGAGGACCGGATGTATTTGATCTCCATGCGCTCGTGAGGATGTTTTGGGGACCAAAATTTTGGAGTGAAGTATAAAGAAGATGGGTAGATGATGAGGTAGGTAAAAATTAAATGGGTTATTTACTATATTTAAGATGAATACTTTGTTTTTTCACTATTTAAGATGGGGAGCGCAAATAAAGGGGAGAGCAAAAATGTTTTGCGCTCTGTGTACTTTTTATTTGCTTCCATTTGCGCTCAACGTAGGTTTTTGTAATTCAATTTTAAAAGGTAGTTTTTTGTAATGCCATTCTTTTAAGGGAACCGTGTTACAAAAATAAACCATTGAATTTTGTGTTGCAAAAAACTACCTTACGCGCAAAATATTTGCGCTCTCATTTTTTTTGCGCTCCATGCTTTAGATCATTACACGTGTACTTAAGATCAAATCTGAAATCGACACGTGGCATGAGAGCGCAATTTTTTTTCTCTCCCTATCTTTTGCGCTCTCAAATTTTGGGTTAGTGGGGACGGAGAGCAAAATTTTTGCGCTCCCGATCTTTTTTGCTCTCCAAATTTTGAATATCATGCGGACATTAAAGTGCCACGAATACGGAGAGCAAAATATTTTGCTCTCCCTCTACCTTTTGCGCTCCACACCATTTTTTTTTACTTATCATCCGTTTTTTTACTTTTAATAAAAATATTTTTAATTAAGATTTTTATCCAAAAAGATATTTTTTAATAAAAAGTTTTTTTTTGTTTTGTTTATTAAGGCGCGCAAAATCTGAATCTTATCTGAAAAAATCTGCTTTTTATCCAAAAAAAATCTACTTTTTATCCAAAACTTTTATAAAACACTACTTCATAGTAATTTTTTAGAAATACAATATACAAGGTTTCCCCAATTTACAAATAAGATGTTTAAGAAAAGGGAACCAACTCACAAATTAACCCACCAAGGGTGTTACAATACTTCATAGTATTAATTTAAAATTATGTTTAGTTGTTGAAAAAATGAGAAGTTTCTCATACAAGATTTTCTTTTTTTTCTTTTTTTTAATAAACACACATAAAATCGAAAGCATGTTTAAATCTAGTATTTTCTGAAATTTCCTTAATTATAATAAAAAACCAGTTTTCTACTATTATAACTATGAGTTAGAGAAGCTAATTTAGAGTTTTTTAGTTTTCAAAAGCTTTTCTAAAGAAAGAAGGGTTACTCCGTTCTTAAAAAAAGTTAAGAAAACTTCTGTACAACTAAACACGCCATGTCGCCATATATCTCTTAGTATTTTGGACTTCATAAAGTCTATGAAACTTGTTGTAATTGTGTGCTTGAGCGCTACTTCAGCTCATACTTGGTCATCAAACAATCACAACACTAACCACCAAACCAACCTATCAAATTAATTTTTCTTTATATATTATGCATTTATGAAAAATGAGAGTTTAAAAAAAAAGTTACCAAGTTACACATGTGGAAAGAGGAAAACATTGGTATGGACTTATGATACCGGCAAGTGTTGAAAAGAACGTAATACATCATATGTATGGTTGTTAATAGGATCGGGTTGAATCGGGTTGCAAGATGTTATCCGGTCTTATTGGGTTTACCCGATAAAACCAAAAACATTATAGGGTATCGGGTCAACCTGATAAGACCCGAAAATAGACTTTTGTTCATTTAATGCACAGCCAAATACATATACATAAACAACTTTTATTGCATAATCAAAAACATATAATACATATACAACTTTTGTGATTGTTCACACGAGCCTTGCAAATTTATTGTTTATTTGAATTTTTTTTCTATTGGTTCTTTTAATAAGCAACATCAAGCACATGTTTTTCCCGTAGCGTTTTAATCTTACTCATTCAAAAAGAAAAACTCAAATTCAATTTAATTCGCCTCCAAGCAACATTCGTTAAACAACATTCGGCGACGAATACCTATACTCAAATCGATAAACAACATTCGCCTTTAAAACCGCTGCTTTGCGCGAGCACAATACTAGTTATACATTTACCATTTCAAGCGACGATATTTAATAAAGCTCCAAAACAACGTCGTTTCGAGGGTTTTTATTTTATTTTATTATTTTTTTGTTTTCCTATTCCTAAGTAGTTTGCTTGAAACGACGTCGTTTCAAGTGTGGGTTCAACCTTGGATGAAAACGAAGTTGTTTTGCTTCTCTTTTTCCCTTCTAGATTGTGGAAAACTAGAATGGGAGGTTGAATAGTTTTACCGATTAAAACTTCGTTTTAAAGTATTTAGATCGACTTATGTCAATCTATTTGGTATGTGTGCTGGATATTGATAGATAAGCATATAAGTAAGTAATGCAAAGATAAAGAGTGAAGGAACACAAAACAACAACACAAGTATTTATAGTATTTCGGCTATAAGGACACCTTCCTTGCCCTACTCCACTCTCCGAGTACCCCACACGAGAGTTTGTAAGCACTAAACAACAGAAGCTCCTTCATGTGGCGGATAAGCATTCACAACTTCGGCTACTCTTTAACATGTACAAGGCTAGACACCGAGTTCTTCCATGAGATAGAATCAAACCTATCACAATGTCGCCTACACTTTATCCGGTACAAGGCTAGATACCGAGTTCCATTACAAAGGAGGAACTACTACCCAACACTACACCACAACACAACTACCCCAAAGGAGACACACCCCTTGTTACAACACTAGAAGGATATCAAAATCCTTTAACCCAACCTACCTAGCTTGTACATCAATGCACCATATCGAATGTACACCTTTGGCACCTTTCACTAATACCTTCAACATGACACTTCGGCACTTTTCACTAATGCCTTCAACACGACACTTCTATGGAGGGAGGAAAGAATTATCAACAAGATGCACTTCAATGCTCTTGATGATGACGAAGCTTAGCAACTCATGAACTTGAGCTTGCAGGTCTTCAAGAGGTGGTGATATCGCCTTTAAGAGGAACCTAGAGAATCACACAAACATAAAACTACAAAGAATGGTCCTTTGGATCTGTGGTTATTGATATTAGAATACTGGGAGAAAGTATATCTAAGAGTGGTAGTGAGCAAGAGAAAAATGGCTCACTATTTATAGAAAAAACATGTCTACTGTCCCACGGTTCCTACGGATCCCTCACCAGAGGGATCCGGCTAGTGCAAAATATGGGATCCGGCTACTGGGTCAGTTTAGTCCGGCTTTCGGGTTGCAAACCGGGTTATGGTTTATGGGTATTGGATTATGGATACCCAACAAGATGCAATGTACCTAGTTGATAAGGTTTTAAAAGGTACCTTTTTGAGGGGTCGTTTAAGCCCTTATTTGATCACTTTTGTATCCGTTATTGCTTAATATCGTTCCTTTTTCACTTTTTAGGTCTCTTGAAGGCAAAATGCTGGAATGGCACTTATTTGGATGAAAAGGCGCGATTATACGAAGAAAATGGCCAAAGTCAGAATCGAGACACTCAAAGCTGCTGAAAACATAAGGTGACGGCGTCAGGTGTTAAGTGTGACGCCGTCGGAGGATCTTTGTGACGGGACAGAAGCCAAAACTCCCATTTTCAAGTGACGACGTCAAGTTATAAAAGAGTAGGCCGTCGCAACTCAGACGGCCTAGATGTAATCCAGACGGCGTCAGAAGCTGGAGAGGACGGCGTCAGAAGCTGGAGAGGACAGCGTCACAAGCATAAGGTGACGCCGTCGCAAGTCTAACGTGGCCAAGACGAAACCCTAATGACGGCGACACGACGGCGTCACAAAACATAAAGTAACGCCGTCGCATGTGTAATATTCTATATAGAATCCGAATTTTTCAGTATTTGGTGTGTAGTCTTTTGGAGTAAAAACCTAAACCGAACCAAGGCTGTCTTGTACAGTATTTTAGGGTTCCGAACCCTATCTTACACCAAGATAAGTGTTTTACTTCATTAATACAATTATGTCTTTGATTATTTATGTGTATGCTTGCATGTTTTCCATGTCCGGCTAATTTACTTGTGTGTTTGCTTAGGGAATATGAAACTTAATTATTGAATATTGATTGGTTGTTTCTTATCTTAGTTGATTAATGATCTAGTAATGCGATAGGTCATTCGTTGTGTACTTAATGCTTGATTAAATCTTTGTGAACCTTAGAATATGACTCCTTGAGTAGTTGTAAGCTAAACCATCCAAAGAGTGCCTTAGAGTAAGAGTTTATTATCCCTAGTGGGTTTTGTAGACAAGACCCTTTGGTAAGTTCAAAGAGTTAGGGAACATACGCATACCCTACAACCTTAGACACACAACGCAACTAGGAATAAGGACGTGATAATTCAACCACCAATAGGAGATAATTAAGGAGTAGTAAAACCTAAGTAAACACATCTTTAAACTATCATACGAGCACACAATAATTAGACATAGACTACATACACCTTAGATTAGATAATTAGATAAGTAGAGTAATCGGTAGCAATACCAACCCCCCCAAATTCAAACCCCGAGATTCGTACCTTTCCTTTCCTTAAAAAATATAAAAAGATAAAAAATAATCTTCCTCAACCACAACCTTAGCGTAGTAACTTCTCACTAGCATTCCTATTCCCCTAGAGAACGATATCAATACCCGTGGCTTACCCTAATACTACACTACAACGATTAGGTTCACTTCCTAGGGTGTTGAAAAACTTGCTCGATGAAAAGGAAGTTCCTTTGACCCCGAACGACGCGTGTAGCGTTATCGCTAGTCATTGGGTTATGGATCTTGGGTCATGGGTCATGAACTTTGGGTCATGGATAATGGATAATATCCAACATGACTTCATGCATGATGTCATGCAATAGGTCATGGGTTATGGATCATGCTTCATGGGTATGGGTTATGAACTTTGGTTGTTACCCAACAACATTCATTGTACCTAGTCAATAGATCATGGGTCATGGGTTATGGACTTTGGTTTTTACCTATTACTTTTCCATTACAACATATACAAAGTACATATATATTTCTATAAAATGTAAACAATATTTGTTATACATATGCATTTTTATAAGATGTAAAAAGTATTTCTTGTTAGTGTTATATAAAAATATATTTGGTTTTATATAACTTATTTACTAAACGTGTTTTGATATAGTTTTAATATGTTTCATAAAAGTGTGTTAGTAAACTATTGGCTCAAATCTTTAACGTATTTTATTTGTTTCACTAAAATGATTTTACGTTTGTTATCGACAAAACATTAGAAGATCGTTAAATATAAATAAATGTTTTTATGGCTTATTTGTATTAAGAATCTCTCTTTTTTTGTTGATGACAAAACATAAGATTATATTAAGAAGAAAATAAAATTCGGAAAAATTTGAATTGGAGTTTTTACTCTCTTCTCCACCTTTTTGTTGAAACAAAAAGAGCGTCGAAATGAAACTAACACATTGTGGAAAATGTTTTGAGAAAAACTTGTGGAAAGTAGCAAAAAGAGAAATAGTTAGAAAAAGAAAAGTAAAAAGGACGTAGTAAGATGAGAGAAAGATTCTCGTTTTAGCTTCCCCTTGACGGATGCTCCCCTTTGTTGAGGGCGTCAAGTAATTAGGAAGGCTAAATGAGTGTGTTACAAGTATTTTTGCAATGGTTTCGTCCTTGATGAAGTGCCCCCCTTGATGAGTGCTCCCTTTTGAAGAGGGCGTCAAGTAATTTTGAAAAACATAAGTGAATGTATTGCAAGCGTTTTTGCAATGTTTTGCTGTTGACGAAAAGCTCCCCCTTGTATTCCTAAGTTTCAGGGACGTTTAGATTTGTTGACTTCATCAAAACATTCGAGAAGGTGATAGAACATGAAACATAATTCATCACTTACTTCATGGACTAATCCTTCGACATGTTGACAATGAAAACAATCATTGTCATGGCTAGGGAATGGAGGTTCCATAGAAGATGGAGGGATTTGTGGAGGCAAGTTTGATGAAGTTGGAGGTGGTTCAACTAAGGGTGTAGGTGGTGGAATATGTGTTGATGGTGGAGGTAAAGAAGTATCTACTTCCATATGGTCTGGTTGTTGATTTTGATGATTCCTCATAATCCAAAATGGACCATTTGAGGGTGAGGGAGAGTAGGACACGAGTGCTAGTGTGGTTTCAACACCAAAGTTTTGGTGAGAAGGTTGTTGTGGCATCATTTTCTCAATTGAGAAAAATGTCGGCAATGGTGGTGGATGAGAAGGCCTAGGTGGTAAGTCCTCTAAGTTGTAAAGTTTTAGGGATGTAAGTGGGGTAATGAAGGAGATAGCTCTAGGTACTAGAGGTGATGGTATAGTGTAAGTAGGGGTGTTTGGCTTAGGAGGTATGGTAGTGTTTGGCAAGGGTTGTCTTGTAGGAACAATCCATTTGGAAGTTAGTTTGATTGTAAAAGTTGGTTGTCAAGGAGTTCTAGTGTTTGAGGCTTTGATGGGTGATTATTTGGTTGAGGAGATTTCATGAACCCAAGAAATTTTCTTGGGAGGTCCTTTGGTTGATGAGTTAGCACTAGAAGTTTTCCTCATGGTGAAATGGTAGAAAAGATAGGTGTAAAAAGAATACTTTAGCTACTGAGAGAGTGTGTTAGTGGTGGTTTGGAAGTTCTAACACAAGTGGTTTATAAGGAAGAAGATTTGGAAATTTAATTGAAGCTTAAACTACTAAAATCTTTCAAATTTCAATGATTTGCATGCACAAGAGTCAACTACAGAGTTGCACTGATCTAGGAAGTCATTTAAAACAATGTAGAGTGTTTGGATTAACAAAGAGGGTTTGAAATGATTCTATCAAGTAGGATTCATTAGTCTAAGTAGACGGTTCTCACGGATCCCTCACTTGAGGGATCCTGCTAGGCTAAACCCAGGGATTCGGCTCCCAGGAGCCAAGAAAGGATTGAATAGGTTCTAAGGTCTAGTACTTATATATCTTGAGTGTTTTAAGTCTCTTTTGGTGTCTTAAATGATATGAGACTTAAATGATCAAGTGTAATGAGTGAGGATAGCTAATGATGTCTTTTATGGAAAGAAATGGAGTTTTCATGAACACCAATGGGTGATCAAGGATGACAGTAAGAATTTTGAGGGTGTCAAATGATCCTAGACACCAGATGATGATCTAAGGAAAATTTAGAAAATTCTTTAAAAATCACAAGAAATAAAAAAACTAGTTTTTAGACCATTTCAAGATCAAGATGACTAAAATCAATTTACTAAAATTGAGGGAAATATCAAACTAAGTATTTTAAGATGAGAGGAATGATGTGTGAACATTGGAGCGGAAAGACGGTGAGTTTTGAAGTAATAATAAACCAAAAATATCTTGAATGTGATCCTAAGTTATTCATGAGTGAGTGTGAGATCAATTGAGGCTAAGAAAAGTTTTAGTGATCTTAATGAAGCATGTTTTACTAGTTCAATAAGGTCTGAAAGGTTGGGTTGATGTAATGAAATAAGAAGAATTACTTCTGTTTGCCCGGATCCCATGGATCCTTCAAATGAGGGATTCGGCTAGTTAAAAGCCAGGGATCCGGCATATGGGACAAACTACTTAACAGTGAGGGTGCACTAATTTGGTCTAGGTATCAAGTTTTGAATCTAATGATTTCCATAGTAACTATACATGTATACAACATAGTAAACATAGCATATAGAAACAACCTATGGGTGAACAAATGAGGTAATGATCATATATCAAAAAGAGAACAATCAAGTAAGTCTTGCATAAAGTAAATAACATACATTGATTTGATAATTATAAAACATCCAAAATAACCATAAAAGAAAGTCATGGGGTACAATGTTTCTTTTTTCAATCTCTTCACTTCTTCTTCTTTCCCGAGTTCATGAGGAAATGAGTTGACACTTGAACATCCTTTTTGTTTGCTTGAATTCGTTGGATTCATTTGGAAGAGTGGGAAGTTGTTCAAAGTAAGTCATGGGGTCGATTTGATAATTAGAAACTGGGTCGACTTCAACATCTACATCTTCATCCTCCTCCGAAGAGTCCGAGAGAGGATGAGGCCATTTCCCATTGATCATGAATCGGTAATAGGAGTGGGTTGCATTCTACTAACATACTCACGAAGATGTGCTAGGAGCATACCATAAGAAAGAGCCATTTTGTCGGTTTTAAACACACCTACCATTCTTTTGGCAATGTAATACGCGAGATTGAAAGGTTTTTGGTGGATGAGACAATAAATTATTTGAACAAGACAAGCATTAGGATGGTCTTTGTTTCTAACCAAGCAAATGATATTTTCTCTAAGAATTTCTTCCCACCTTTTGTAAATGGGAATCATCTCAAAGAGTTTCATTTGATAAGGATCACAATGAATGAGTTCTTTGTTGCGGTTATAATGAGATTGGTCGACTCTCTTTTTGAAGATGGTATCTCGAACAACAATGGGGTCATCAAGTGGAGTGTGATAGATAGGTTTAGGGTCTAGTGCGAAGGATTGAGTAGCAATTGACCAATATTTGAAGAACATACAAATTCCTTCACATGGTATGCGAAGGATTTGTGCGAATGTGTTGAGAGGTAAGTTGATGTTTTGGTTGTTTATGAAAAAAGCGATTGAAATACGTTCATCATTGTTTTGGATAATCCTAACACTTTTGTCAAATTCAAACATGAAGACCGGACAAATTTGTTCATCAATTTTTAGGAGACAATCAAAGTTGATTGCCGAAAAGACTTGAGGAATGTCTGCATTTTCAAGGAAACATTCCTTAATTACACGAACTTCGTGGATAAGTCGTTTTTGGAGCATTTTGAAAGTTTTGCGATCACTTTTTGATAGCCCTTCTTTGCGATAGTATCTAGGAATATAGTGAATGGTGTCATGATGGTCTTGTTGGGTAGCTTTATGCATGTTTGATCCTAGAGAAAAATATTACAATTAGATAAAATTTGTTAAGATGGGTTTATGAGTTTATTTTGTATTAACAATGTTGTTTTGAAAATCCTTAATTATGTAGAACCTTTTTGTATGGAAAACAATTTTGCAATAAACAAGTTGCTAATTGATGATATGAAAGATTGAAACCAATTGAAAAGTTTAAAAACGTAAACCCTAGGATCGAGATGATGATGAATAGAAAATATGAGTGTAATTACTTACAATGATATTTAGGATTGAGATGCTTGAGAGTATGGAGCCCTAGGATGATAGGAACTGAGATTTGGTCGTTCTATGTTTTAGGAAGAGGGAAGATGGATTGTTTTGGGTTTTAAAAACGAGTCTCCGGTTGTCTGTTTACACGGTTCCCCCGGATCCCTTGTTTGAGGGATCCGGCTAGTACAACTTGAGGGATCTGGCACTATAGAAAATTATTGGAGTGATTTGGATTATTCTTTCATTTGTAACAAGTTACACAATAACTTATTTCTTGAGAAGAAATTTGTAGAATGAGATTTCGGTTATAGTCCTATTTGAATAGGCGTTTAGCTAAGATGTTTTGAAAGGAAAGTTGTTTATCGAATGATGATGGATCAAGACTTTAATTATCAAAAATTTATTTTGTGATGATGGCGTAGGTTAGATGAACTTACAAGTTTTTAAGAGAATCAAAGAGGAATACTATTCCTCAAGATGTGTTAAGATGGAAAGTAGTGAAGAGAGATTTTTTTAGAAGCTTTCGACTTTGATGTTAAATGCCTATATACACCTAGTATTATATATATATATATATATATATATATATATATATATATATATATATATATATATATATATATATATATATATATATGCAAGGTTTTTATAAAGATGTTTATTATGAGAGAAAAGCATATATCATCATTTTATCCACATGTAATTACTACATTTATATATCAACTAGTTGTAGGTAAGAGAACATACCTTTGCTCTATTTTATGGTTTTTAGAAACCATAAACGCGAAATACTTCATGAGCTTTTAAAGTAATCAATTGTACTTTATGAAAGTAAGTTTTTATTACTCCTAGGTTCTTCCTTGGATGTTGACTTCATTTTTCTTACGATAGAACGAAGTCATTGAAAGAATCCTAGCATGAATATTTCTTAAAATAAAATGTTAGAATGATCTATCACTATCCAATAATTGTTAAAACATGATTTTTTTTTATGAAATTGCCTTCTTTGTAGTTTTCAAACATATACGGATCGTATCAAGTTTTTAAAGTACAATGTACTCTAAGAAACTTGGTAACGAAGCTCTGATGCCCATTGTGGAAAACTAGAAGGGGTGGTTGAATAGTTTTACCGATTAAAACTTCGTTTTAAAGTATTTGGATCGACATATGTCAATCTATTTGGTATGTGTGTTGGATATTGATAGATAAGCATATAAGTAATGCAAAGATAAAGAGTAAAGGAATACAAAACCACGAAACAAGTATTTATAGTGGTTCGGCTACAAGGACACCTTCCTTGCCCTATTCCACTCCTCGAATACCTCGTTCGAGAGTTTTTAAGCACTACAGAACACAAGCTCCTTAATGTGGTGGAGAAGCCTTCACAACGTCGCATACTCTTTATCTAGTACAAGGCTAGACACCGAGTTCTTCCACGAGGTAGAACCAAACCTATCACAACGTCGCCTACATTTTATCTGGTACAAGGCTATATACCGAGTTCTATTACAAATGAGGAACTACTACCCAATACTACGCCAAAACACAACTACCCCAAAGGAGACACACCCCTTGTTACAACACTAGAAGGATATCAACATCCTTTAACCTAACCTACATAGCTTGTACATCGATGCACCATATCAGATGTACAACTTTGGCACCTTTCACTAATGCCTTTAACACGACACTTCGGCACTTTTCACTAATGCCTTCAACACGACACTTCTATGAAGGGAGGAAAGAACTATCAACAAGATTCACTTCAGTGGTGTTGTTGATGATGAAGCTTAGCAACTCATGACCTTGTGCTTGCACGTCTTCAAGAGGTGGTGAGCTCGCCTTTAAGAGGAACCTAGAGAATCACACAAACATAAAACTACATAGAATGACCCTTTGGATATGTGGTTAGTGATGTTAGAATACTGGGAGAAAGTATATCTAAGAGTGGTAGTGAGCAAGAGAGAAATGGCAATATTTATAGACAAAACATGTCTACTGTCCCACGGTTCCTACGGATCCCTCACCAGAAGGATTAGGTTAGTGCAAAACATGGGATCCGGCTATTGGGTAAGTTTAGTCCAGATTTCGGGTTGCAAACCAGGTTATGGGTTTTTGGTATTGGATTATGAATAACCAACAAGATGCAATGTACCTAGTCATTGGGTTATGGATCTTGGGTCATGTGTCATGGACTTTGGGTCATGAATCATGGATAATATCCAACATGACTTCATGCATGATGTCATGCAATGGGTCATGGGTTATGGATTATGCTCCTTGGGTATGGGTTATGGACTTTGGTTTTTACCCAACAACATTCATTGTACCTAGTCAATAGATCATGGGTCATGGGTCATGGGTTATGGACTATTACTTACCCATTACAACATATACAAAGTACATATACATTTCTATAAAATGTAAATACTAGTTGTTATACATATGCATTTCTATAAGATGTAAACAATATTTCTTGTTAGTGTTATATAAAAATGTCTTTGGTTTTATATAACTTATTTACTAAAAATATTTTGATATAGTTTTAATATGTTTAGTAAAAGTGTGTTAGTAAACTATTGGCTCAAACCTTTTACGTATTTTATTTGTTTCGTTAAAATGATTTTACGTTTGTTATCGACAAAACATTAGAAGATCGTAAAATATAAATAAACGTTTTTATGGCTTATTTGTATTAACATAGATAATGCCATCTACCACACACAGAGAGAGACAAAATCTCTATCACATACACAAACAAAATCTTATCATCTCTCGCACATCGCCGTTTACCACGAAACACATACAAGGTAGTGTGTTTTTTTACAGCGGGATGGAGTATCTGTTTCTTAGGTCCACATGCTATCGAAACACATGCAACCTTTATGGTATTCCATCTTCTATTTTACTTTTGATTTAAGGATATGTGTTTGATATGTTATAAGATTTATGTTACATGTTTTTTAAAGGCTGATATTATTTTTGTATGTGCATGATATAACATAATAATTAACAATGCCATTAATATATGTGCATGATATTCCAACTTCTTTTTTACTTTGGATTTGAGGATATGTGTTTTATTTGTTATAAGATTTATGTTTGTTGATGTATGTGCATGATATAACATAATAATTAACACTGCCATTAATACATGAGATTATAAGGTCATACACGTATAAGTGTATAACACGAGACTTCTTATTAATATATGTGTTGTATATATATTAAGATCATTGCTACAACCACAAATAGTCCACAAAATAAAATCCACAAAAAGTACTTGCCCATTTGTGATTGATTATAGCAAAGAGAAGAGAGAGAAAATATTTCAAAATTCATCAATCAAAGTATGACAAGTCTTTTTTTTGTGGATTTTATTTTATGGCCTTTTTGTGGTTCTAGCAATGCTCATATATTAACTGATGGTTACAAAATTAAAGAGTAATTAATGCATTAATTACTAATTAGACTTAATTAGCAATTAATTTTAATTAAGTTAACTATTAATTAATAGTTTGGATCAACGGGCCAAACTCATGTAAGCCCATAGGATGGGCTTGGGGCATGCATGGGATGATATTCACAAGGGATTTTTCTTCCTAGAAGGTTCTAGAGGATAGAAATTTACGATATTTTTTATTTGAATAAATGATATACTTTCTAATGCATAAATATTACTTATTAGATAAGTATCAATTCTTTTATATATTTCCTTTTCTTTTTAGATAAGGATCAAGTGCCCTATAAATAGAAGGGTTTTTCCACCATTTGAAAGTTGATCAAAACCCTAGTTCTCCCTCTCTCCTCTCACATATACTGAACACCACCAACACTTCACCACCGTTGTTGCACCACCACGTGACACACAATGTAACACCCCACCCCGACAAGGAATCAAATGTCACAATATGGAGTTAAACCAGAACAATAAATGCATGCGAGAGACTTTATTAAATGAAATACTAAGTCATGTAAACAAAATGACTTTAAAAGGGAAATACAGTCCAACATGTCTGAAAAGAAAAGAAATATCCAAAGACAAAAGTCTTAACAAAATCCCAAATGATAAAGGAAAGTAAGATAGGGTTGATCCACTAGATGCTCCTACTCTCAGCCCTCAATGCCCAACATCCCTCTTATTACCTGTCGCAGAGAAAAGAAAAATGCGGCTGAGCTTAAAAAGTTCAGTGAACAGATATAAACAAGTAACTGAATCTGAATAAGCATATGAAACAAAAATCAAAAGAATCTGTTGAACATAAGTCATATATCACAAGAGGCAATGAGTAGTGAGTAATAAGAATCATAAGGGATCAATAATCAAACAGATATCAAATCATCATACAAAAGTGCCCCACGAGCTCAAAAAGCATGCCATATGCTTAGTCACATAATCATATATCCTGTCATATCAAAAGTGTACACGGAGGGGCGACCTTCAAGGTAACAAAAGTAAAATGAGGTGTATGGCACACACAAACCAATCACTAAATCATATATGAACAAAAAAAAATACCTAGGATACATCCATACGCTCCCTGCAAATAAAATACATATGCAAGTACTAGGCTGTACATATATATAACATAATAGCCATGGGCTCAATAATCATACAAAACAAAATGGAATGCCATGTATCAATCACACCTCCACATAAAGTGTCATGCCATTGGTGCCTCAATGACATGGTCATGGTACCTCAATGACTAGTTAGCTCGAGCAACAGAACAAACAAAGCTATCCAAATCATAAAGAATCAATCATGGTATAACCAAAAAAAGATATATCAAACTGAAATTGAATCTATATCAAATGAGATAGCAAATATCATAGCAAATGGGATAGCAAACGAATATCATATCAAAAGAAATCATATCAAATGGAATCACAAACGTATTTCATAATAAATGAAACAAAGTCAAGGATCAAAGAGTCATGAGAAAACCTCAATGAGAAAGGGAAGAATATTGCTACCTTATGAAATGAAAGTAAATGAGTGAAAGAACACAAGGAAAATGAATCACTCCTTTTCACCGAATCTACATGAATTATAATCATATATTACTTATATGTTCATTTAATAAGTTCATTAATGTCATAATTGATTCTTGAATACTTATAGTTATTCATTAATGGGATTAGGATTTCATTACTGAAATTAGGTTAACATATGATTAAGAGTATCCGTATTAATGTTTCAAATGTAATTTAGGTCAAAACACATTAAACGGGGTTAGATTAAACCAAAACCCTAACTTATGTTATTTCTCATATTTTATGACATTTTAGTCCATTTATTTATGAATTTTAAACCATACTTAAATGTTTACTGAGGAGCTCAAATGTTTATCATAGATACTTGTAAATGTTAGATGATTGCTGTAATTTTTTCAGATTTTATTTCAAAGTACAAGTACCATTTCAAAAATCGTTTTCCCAAACCTATCCAGAAAGTGCACTGCAGATATACTCCGAAAGTTTACATTTATTTAACCCATCTAAGCCTTTTATAAAAATCCACAAAAATCCCAAAAAGTCACATGCATCTTAAAAATCACCCCTATCAAATTAGAGCTCTTAACACCTTATTGTTTGAAAACTAAAAATCAAAAATACCAATTGGTTTTCAGATTTGACAACTAATCTTCTAAAAATCAAAAGACTACCTTCCCGACCTCCAATGACTCTAAATCTTACATATTCAGAAAGTAGACACAATGAAATCATATTTAGACTCAAAAAATCACATAAAACATGTTGACATCATCAATTTAGACTCTCTTGAACCAGACCCAAAATCTGTACAGTTTACTCACATAAAATCACAACCAAAACCACAAATCCAAATCCACTTTTATTCCAATTAGCATGCATGTCTTAAAAGATTCAAGGCGCATTTTATGTGTTATGTATGTATATGTACGTCGAATACAAGAAAGAAAAACATGGAGGATTAAGAGTATCAATAAGCCGAATCAAAGAAGGAACACAAGGAGAAAACAATGCCACAAACACCAATCTTCAACTTTTTCTTCTTCATCTAGAGAGCACACAACATGGTTTAGGGGCTGTGTGAATTTCGGTTATGGAGGAGGGGGATAGGTCTGAATATATGGTGTTTAATGAGAGAAAATCTTATGAAGGAAATAAGGAAAACCGTGTGAGAAATTTAGGCAAGTCGTGTGGACAATTAAACACATGAAATCTTCCAAACTTTTAGCAAAATATTTTTCTTGTTCCTCTTTACTGTTAAACGTGTGGAATGAATACAAGGGGGAGCTATCGCAACAATTTCTTGTGAGTTGGGCAGAGTTTTCTTTCGTAAACAGTGGGTAACAGAAAGCTTCGCAAAGCTGTTATCACAAGAATCACTTCCGTAAACCAAAAACAAAGACTATCTCAACTCTTGCAAGAAATAGCCATCGCAATGAGCTATCGCAACCAAAAATGAGTGTCGCAATTAAATCTCAGCCAACTATCGCAATAAAACCCTAATTTTTACCACTTGAATATGTAAAAGCCGTTATAAGTCAAGTATGAAATCAGTCTAGTCCCTGATAAAGTTACTCCCTGGGTGAGCTCAGTCAGAGGTTCACTGACGAGATGAACTCCCTGAGTATACTTATCAGTGTACATCTCTAAATGAGACGACTTCCTGATAAATAATCATCAGCCTGATGGATCCATTAGAGTGTCACTACCTAGGGCTGTAAACGAACTGAACATTCAGTGAAAATTTCATAAACCATTTAGTAAAAAGTTTGTTTATGTTCGTTTATTTATGCTTGTTTAGTTAAATGAATGAACTTGAAGAAAAGTCGTGTCCGTTCATTTATGTTTGTTAGGAATTAGAAATTCCAGGTATTAAAGAGTCAGTCACCTCAAGTATATGTAATCGTTAGAGAGCTCGTAGTCATAGTTATTTTATGATTAAGTAGTATTTAGTTTTGTAACACCGTGGAGGACGGACGGGTCTTTACCTACTGTATGCCTGATCCACAGCCCGTAGGTGGCGTTTGTTTGTAAGATACTATAAATACCCTCTACCTCCCAAGGTAGAGGGTTGGAGCTTCAATACCATTTTTCTTTGTTTCACATAGTTCCCAACTCTCTTCCCTTTCTCTCACTAGAACTTTCTCTCTCTAAACATTGTTAACGCCCCACATGGTTATGGTTTAATGTGTTTGTGAAATCCTATATCTAACAATTGGTATCAAGAGCCATGGTTTGATCACTCATCTTTCATGCTTTTTGTTTTGGTGGATTTCATAAGGTTTTTGGGGTATTAAGGGTTTAAGAGAGTTTGATTCATTTGGACAAATTCTAGTGTTAAAGTTTGAATTTTTCTTGTACTTTTGTGTTTAGGATCATCATATGTGTTTATGGTTTGAATTGGAAGGCTTAAATCATTGTGGTTTGGTTGTTTTTGATTGATAAAGTGGTTATTTTTGAATTTTGTACGAAGCGAGTTGAGTCTCGGATATTTTGTTCTTCAAAGCGAGTTGCTTTGTTATTGGATGCGAGTTGGTACATGCGACTTGGCTGTTTAGCGAGTTGATTTTTATGCGACTTGGGTTCTAAGCGAGTTGTTTTTTTAAGCGATTTGAGATCTAAAGCGACTTAGCTATTAAGCGAGTTGTAAAGCTAGCGAGTTAATTTAAGCGACTTGGTGTTCAAGCGAGTTGATTGTGTTGCGAGTTGATACTAAAGCGAGTTGGCTATTTAGCGACTTGATTCATTAAGCGTGTTGACAGTGTTGCGAGTTGATGCTAATGCGACTTGGCTATTTAGCGAGTTGATTGCTTAAGCGAGTTGATAATTAAGCGAGTTGTGTTGTTAGCTACTTGTTCATTTAGGCTTGTTACTTCTTCGTGATACATTCTTACGGTTGTTCTTTTGGTTTAGTAAAATCCCATGAAAGAATCAATTTCCCGGTTTAATAAAAGAATAGTAAAATCCCGTAGAGCTCGAAACATGTCTACCAACGTTCCTACTATCATCTCCACTGTTGCCGAGGATGTTCAAGCAGCTGGTTCAGATACTCGTCCACCCATGCTTGACAGAACTGACTACGACTCTTGGGCTCAAAGAATCAGATTGTACTGTCTTGGAAAGGAAAATGGGGTCAACATTCTCAAATCGATTGATGAAGGACCGTATATAGTTGAGACTACTAGAGACATAATTGATACAGCTGAAGATGGAACAATGATCTATGGAATAGACAGACCAAAGACGTATGATGAGCTCAATGATAAAGAGAAGAAGAGATTCGATGCGGATATCAGGGCTTCTAACATCATATTGCAAGGTCTTCCAAAAGACATCTACAAGCTTATCAATCACAACACTGAAGCAAAGGCTGTATGGGATAATGTCAAGACGCTTCTTTCTGGTTCTGAATTAACCATGGAAGACAGAGAATCACAACTCTATGATGAATTTGAGCACTTCAAGATGAAACCAGATGAGAGTGTCTATGAGTATTACGTGAGATTCCACAAGCTTGTTAATGACATGAGGAACATCATAATGACTATGCCAAACATTCAGTTGAACTCAAAGTTTGTGAACAACATGAATCCCGAATGGCACAAGTTTGTCACCTCTGTGAAGCTAACCAAAGGATTGAAGAATACTAACTATGAGCAACTCTATGCCTTCCTTCTTCAGAATGAGAGACATGCCATGTTTGAAAAGAGGATTCTTGAACAATTCAAAACAAATCCAGGAGAGACAAGCTCATCAAATGATTCAACTGCCTTCTACTCAAACATTGGGATTACCACTAAAGCTTCACAAGTTATACCCATGGGTGATGGAACTCACAAAATCATTCCCGATCCAAAATTCAAACAAGCTGATGCTGATGCAGCCGTGGGTCACTTCATTACTCAACTGGCCCTTATGGTTAAACAAAACTTGACTCTCAGTCCACATACAAACAGTCTTCACACCAACAATGAGATTAGAACTGCATCCAATCTTCACAATCATGCTGTAGTCAGAGATGGGAAAGTTATGGTTCAGTCAGTTCAAGAAAGACAGTATGAGCAGAGAAGGGGTGGAGTTGGTGGAGGCTATGGAGGAAATCAGAATCGGGGAAGGACTGGAAATCAAGGACAAGCAAAGCCAGTCAAATGCTACAACTGTGGTGGTGAGGGACACCTTGCTAGAAACTGCACATCTCCAAAACGTCCTCAGAATGCTGAATACTTCAGGGATAAGATGTTGCTAGTGCAAGCTCAGGACAATGGAGCAACCTTGGATGAAGAGGAACTGTTGTTTCTTGCTGAAGGGAATGCTAAGACATATGATGCAGATGTGGATGAGCAGCCTATTCAGGAGATAGGTCACAATCATCATAATGCCTTTCAAGTAGCTGACTGTGATGCATACGACTCTGATGTTGATGATAGACCTACTGCACAAACAATTTTCATGGCTAGCATTTCTCCAATGGTCTCTCCTAAAGTCTCGTCTTCACCACAAACTGGACCATCCAAAGACAAAATCATCTCAGAGGTATTAAAATTATATGATGAAGTTGATGTACAAAAGATACATAATGAAATACAATCAACTGAAATCATTGAGTCAGATATTGAAAATATGGGTAATATCAATGTTGTCCTATATGATCAATATGTGAAACAAAGTGAAAGTGTGATTGTATCAAGTGATGTATCTCCTGCAGTCAATGATGATGATGTCTGTGATGAATACACTGCATGTGCCCCTGATGATTCCGTTATCTCTGAACTTAATGCCTATAAAGAACGAGTTGCCATTTATGAACAATGTGCTAAGTTTGAGCTAACTACTCGTGAGCAGGAGATGGATAACCAAATGCGTACAATTATTAGAAAAAGTAATTTTAGAGAAGAAGTGTTAAAACAAGAGTTAAATTCCTTACAAGAAAAGCTTTCAAAAACTGCTAAGCAGAAACAAGAACTTCAAGAAAATGTTAAAGTGCTTAAGCAGGAATTTCATGCCAAGGAATCAAAACTTTTGAATGATTTTTCTAATCTAAAAACTTTGAAGAACAAGCTTGAAAATAAGTTGTACGTACAAGGGAATACCATTCAGACTACTCACATGGTCACTAAGCATAGAGTTTTAAGCGATAAGCATAGTGTTCCCATTATAGATAAACCCAACCCTGAGTACAGTAAGTTAGCTAAGGCAGCTCAAAATGTAATTTATGGTGGCAATGAGATTCTTAAACCTAGACAGAAACCTAGCTGCGTTGAGTGCTCTGAGGAAGATAGAATATTAGATGATGCATCTAGGGTGAAAATGAATAAGAAGCTAGAAGATCCTGAATGCAAAAAGAATAACATCACGATCAAACCCCATGATTACAAGAAGGAAAACTGGATCTCCTTAAACAAATTTAAGCCTCAAACGTTATTAACACCTGAACAAGTTTTCTGGAAAAAGGATTTAAATAAGCTAAAAGCTGAAAATCTTGTTGAAACAAACCCCCCTTTAGGAAAATGCCTTCAGCGACTGTGTATCCTCCCAATACACCAATGCATTTAGTTCCTAGGACTATTGCCACTAAAAGCAAGACCTTAATCAGTCAATATGTTATTCTTCAACTATTTGTCGATTTTGAGAAAACTTGTAAGAAAAGGATCACACCCACTGGGATAACTGAAGGGGAAACGGGTTTTGAGCAAACAAAAGAATGCTATCTAACTGAGGTCATGCCTTTCTTCAAACTACTAAAAGATCATTTTGAGAGTCTTAAAAAGGGGATACATTCAGATATTAAATACTCATCATTTTTGTACAATCTAAACTGCAAAATCATCTGAAAACACTCAGAAATGCATTAAAATGATGAAAATATCACAAATCAGTGTTTTATGTGTTTTAAATGGAAAAATATCAAAATCAGATGAAAAATGATTCAAGTTTGCAAAATTGGCAATTTTAGTCCCCTAAGTTTCAAAAGTTGTCAAATCTAGTCCCTGGAATTCAAAAATGTGTAATTTTATCATTCAAGGTCCTTGAAATATTCTAAATTGTCAAAAATGGTCCTTGAATGATTCTTTGGTCAAATGGCAGAAAAGGTCCCTAAACTTTGAAAAATTGCAAAAGTAGTCCTTAGATATTTTAAAATGAAATTTTATGCAAAAAGGGTCCTTGTACTATCAAAGATTGTCAAGTTTGGTCCTTGTGATAAGTTTGGAAAAGTGTCATGTTCAGTCCCTCAAGTTTGGAGAAGTTGCAATTTTAGTCCTTGTGATACTATCAAACCAAACCGGACTCTTTTAATATTAAAAGCCCAAATCCAATCCATGGCCCAATGCAATATCCAAGCCCAACAAACTTGACCCTTGACCCCTTGAGCTCTTGACCCTTGAGCCAGTCCAATATTCCACTTGACCCCTGCCATAACTATTTTGGACCCCTCCCACGTTATTAATAGCCGGTCAAAGAAGTCAAAACAGGGCACTGTACATCTTCCCTCACAGAATTCGCGCCAAACCAGAAACCAGAGTTGTTTCCTTGATTTACTCCATCTCCCCACCTTACCTTGTCCCCTCCACCTCCACTAACACCCAAAAATCTTTAATTGATTCAAACCAACCCATTAATATCTCAAACCTGCTATGAGACTTTTGGCGCCAAAATGACACTTGGACGAATTTGATAGTTTTGGCCAATCCAATGGCTCAGATGAGGTGGGATACACTCAGAGGTCAACATAGAGTCACTGAAGTCTATAAAGAGGAGAGGGGATGCATTGTATCAAGGGATCTAGCTTAATTTTAGTTTATCTATGTCGTTTTAACTTATTTCTAAATTCCAGTGTATCTTTAATCTTTCAAACTCTGTATTTCAAGTCTTTAATGTATATTTGAGCTTTTGTTGACATCAATTTCAGTTTTAAGCTTCATTTTCAAGTTTGTGCAATTTCAAGTTAAAATCTCATATGATTCGAATGTTGTTGTTATTTGTTGCTTTGGACTGAAATAGATCATGTAAGCTCCTATATAGCTTCTAAAAGCTATTAGAGACCTTAAAATCTAGTTTAGAAGCAAAAATAGAAAATCACCAAAAATACCAAGTAATTAGTTGAAAAATCAAAAAATTCCATGGAAGTGATGTACACAGCTGGAGCAGGGTGAATTTTGGATGGCCTTAGGTTAGTGGCTTAGTGGTGAGCCTATAGGAGTGTTCTTGGTTCCTAGTTCTTGGTTTTCAGTTGGATAACCATTTGTAAGCCTTTTGCTCATTTTTTGCATTTCATTTTTTTGGTCATTTAGTAGCTTTAATCTTTGTGTTTTATTGTTCACTAGTTATAATTAAGTATATTTAAAGATTAAAATCAGTTGGTTGTTCTTTGAAATTTGTATTTAGCAAAAATCTCATATTGACAGTTAAAAGTGCATAATGGTCATTTCTTAGTTTCATGTTGTTAGTACTGTTGGTTCATGCCTATTCAGTCTCATGTAATGATATTACAAGGTTTGATATCAGTTTCATGGTTTTAATTTGTGTTTAGCTTTGAAAATCACCATGACAGTCATTTAAAAGGGTGTTTGGATTTGCTTGTTTAAACTGTTACATGTCTTGTTTGTTTTGTTTGTTTGTGCTTGTTCTGTGTTACATACACACCTAATAACTCAAAGAAACCAAGAAATACAGTCCTTGTTTAAGCAAAAGTCAAAATCTCAATTGATCACATCTTTCTTGTTCACTGTTGGAATTTCATGTTTAATGATCATGTATTTGTGTTTTTAAGTTGTTAATACAGATCAAATAAGTCTTAATATACCTTAAAACAACATAATCAGTAAGCAGTAGTGATCAAAATTTCATAAAAGTCAACTTAGTGAGTTTTTATAAAAGTCAAAAATTTTCATTTGGGTCGTTTTTGAATTAAATAGATAATTTTACTGTATGTTTAATATTGAGATGTAGGACATAAGTTTTTGGGAAACTAAAGTTTAGTTGCTAAACTAAATTAGAAAAATACTAGTTCTCTTTGAATCAGCTTTTTAAGTGCTTATTTTCTAGCTTCTTTAGAGTACCTTGTCTGAAATGGTGCCATGTGCACAGTGAGTGGTACCATCTTGATAAGCTCACACATAGCTTATTTGCTGGTCAAATCTTATGATTTTTGGTTCTTTGGGTAGCTGACCTAGCCACCTTGAGAACCCAAGCTTAAGTTTTTATTTTGGAACTTGTTTGCTAGGGCTGCAATAAGCTCTAACCTTGTCCCATTTCTGTGTTGATCATAAGTGCTTATTACCTTTTTAGTAGCTTATCAGTTTGCTTCTTTGTGACTTTTAACTTCATTTGAGTAGCTTGTAGCATTTTGCATCCTATTTTAGCTTTTGTTTCAGTGTGTGAGCTTGTTTGAGCTTATTTCTCCAAGATAAGCTCATTAAGCCAACTGTTGGCTCATAAGCTTCTCAAACTGCTTATTGTTGATTTGTAAAATTTTTGTCTTTGTAAAAGTTTCATATTTTAAGTAGTTAAGTAGTTTTCAGAAAGAAAATCCAGAAAAACATCAATTTAAAAATAGTGATAGCATTTATTTAATAGTTTTTAGCTTTTTGATTTTTCTTTTAATCTTATTAATAAGCAAATCTTGTTTTTATATTTTTCTTAGTTTTCTGTCACCTTAAGTTATTTTTAGAAAAAGTTTCATAATTTTCCTAATCTGTTTAGTATTTATTATAATTTTAAATAGTTAAAAGTATTAAATAATTAGTAATAAATAATTAAAAAACATAAAAAATATCTTTTCAGTTTTAAAATTAGTTTTATCATATTTTAGATTTTTCCAAGTTAAAATTTCATTTTTCAGGTTTATTTTATATTTTCTAGAATTTAAGTGTATTTTAAATAGTAATTAATTAGTAATAAATAATTAAAAAGCATAAAAAATATATTTTCAAGTTTAAAATAAGTTTTATAATATTTTAGATTTTTCTGAATCATAATTTTAATTTTCTAGCCTTATTTTGTATTTTCTTCTATTTTAGGTTATTTTTAAATAGTTAAAATAGTTTTTAATTAATAATAATTAATTAAATAGTTATAAAATTAATTTTCTTTTTCTAATAATTTTCTTTTATTTTTAGGATTTCAAAAATGTCATTTTCATATTTTTAGGTCTTTTATTTCTTAGATTTCACTTTTTATTTTGTACGTTTACGTAGTTTTAAACGTACGTGTTTAGGTTTGTTTTATCTGATTGTTGTGCTTTCCAATTCTGTTTCCAATTCCATTCCAATCAATCAGTAGTGTAATAGTCAATCCAAATCCTTACTGATCACTATCCTTAGCGATCATTCTATCATCTGATCAAGTGTTTACACACCATTGAGTCTCCGTGGGACTTAACGACCTGGGAATCCACTGTATTCTCCAGATCTTCATTGTATTGGTTTCTGAGCAGTTTTAAGTTTATTATGGTTAGCCATTCACAAGTGGCTAGCTTGAGTGATTAAGCTTAACTGTGTTTTCAGCACCAATCAAATTTTGGCGCCGCTGTCGGGGAGGCTTTAGCGTGTGTTAAACCTTTTTTCAGACCCATTCTTGCACATATACCACCATTTGTAAAAAGTTTTTTGTAAAGTTATCAGAATATCAAAAAGTTCATTAACACTTTTCCTAAAGTGTTAACAAACCCAAAAAAATATAAAACAACAAAACAATCGGAACGTTTTCTATCTTGTATTTTCTTTGAGGTGATTCTTGAAGAGATACGATTTGGTTAAACGAGACGATCCAAAAATATTGTCCAAAAAGTTTTTAAACCCATCAGCACAAATCTATACCTACGTCTTTTCAGTGGTACTTAATATATACATAAAAATCAACCACCGCAAATCAAGGCAGTACACCTACTAACTGGGGGTGTGACCATAATAAGTTCCCGAACATCAGATTTAAAACTTGCCTTTGTGTCATTGTGATTTGGTGTACCTTTTTCAAAGAAGCCATTTCATTTGTGATTATTGGTTAAGTTCACTTGTCGTTTTACCTCGCATTTGTTTTGAAAACTGATTTTTATACTTAGTGCATGCGCACTCGTTCTTCCAGTTCTACAAGTCCACTTTTTGAGCTTTCAAATATTCCTCGTAGACGTAGAGGACGTTCTGCTCCTTCAGCCGTGACTGAGGAACGTCTACCACCACCACCACCTGTCGTAATGGCAGAAGATAAGCCCATGAATGAGCTTCTCCAAGCACCCATCGAGGGTTACGGAGATGCTATTGTTGTTCCAGCCATCGTGGCTGACACTTTCGAGCTCAAAACCGGGTTGCTTAATCTAGTAACCCAAAGCCAATTCTATGGTTTTGAGCGGGATGATCCTCATGCACACATTCGATGGTTTAACAAGATTGCATCTACCATCAAGTACAAGAATGTCCCACATGAAGCTATCAAGCTTCTTCTGTTCCCATTTTCTCTAGAGGGACAAGCTCGGAATTGGCTTGAGAAACAACCCTCTTGTTCTATTGAGACATGGGAGGATCTAGTCACCAAGTTCGTTAACGAGTTCTATCGTCCATCCCGAACCACAAGTCTTAAGAATGAGATAATGAAATTTTCTCAGAGATTTGATGAATCATTCGGGGAGGCATGGGATCGTTACAAAGAGTTGCTCCGCAAGTGTCCGCATCATGGTTTTACCGAGTTAATGCAAATGGATACTTTCTACAATGGTCTGAACCAGACCAATCAAGACTCTTTGAATGCCTCCGCGGGAGGTAATTTCCTGAGCAAGACTACCAAAGAAGCCTTGCAAATCATTGAGAACAAATCTCAGGTCCGCCCTTTCCGAGCAAAGACATATCAGTCTCATGCTGGACCTTCTTCTTCTTCATCTCCGGTGAGTACATCTGGCACCGATGCTAAGATTGACAAACTCACAGATATTGTTCAGGCTTTGGTTCTTGCTAACCAGAAGAAAGTGACCTTCACTCAGACACCAACACATGGTGAAGTGAAGAAAGTCGAGAGTTGTGTTACTTGTGGTGGTCCTCATGCATACTACAACTGTACTGCCACCGATGGTAGTCCATTTGAAGCCAATGCCCTAGCCGGTGCTTCACATCAGGGAGGTAATCAATACCGTCCTCAAAATGAACCACACTACCGTGCTAACACTAATCAGGCAGCACCCGGTTTTAACCAGAATCATAACATGCAAAACCGGAATCAGAACCAACCAAGAATGAACCAAGGTTATCAAAACCAAGGTAATTTCTATCCTGCACCAAATCAAGGTTTCCAACATCAAGGGAACCTTAATCAAAACAATTTCAATCGAGGGAATCAATTTCATGGGAATATGAATCCTAATCAAGGAAATTTTCAAAATCAAGGCCCTAATCCTAACATTAGAGGCCAGAATTTTCCTAATCCACCTCCCGCCATTGTTCCTCCAGGACCATCATCTGATGAGTTACTGAAGCAATTCATGAAATTCCAAGATGAAATGAACAGGTTGTTGGTCAGTCAGATCGCTGATCTTAAGAAGTCTTTAAATGATCAACCCTCGGGCTCAGGAAAACTTCCGAGCAACACGATCGCTAACCCGAGGGGCGATGCAAAGGCGATCACAACCAGAAGTGGTGTTTCATATAATGGACCTGCTATTCCTACTACCTCTTCTTCTTCTCTCCCAAAGGTAGTGGAAAGTGAACCTAAGACACACAATGGACCTACGACTCCAATGCCTCCTCCACTAGGAGAAATGAGTCAAGTTACCAAGGATACAACGGACAAGGTGCATTTTTCAAGCCCACGAAGTACCGCACAAGTCCCACCTTCGGTAGTCCAACCTCAAGTTGTCCAGAAACCCAAGTCAAATCCAGGAGTTGTTTTTGAACCTCCAGTAGCTCCTGTTGAAAACCAGAAATCCAAATCTTCTATTCCTTACCCATCACGTTTGAATGAGCAAAAGCTCCGCGAGAAAGCCAGTCATCAAATGGATAAATTTTTCCAAATTTTCCAAGAGTTACATTTTGACATAAGCTTTGCGAATGCTATCATGCTGATGCCCAAGTTTGCATCAACTCTCAAACACATGTTAAGCAATAAGGAAAAGCTGTTTGAAATGGCAAAAACTCCTTTGAACGAGAATTGCTCAGCAGTTATCTTGAAGAAGCTTCCTGAAAAGCTTGGAGATCCTGGGAAATTTCTCTTACCTTGTGTATTTCCAGGAATGGTTGAATGCTTTGCCCTAGCAGATCTTGGTGCAAGCATCAATCTTATGCCTTATTCAGTATGGAAGAAACTTTCTCTTCCGAAACTCACTCCCACATGCATGACTCTCGAGCTTGCAGATCGTTCCATATCCCGTCCTCTTGGCATTGCCGAGGACGTATTTGTGAAAGTAAGAAAGTTCCATTTTCCAGCTGACTTCGTGGTTGTTGATTTTGATGTCGATCATCGGGTTCCTCTCATTGTTGGTCGAGGATTCCTAAGAACGGGCCGTGCTCTCATTGATGTATTTGAGCAAGAAATCACATTACGTGTTGGTAATGAAGCTGTCACCTTTAACCTTGATCAAACTTTGAGGTACTCCGCAAACTATGATTCTGAATTGGTTAACCGAATAGATATCATTGATATTGCTTCTGAAGAGTACTCTCAAGAAGTTCTTGGTTATTCTCATAATTCTGTGAGTGGGGATTCCACCACATCTTCTCAACCTATCATAGCCAATTCTACTCCTTCTATCACTCCTTTTGAGGGAAGAGACTTCATCTTGGAAGAGATTGAAGCATACTTGGCTAGTGATTCATAACAAGGAAGTCAAGTCAGTTGAGAAAACTGAAGAATTTCCTGAAGTCGAACTTAAGGACTTACCTCCTCATCTCGAGTATGCATTTCTTGAGGGCGATGATAAATTACCCGTCATTATTGCTCGAGATTTGAGTAAAGATGAAAAAGCTGCTCTCATAAAGGTTTTGAAGTCACACAAGCAAGCAATTGCTTGGAAACTCTCCGACATTAAGGGTATCAACCCTGAGTTCTGTACTCATAAAATCTTGATGGAGGATGACTTCAAACCAGCAGTTCAACATCAGAGAAGGGTGAATCCAAAAATCCATGATGTTATCAAACAGGAGGTTATTAAACTTCTTGATGCAGGATTGATTTACCCGATCTCAGATAGTCCTTGGGTTAGCCCAATTCACTGTGTTCCTAAAAAGGGTGGCATAATTGTTGTCACAAATGAAGAAAACGAGTTAATTCCAACTCGGCTGGTTACGGGATGGCGTGTGTGTATTGACTATCGTAAGTTGAATGACGCTACCCGTAAAGACCATTTTCCTCTACCCTTCATGGACCAAATGCTTGAGAGATTAGCAGGGAATGAATACTATTGTTTCCTTGATGGTTTCTCGGGTTATTTTCAGATTCCCGTTGATCCACAGGATCAAGAGAAAACCACATTCACCTGCCCATACGGAACTTTTGCCTACAAACGTATGCCTTTTGGCTTATGTAATGCTCCTGGCACGTTCCAACGATGTATGATGGCCATTTTCCACGACATGATCGGGGAAACAATGGAAGTGTTTATGGATGACTTCTCGGTCATTGGGGATTCTTTTCAAACATGTCTCTCCCATTTAGAAAAAATGCTTCAAAGGTGTGAAGACACAAATCTTTGTCTAAACTGGGAGAAGAGTCACTTTATGGTCAAAGAAGGCATAGTCCTTGGCCATAAGATTTCAAAAAATGTGATTGAGGTAGATAGAGCAAAAGTAGATGTTATTGCTAAATTACCTCATCCTACTACCGTCAAGGGTATTAGGAGTTTTTTAGGTCATGCCGGTTTCTATCGTAGATTCATACAAGATTTTTCTAAAATCGCCCGGCCTATGACTCATCTTCTTGAAAAGGATGCTCCTTTTATCTTCTCACCTGAGTGCATAGAAGCTTTTGAAACATTAAAGAAAAAGCTTACTGAAGCACCCATTCTCGTTGCTCCCGACTGGGATTTACCCTTTGAGCTCATGTGCGATGCAAGTGATTTTGCTATCGGTGCAGTCTTAGGGCAACGTAGAAACAAGCATTTTCAGCCTATCCACTACGCAAGTAAAACTATGACTGAAGCTCAAACTCATTACACCACCACAGAAAAAGAGCTATTAGCTGTGGTGTATGCATTTGAGAAATTTCGGCCGTACTTAATCTTGACCAAATGCGTGGTGTATACGGATCACTCTGCTCTCAAATATCTCTTTGCAAAACAAGATGCAAAGCCGAGATTGCTCCGTTGGATTCTCCTCCTGCAAGAATTTGATATCATTATACGTGATAAAAAAAGGAGCTGAGAATCTAGCTGCTGATCATCTGTCCAGATTAGAAAACCCTCACCAAGATGTTTTCGAGAAAAAGGAAATAAATGAAACATTTCCTCTCGAGACACTCAATGCGGTTTCTTTTCGTGGAAATTCTACCACCCCATGGTTTGCTGACTTCGCAAATTACCATGCGGGTAACTTCATTATGAAAGGGATGTCGACCCAACAGAAGAACAAATTCTTCAAAGATGTTAAACATTATTTCTGGGACGACCCCTACTTATTCAAAATCTGTGCGGATCAAGTCATCCGACGGTGTGTTTATGGACAGGAAGCTATTGACATTCTCACAGCTTGCCATGCTGGACCCACCGGGGGCCATCATAGTCCAAATTACACCGCCAAAAAGGTGTTTGATTCTGGATTTTATTGGCCCACAATCTATAAGGATGCCCACGATTTTGTCAAAACCTGTGACGCTTGTCAAAGTCATGGAAATATATCTCAAAGAAATGAAATGCCACAAAACGCCATTCAAGTTTGTGAGATCTTTGACATCTGGGGTATTGACTTTATGGGGCCATTTCCATCTTCTAGAGGAAACAAATACATACTCGTGGCTGTTGACTATTTGTCAAAATGGGTTGAAGCGAAAGCTTTACCTACTAATGATGCCCGAGTTGTTGTGAAGTTTTTAAAATCTCTTTTTGCCAGGTTTGGAACTGCGAGAGCGATAATCAGTGATCGTGGTACACATTTCTGCAATGACCAATTTGATCGTGTCATGCAAAAGTATGGTGTTACCCACCGTCTCTCTACTGCATACCACCCCCAAACAAGTGGGCAGGTGGAAGTTTCCAACCGTGGTATTAAAAGAATTCTTGAAAGGACAGTAGGCGAAAACCGTGCATCCTGGTCGGATAAACTGGATGACGCACTCTGGGCCTTCCGTACAGCTTACACAACACCCATCGGGTGTACTCCATACAAGCTAGTGTACGGAAAGGCATGTCATCTTCCGATTGAGCTAGAGCACAAGGCATACTGGGCCTTAAAACATGCAAATTTCGATATTCAGATAGCTGGTGATCATAGAAAAGTTCAAATGAATGAATTAAATGAACTTCGTGATCAAGCATACGAGAACTCTTTGATCTATAAACAAAAGACAAAGAAGATTCATGACTCAAAAATCAAGAACCGCGTTTTCAACGTTGGTGATCGAGTCCTTCTTTTCAATTCAAGATTGAAGATTTTCTCGGGAAAGCTAAAGTCCCGTTGGTCTGGTCTATTTACTATCGCTAAGGTTTATCCTTATGGTACCATTGAGTTATCTCAACCCGATGGTCCTAATTTTAAAGTGAATGGTCATCGAGTGAAGCATTACTTTGGAGAGGACATTCCATTTGTGATTGTCCCGGATCTACAAACTTTCCCCATGAACCAATGAATGCGGGGATCGAGTCAAGCTAAATGACTCGGGAATCAAAAACATTAGCACACACCATATGGGTTTTCACCCATATTTCTGTCTTCTTTCTCTGTTCTACCACCCTAGTGTGGGGGAGATGCCCCACATGTTATATATATATATACAAAAAAAAATGCAAAAAAAAAAAAAAAAAAAAAAAAAAAATCTCTTTCATAATAATGGCCGTAATATTTCCCTTTTACATTCTCCGTTTCGGCATAACCGCCGGTACTTTGAATATTGAGGGCAATATTCATTTCTAAGTGTGGGGGGGGGGGATTCTCACGAATTTTATCATGTATTATCCACCCAATTCCCCCGTTTTTGGCCATTTTTTTTTTTTTTTTTTGAGTAAGTGTTTTTCACTTACTCAGCATATGGTAATCAGTCCACCATGTCTAAAAAACAAAAGGATTGGCTAATCCAGGAGCAAACGGCTCTTGGTAAAGATTTCTCAAATCCGTTTATGGCTTGCAATTTGCCCAAAATTGTATGGTATTCAACTCACCATATCCTAAAAAGAAAAGAGTTGGCTAGCCCGCAAGTTTATGGCTTGTGGTAAAGGCAGTGGAAAAGCCATAATTGGTAATCAGCTCACCAAAGATAATATTGATAATTTATCTAAGAGTTGGCTAGTCCAGAGCAAACGGCTTCTGGTAAAGACAAATCAAACCCGTTTACAGCTTATGATTTGCTCAAAATCATTTGGTTATCGATGTACCAAGGTTCTTACTTGAACTGAAACATTTGGCTACTCCAGAAGTGATGTCTTTTGGTAAAGAGTTTTTAAAATCCATTAAAGATCTAAAACATTGCTAGGGACTAGCAATATCTTAGTGTGCGGGATTGATGAGTGTCTAAATACTCATCATTTTTGTACAATCTAAACTGCAAAATCATCTGAAAACACTCAGAAATGCATTAAAATGATGAAAATATCACAAATCAGTGTTTTATGTGTTTTAAATGCAAAAATATCAAAATCAGATGAAAAATGATTCAAGTTTGCAAAATTGGCAGTTTTAGTCCCCCAAGTTTCAAAAGTTGTCAAATCTAGTCCCTGGAATTCAAAAATGTGGAATTTTATCATTCAATGTCCCTGAAATATTCTAAATTGTCAAAAATGGTCCTTGAATGATTCTTTGGTCAAATGGCAGAAAAGGTCCCTAAACTTTGAAAAATTGCAAAAGTAGTCCTTGGATATTTTAAAATGAAATTTTATGCAAAAAGGGTCCTTGTACTATCAAAGATTGTCAAGTTTGGTCCTTGTGATAAGTTTGGAAAAGTGTCATGTTCAGTCCCTCAAGTTTGGAGAAGTTGCAATTTTAGTCCTTGTGATACTATCAAACCAAACCGGACTCTTTTAATATTAAAAGCCCAAATCCAATCCATGGCCCAATGCAATATCCAAGCCCAACAAACTTGACCCTTGACCCCTTGAGCTCTTGACCCTTGAGCCAGTCCAATATTCCACTTGACCCCTGCCATAACTATTTTGGACCCCTCCCACGTTATTAATAGCCGGTCAAAGAAGTCAAAACAGGGCACTGTTCATCTTCCCTCACAGAATTCGCGCCAAACCAGAAACCAGAGCTGTTTCCTTGATTTACTCCATCTCCCCACCTTACCTTGTCCCCTCCACCTCCACTAACACCCAAAAATCTTTAATTGATTCAAACCAACCCATTAATATCTCAAACCTGCTATGAGACTTTTGACGCCAAAATGACACTTGGACGAATTTGATAGTTTTGGCCAATCCAATGGCTCAGATGAGGTGGGATACATTCAGAGGTCAACATAGAGTCACTGAAGTCTATAAAGAGGAGAGGGGATGCATTGTATCAAGGGATCTAGCTTAATTTTAGTTTATCTATGTCGTTTTAACTTATTTCTAAATTCCAGTGTATCTTTAATATTTCAAACTATGTATTTCAAGTCTTTAATGTATATTTGAGCTTTTGTTGACATCAATTTCAGTTTTAAGCTTCATTTTCAAGTTTGTGGAATTTCAAGTTAAAATCTCATATGATTCGAATGTTGTTGTTATTTGTTGCTTTGGACTGAAATAGATCATGTAAGCTCCTATATAGCTTCTAAAAGCTATTAGAGACCTTAAAATCTAGTTTAGAAGCAAAAGTAGAAAATCACCAAAAATACCAAGTAATTAGTTGAAAAATCAAAAAATTCCATGGAAGTGATGTACACAGCTGGAGCAGGGTGAATTTTGGATGGCCTTGGGTTAGTGGCTTAGTGGTGAGCCTATAGGAGTGTTCTTGGTTCCTAGTTCTTGGTTTTCAGTTGGATAACCATTTGTAAGCCTTTTGCTCATTTTTTGCATTTCATTTTTTTGGTCATTTAGTAGCTTTAATCTTTGTGTTTTATTGTTCACTAGTTATAATTAAGTATATTTAAAGATTAAAATCAGTTGGTTGTTCTTTGAAATTTGTATTTAGCAAAAATCTCATCTTGACAGTTAAAAGTGCATAATGGTCATTTCTTAGTTTCATGTTGTTAGTACTGTTGGTTCATGCTTATTCAGTCTCATGTAATGATATTACAAGGTTTGATATCAGTTTCATGGTTTTAATTTGTGTTTAGCTTTGAAAATCACCATGACAGTCATTTAAAAGGGTGTTTGGATTTGCTTGTTTAAACTGTTACAGGTCTTGTTTGTGTTGTTTGTTTGTGCTTGTTCTGTGTTACATACACACCTAATAACTCAAAGAAACCAAGAAATACAGTCCTTGTTTAAGCAAAAGTCAAAATCTCAATTGATCACATCTTTCTTGTTCACTGTTGGAATTTCATGTTTAATGATCATGTATTTGTGTTTTTAAGTTGTTAATACAGATCAAATAAGTCTTAATATACCTTAAAACAACATAATCAGTAAGCAGTAGTGATCAAAATTTCATAAAAGTCAACTTAGTGAGTTTTTATAAAAGTCAAAAATTTTCATTTGGGTCGTTTTTGAATTAAATAGATAATTTTACTGTGTGTTTAATATTGAGATGTAGGACATAAGTTTTTGGGAAACTAAAGTTTAGTTGCTAAACTAAATTAGAAAAATACTAGTTCTCTTTGAATCAGCTTTTTAAGTGCTTATTTTCTAGCTTCTTTAGAGTACCTTGTCTGAAATGGTGCCCTGTGCACAGTGAGTGGTACCATCTTGATAAGCTCACACATAGCTTATTTGTTGGTCAAATCTTGTGATTTTTGGTTCTTTGGGTAGCTGACCTAGCCACCTTGAGAACCCAAGCTTAAGTTTTTATTTTGGAACTTGTTTGCTAGGGCTGCAATAAGCTCTAACCTTGTCCCATTTCTGTGTTGATCATAAGTGCTTATTACCTTTTTAGTAGCTTATCAGTTTGCTTCTTTGTGACTTTTAACTTCATTTGAGTAGCTTGTAGCATTTTGCATCCTATTTTAGCTTTTGTTTCAGTGTGTGAGCTTGTTTGAGCTTATTTCTCCAAGATAAGCTCATTAAGCCAACTGTTGGCTCATAAGCTTCTCAAACTGCTTATTGTTGATTTGTAAAATTTTTGTCTTTGTAAAAGTTTCATATTTTAAGTAGTTAAGTAGTTTTCAGAAAGAAAATCCAGAAAAACATCAATTTAAAAATAGTGATAGCATTTATTTAATAGTTTTTAGCTTTTTGATTTTTCTTTTCATCTTATTAATAAGCAAATCTTGTTTTTATATTTTTCTTAGTTTTCTGTCACCTTAAGTTATTTTTAGAAAAAGTTTCATAATTTTCCTAATCTGTTTAGTATTTATTATAATTTTAAATAGTTAAAAGTATTAAATAATTAGTAATAAATAATTAAAAAACATAAAAAATATCTTTTCAGTTTTAAAATTATTTTTATCATATTTTAGATTTTTCCAAGTTAAAATTTCATTTTTCAGGTTTATTTTATATTTTCTAGAATTTAAGTGTATTTTAAATAGTAATTAATTAGTAATAAATAATTAAAAAGCATAAAAAATATATTTTCAAGTTTAAAATAAGTTTTATAATATTTTAGATTTTTCTGAATCATAATTTTATTTTTCTAGCCTTATTTTGTATTTTCTTCTATTTTAGGTTATTTTTAAATAGTTAAAATAGTTTTTAATTAATAATAATTAATTAAATAGTTATAAAATTAATTTTCTTTTTCTAATAATTTTCTTTTATTTTTAGGATTTCAAAAATGTCATTTTCATATTTTTAGGTCTTTTATTTCTTAGATTTCACTTTTTATTTTGTACGTTTACGTAGTTTTAAACGTACGTGTTTAGGTTTGTTTTATCTGATTGTTGTGCTTTCCAATTCTGTTTCCAATTCCATTCCAATCAATCAGTAGTGTAATAGTCAATCCAAATCCTTACTGATCACTATCCTTAGCGATCATTCTATCATCTGATCAAGTGTTTACACACCATTGAGTCTCCGTGGGACTTAACGACCTGGGAATCCACTGTATTCTCCAGATCTTCATTGTATTGGTTTCTGAGCAGTTTTAAGTTTATTACGGTTAGCCATTCACAAGTGGCTAGCTTGAGTGATTAAGCTTGACTGTGTTTTCAGCACCAATCAATAGTTGAGGTTAGTGACTATGAGCGAGCATTAAAATATAATGAGATTGAGAGGAAAAACCTGCATACCTTGAATGAGAATCTTATTTCTGAATGTATTGCTCAAGATGTGTTTTACACTGCTACGAATTGCTCAATTAATGCTTCTCAATTTCATGAATTATCTGTTGCTCTGAAAGTCTCTCATGATCGTGTCATTGAGCTTGAAAAGATTAATTCAAAACTTAATGAGAAAATTGATTAGGATGATCACGATGATTTGGTAAAGCATCTTTCTAAACTAGAAGTTGAACATTTTGATTTACAACTAAAATATCAACATCTAAAAGAAAATGTTAAAACCTCAAATATCAAGACATCCTTGGATGCTCCTGAATTTGATGCAGTTTTTGAAATTAGCAAACGTGATGAACAGATTCGAGCTCATTGTAACACGATCAAAAAGTTGAAAGCCCAAATCTCTCAATTGAAGGGTGAAAAGAACAATGTGACTGGATCCCAAATGCCTCCTCCTTTAGATTCTCAGTACTCTCAAACTTTTCATCTTCAAAACTTAGTTAATGCCTTACAAAAGGAAAACGAGAGTTTTCTAGAAGAAAATGAAAAAGTTAAACGACACTTTTAAGAGTTATATGATTCAATGAAAGTCACTCGTGACCAAAACAACGAAAAAATAATGTCTTTACAAAAGGAAATTGAGAATCTGATAAGTCAGGAAAATGGGAAACTGCCACTTGTTTTTAATAAGAATGTTGTTTCAAAGTCACCCTTAGACTGCAAATACACTGTGACGGTTAAATATATTCCTCCTCATCTTAGGAATAATGAACCTGCGTTTCATGACTATTGTGCTCACCTTAAGGATAGTCTAGAATGTCTCCGCGAGATTGTTGAAGAGGATTTCATTAATAAACCTCTTGATAGAGAAATTAGGTTTGCTTGCCTCCAGGCCAAACGATCTCAAGAGCTGCTTGAATGTGTAATTGCAACATGTCCAAAATCCTTATGTGCAAAAGGCAAAGCTGTGATGCCTTGTTCTATGCCTAGTGCCAAGCATGAAATCCGTTCTATGCCCAATGTTATGAATGTCAACCTTAGGGTGCCTTCAAGTAGTTCAGATTCCAGATATGTTAGTGCTAAGAAAGTGAATTTTAGTGTGCCTGCAAATAGCTCAAATCACAGTCTTAAGAAAGTAAACACTAATGTGCCTTCTAGTAGTTTAGATCCTTGCACATCAAGTTCAGGAATGCAAAAATTAGATCAACCAACTAATGTTCCCATTCCCTCTACAGGAGTAATCAGTGACATTAAAGCGAACAGGTCAAAGTCTCAAGACAATACAAGGAATGATAGGACCTTGCAAGCTAAGAATGTGCATTGGAAGAGAGTAGAAGACCAATCTAGGAACTTTAAGTTTGAGTCGAATAAAACGAATCGTGTTGATTCTAGTATTAGCCATAGGCGTACTGTAATTAATTCGAATTCTGATACTATTTGCAAAACTTGTAATAATGTCTGCTTGAATTCTGTTACTAATCATGAATGTGGTGTGAATGCCTTGTCTAATGCTGTCAAATGCCCAGTTAAAATTGTTAATGCTAATAATCGTGCAAAGAAGGCTAAAAGGCAAAGACGAAAGATTGTTAGAAAATAGTGGAAACCCACAGGAAGAACATTTATAAAGATAGGTTATTATTGGATACCTTTTGGCCATAAGAATAATCAGTTTTGTCCTCAAACTGCTAAGACTATGCCCACTAGAAAATGGATGCCTACTGGTAGAACTATTCCCTTAAGAAGTGAACATACTTTGAATAGGTCAAATACAGACACCAGCACTGCATCTATTCCCAATGATTCCATTACTTCTACTTCTGATATGGATGTTTCTATTTCTGATGTGGGTGTTCCAATTACTGTGACTAACTAAGTGAAACCCATTCTTGCATGGGGATCCCAATTATCCAGTTATCCATTCTTGTATGTGTTCAACTGCAGATCGTTCAAATCGTTCTGTGGTACCTAGACTCAGGCTGTTCCAAGCATATGACTGGAGACCGGTCACGGCTCATGAACTTCGTGAGCAAATTCATCTGGACAGTTAGATTCGGGAATGATCATTTCGGTGAAATTATGGGTTATGGAGATTATGTTGTTGGAAAAAGTGTTATCTCCAGGGTATATTATGTGGAAGGTCTTGGTCATAACCTGTTCTCTGTAGGTCAATTCTGCTATTCTGATCTAGAAGTAGCCTTCAGAAAACATACTTGTTTCGTTAGAGAACTTGATGGTAAGGAACTTTTAAGAGGTTCACGTGGTTCAAATCTATACACCAACTCTATCGAAGATATGATGAAGTCTTCTCCAATTTGCTTGTTGTCAAAGGCCTCTAAAACAAAGTCATGGTTATGGCATCGTCGTCTCAATCACTTAAACTTTGGCACCATCAATGATCTCTCCAGAAAGGACTTAGTTGTAGGTCTACCTAGACTTAAGTATGAAAAGGATCATCTTTGTTCAGCATGCCAATTGGGAAAAAGCAAGAAGTATGCCCATAAACCCAAACCTACAAACTCAGTCACAGAAGTTCTCCATACAATTCACATGGACTTATGTGGACCAATAAGAGTGCAAACTATTAATGGGAAGAGATATGTGTTAGTAGTGGTTGATGACTACTCCAGATTCACTTGGGTTAAGTTTTTTAGGACGAAGGATGAAACTCCAGATGTCATCATTAAACTCATTAAACAACTTCAGATCCGACTCAACAAAATAGTTCGAATCGTCCATACTGACAATGGAACTGAGTTTGTTAATAAAGAACTCAATGAATTTTATGGAAATGTTGGAATCAGTCCCCAAAGAAGTGTCCCTCGAACTCCTCAACAGAACAGTGTAGTTGAAAGACGAAATCGAACTCTTGTAGAAGCTGCAAGGACAATGCTGATTTACTCAAAGGTTCCAATGTTTCTATGGGCTGAAGCTATTGCCACTGCTTGTTACACTCAAAATCGATCTCTAATTCACACTTATCATGGAAAGACTCCTTATGAACTTGTCCACAATAGAAAACCTGATCTATCATACCTTCGTGTGTTTGGTGCTTTATGTTATCCAACTAATGATGGTCAAGATTTAGGAAAACTGAGAGCTAAAGCGGACATTGGAGTTTTTGTAGGCTATGCACCTAACATAAAAGGTTACCGAATCTACAACAAGAGAACCCGAAATATCATGGAAACAATTCACGTCATGTTTGATGAGCTGACCGGTCAAATGGCTCCTGGACAATCCAGTTCAGGACCCGCACTACAAAGCAGTCCCATTGGTTCATCTCTTGTACCAAACTCCTCATCAGCAACTCCATATGTACCTCCCTCAGAAGATGATTTAAAGAATCTGTTTGATCCAATGTTTGATGAACAATTTGAGCCAAGTAACAATGATATGACAATTCAATCAACAGAGGCTGCTTCTATACCTGTCAATGAAATTAACCCTTCAACTTCTATGTCATTAAGCCAAGAAGCGCCTGCTGCTAACCAATCTGTTTCATCAACAAATCTTCAATCATCAAGTGTACATCATGGAAATGCTTCTGATTCACAGGATGAAGTCAAACCCTTTGCTACTCCCGAAGATGCTCCATTTGAAAACATATTTGCTCCTAAATCATCATCAGAACCATCTTCTTCAGGAGACATCGACTCTGCTACCTCAGTTCCACAACAACTACCACATGAACACCTCAGAAAATGGACTCACGATCATCCATTAGACAACATCATTGGAAATCCCTCTCATCCAGTATCCACACGGAAACAACTTGCAACAGATGCCTTATGGTGCTTCTTCAACTCCGTACTCTCTAAGATCGAATTAAAAGATGTTAAATCCGCCATGAATGAAGACAGCTGGTTCAATGCCATGCAAGAAGAAATTCATGAGTTTGATCGACTTGATGTATGGGAATTAGTACCTGCTCCAGATTGTGCTATGATCATTGCTCTAAAATGGATCTTCAAAGTGAAACTTGATGAGCATGATGATGTGTTAAAGAACAAGGCTCGATTGGTTGCTAAAGGATACCGTCAAGAGGAGGGTATTGACTTTGAAGAATCTTTTGCTCCAGTTGCTCGAATCGAGGCAATCAGAATATTCTTGGCTAATGCTGCAAGTAAGAATATGATAGTCTATCAGATGGATGTAAAGACGGCGTTTCTGAACGGAGATCTTAAAGAAGTCGTCTACGTTAGCCAACCTGAAGGCTTTGTGAATCCAGAGCATCCTACTCAAGTTTATCGTTTGAAGAAGGCTTTTTATGGATTAAAGCAAGCTCCAAGGGCATGGTATGATACGCTATCAAAGTTTCTTCTGTCTACCGGCTTCAGCAAAGGAGCAGTTGATCCAACTTTGTTCACCAGGAAGTCAGGCAAACACTTAATTCACGTTCAAATTTATGTTGATGATATCATCTTTGCCTCGACTGACCCCAATGAGTGTGACCGTTTTTCAAATGAAATGGGTTCTAAATGTCAAATGTCGATGATGGGACAAATGTCATTTTTCTTTGGATTACAAATTTCACAAAGTCCCGGAGGCATTTTCATAAATCAATCTAAATATGCAAATGAGATTCTAAAGAAATTTGGATTTGATTCTAGTGACCCTGTTAACACTCCCATGATTGAGCATACTAAACTGGATGAGGACCACTCAGGGATCATGGTAGACCAAACGAAATATCGTAGCATGATCGGATCCCTGATGTACCTCACAGCCAGTAGACCTGATATTCTGTTCGCTCTATGCATGTGTGCTAGATACCAGGCTAAGCCTACCAAAAAGCACCTTGAAACGGTTAAACGGGTCTTTCGGTATTTCCAAGGAACCATCAACATGGGACTTTGGTACCCGAAGGACACCGGTATGTCACTAACAGCATATGCAGATGCAGATCATGCAGGGTGTCAAGATACTCGTCGAAGTACGTCTGGAGGTGCTCAGTTTTTTAGTGATAAGCTTGTGAGCTGGTCTTCAAAGAAGCAAATGAGTACTTCTATTTCCTCTACAGAGGCTGAATACATAGCCATGTCATCTTGTTGTGCTCAAATCCTATGGATGAGATCTCAATTAACTGACTATGGCTTTGTATTCAACAAAATCCCTCTGTACTGTGATAATAAAAGTGCTATTGCTCTCTCATGCAATAACGTTCAACACACAAGGGCAAAGCATATCGACATTCGACATCATTTCATCAAGGAACAAGTGGAAAAAGGTGTGGTGGAACTCTATTTTGTGAGGACTGAATACCAGTTAGCAGACATCTTCACCAAAGCTCTTCCAAGAGAACGTTTTGAGTTTATTCTTCCACGACTTGGCTTGAAAATCCTTCAACCAGAAACACTCAAACATCTTCAGGAGGAAGACGAGGAGTGAAGGTCTTTCTTCATCTATCTCTTTGTATATATTTTTTCAAAAAACAAAATACAAAATTACAAAACCTTCAAAAATCAAATAGAAAATTATAAAACTTTCAAAATCCATAAAAATGTGAAAAATCCTCAAAAATATTGTCATTTTGTCATGCTTTTCTCGATTCGATAACATCTACGGTCTTAATGCTGTCTTTCAAAGAATGATACGGGACTTTAGATGTTGTTCGAATCTTAAAAAAAAAAAATGAGGCGAAGAAAAATGGTGGTTTATTGTCATTTCAGGCAGTAACCCGTGCTAAAAAAGTAAGATCAGAGCCATACTTTATCTTGTTTTTCAAATCTCATGCTCTGATTCTATAAAAAATTCTCACTATCCAATGAAAACGAATTGCATTGAAAAATTACTCGGGCTCAATTGTTGAAAATCATTTGTACTAAACGGTTGTTAAAACTATCTATCTCTCAATCAACAACTTATGTCATTGATTGAGGGGGAGAATGATTTTTTAATTAAAAAGTGTATTTTTTAAAACAATGGTTTGTTTTCAAAAGATATTCAAGCATGTTTAAATCTTTGGAGTCTAAAGTCTCAAAATTCGATCCTTATCAGTTAAAACGTTTTTAAAATCAAGTCACAATTCTCCTTAAAAAGCTTTCAAAAACAATTTAAATCTACTGAGATCACGATTCTCAGATGATTTGATAATTGTGATCGGGGGAGAATTTTTTATTTAAATTGGATTTATACTGATAATTTGATAAAAGGTCTTATAAGGATGTACAAGCTATCTTCCCCGCATGTGACAAACGATTTCAAATTTCTCATTATGTTGAGGGGGAGCATCTACTTTAATCCTGAAATTATTGAAACGTGATTGAATTGTCACTAAGTGCAGGTTCCTCCTAATAGGTGCAAAACTCTTTCAAACTTCGAGGCACATATTGAGGGGGAGCAAAATTTTGAAAACCTCATCCTTCCTCAAAATGATGTACCTAATCAAATGGATTGGGAAGTGATGATGATATTTTTTAGAAAATGGTATTCAAAGAAGTGAATTCTTCCTCTTGCCTCCGTGTGCTAAACGATTTCAAATACACTGTGCACATGTTGAGGGGGAGCTCTTGTTCTAAAAATATCAAAAACAATTCAGGTACAAAATGCTTTGATAATATATCATAAGTATCTGAATTGATTTTCAAATGGTTTTCAATTGGATCCAAAGGCAGATGAACAATACCAAATAGACCAACCAACTTTACTTTATGTATGGTGATATAAGGATGATAAGGTTAGGTATTTTGTTCCCATGATCTGCCAGAACCGGAGGGATCTACCCAGGGACAATCCACTAGATAGTGTAGAGTCCTTAGGTATTCTGTAAAAAGGAGAAAAATGAGATATGGGAAGAGTGCGGACTGAGGCTGAGCTAGTACTGGAATAATCCCAACAAGGTTCTAGTTATGAAGTCTCGGTAAGCACTGAAGGGGTTGATGAATGAAAAAGAATTGAATGAGAAAAGGGTGAAAACAAATAGCCCTCCAAATTATTCAACCTTAGGGCAGATACCGGGTTCAATTCATATGCTACTGGTGGTTACTAAGGTAACACTGGTATTGAAGACAAGACGTCATGGACCCAGTGACACACTGCACTAAACTTCCCAAGCTACTCAAGTTCCTCTTAAAAGGGCTTGTTTCATTCTCACAGGGAACCTACATAATCTATCGACTCTCTCTTAGAGATTGTTGATATTAAAGAAGGAGACCCTCTCCCTAGTCTCCGGCACAGGAAACCAAAAGAGCACTAATTGAGTCTAGAGCCACGAGATCATCAATTAATCTCTTTAGGACACTTATTTCTTGAAGACTCACTATTTCACACAATGTGGAATGTGAGATTATATCTTATGAGTCCTACGCACTATCCTTGTGGTATTGCCAAGACTTGATTATGTCATATGGACCTCATCAGTGGAGCGATTCAAAATTGAATCAATCCAGGTTCAAGAAAATGGATTGACAGATGCATTTGAAAGTCCGGTTGTTGTGTTTAAAAACTCTTTTCTCTAAGCACATCGACTGTGTACAATTATTTCAAATCAAAAGGTGTTTATGATTGATAAATGATTTTTCACTAAAACTTCGTTGTATTGCAAAAACAATTTCTATTGAACGATACATGATTGTTTTTCAAATCTCTTTTCATCAATCAGTGAATCTCTATTCGCTGGTTCACTCACTCCGTGTTGTCTTCTTTGAGACGCTCCGGTTTGAGAACGGCTAGAGCAGCTGCAAAACCCTGTCAAGGAAATTCTTTGGAATTATACCTGATCACAGGCAGTACTTGTACTGATCAACGGGGAACCGTGGGCCGTGTACCTCAATTCATCGAAAGTAATCAAAGACACTTTCGTGCGCTTTATTGCTAATTGTCTTATGCAGGTACACCCCGACGTTTGCAGCTGATCAGAATGGAGCGGTCAATCCATAGCCGCATGCTCACACAACACATTCACATCTAAAGAAATCATGATTGGTGCATCAAATACTCTGATATTTTCACTCCATGCTTCTGCTACGCTGCTGCCAATATCATGAATCAACGAAAGCTTCCGCTACTCTGATAAGAAGAAATCATGATCCAGAATGTGAGCATGTCGGTCCAAATGTCACAACATCACATATTATCAACACCACATAGGAAGAGTCAGAGATTTAATGTGGTTGATGATCTCAAAGCTGGCTCAAAACTCATTATCACGTGGATCAGAAAAAGACCTCCACTTGGATTATCCAAACATGCAATGTGATGAATCAATGACTACGAGCTTCAGAGCAAAGTAATACATCAAGAGTGCAAGAACAATTTATAATTTAATATCAGTTTATATTCAATGTAAGTTTAATGTGTGTTTGAGGTGACCTCCCTTAGGGGGAGATTGTTAGGAATTAGAAATTCCAGGTATTAAAGAGTCAGTCACCTCAAGTATATGTAATCGTTAGAGAGCTTGTAGTCATAGTTATTTTATGATTAAGTAGTATTTAGTTTTGTAACACCGTGGAGGACGGACGGGTCTTTACCCACTGTATACCTGATCCATAGCCCGTAGGTGGCGTTTGTTTGTAAGATACTATAAATACCCTCTACCTCCCAAGGTAGAGGGTTGGAGCTTCAATACCATTTTTCTTTGTTTCACATAGTTCCCAACTATCTTCCCTTTCTCTCACTAGAACTTTCTCTCTCTAAACATTGTTAACGCCCCACATGGTTATGGTTTAATGTGTTTGTGAAATCCTATATCTAACAATGTTTGTGAACATCTGATTAGGTGTTCGTTTATGTTCATTTATTTATTTATGTTCGTATATCATATCTTTTAATTGTATGATTTTCAAAATGATTTGTGTAAACAAAACAACACTTATAAAACAATGTATTGTACATAATCTAATAAAGTTTATATTTGTTTGTCTAAGTTCATTTATGTTCGATCGTTTATGTCCGTTTAGTGTTCGTTTAGTGTCTTAATGAACGAATATGAACAACTCATTTTCTTAATAAACGAACATGAACAAGAAAATTCATCCATTTAAGCATTCGTGTACGTTTATTTGTCCGGTTAAAATTAAACGAACGAACATGCACAAGGCTTCGTTTGTCTTCGTTCAGTTCATTTACAACCCTATCATTCACTGATGAGCAGACCCTCTGAAACCATCAGCGACATGAATTCCACTTTACCACTACCTAAGTCATGGTAATCAAGGACCTGATGGGTCTACACTCCGTACCTCCAAACCCATTACCAAGTATGATCAGAACCCTCAAGTGTACTAAATTTTCCAACACGAATGCAAATCAATGAACTACAAGAGTATCAAATCAATTTGGTTCTTCTTTTTTGTCGATGGTTTCTCTTTTTTTCAAGAGTGTCGTGCTGATAACGTGTTGTGAACGCAAGTATGGGAGAATGAAAAGTATCATTAAAGCAATCAACCTTTAGGCGTATATATAGGTGCAAATAGATAAAGCTTAAACAAATTATGCATATCTCCTAATTAAATATAAACTCTAACTGTTAGTAAGAGATAAGGACATCCACATATACAATTATCCATAAGAGCATCCACAATGTTGGACCTTTTAAAAGGTTTAAATATTTATTAAATCATTAATTTACAAAGGTTTTGATCTTATAAACCTTGTTCTACTATGTATAAACCTTTTCAAGTTTATAAAATGCTTAATAATTGCACATGCATTAAATTATTAAAAGGTTTAAGATTTCAAACCTATTCATTCCTCTTCATTCCACATGGCCATGAAATATCAACTCACTATAGTTACAATAAATTATAAACCTTTTCATGTGTTTTAAACCTTTTCTTGAAATCACCATAGTAGATGCCCTAACAATATTTGAATATATCAAAATTTGAATAAGAATATACATATTATCCTTTACCCATCCAAATTACATTTAGATTAATCGAATAACCCGTTTAAGGTTTTGAAATCTGAATAACCTAGCCCGATTAAGCTTATTTAGATTCAAATCGGATCAGATCATATTCGTATAAAGATGACACCCCTCGTTTATGTGTTTGTCTTTGTTGGATGTCAAAGGACAATCATATTAGTTTCATATTAGGCAAACTTATTTTTCTTATCTTATAAACCAATAATGAGTTGCGTCTTTCTCTATATAAGCTTCAGGTAATTTTTTCTTTTTAAAATACAACCGGTTTGACCCAACGGTACAACTAATGATGTGATCATCGTTTCTCACTAGCACCTTCTCGGGAACCTTCGTTTTAGTGTACTCTTTCACTAAGTTCATCATCTCAGCCATTTTCACCTGTATTTCCTCCCTTTGCCTATAAACCTCCTTTTCAAATTTCGCTAGTCTTTCCATATGGGCTGCCATGTACTCTCACATTTGTTCCTTGAAGCTTGGTGAGAGTGGAATTGGAGAGGTAGAACGGAAGCGTCATCTGGAGTTGGGACTTTGCTCACGGCTTGGTGATTCAGAGAGAGGTGTTGGGTGGGTGGGGGAGTTAACAGAATTAACCGTTGCTCGATGAATTGGTCCAGACGCTCTCTTTTGCCTCTCAATTAGATAATCGGTCCTTTTCTCAAGAGCACTAACTTGCTCTTCAGTAATGCTGGAAGGCTCATGAGGAACTGATATGGCATTAACCATTTTAACGGGGGTTTCATGGGATTCATTCCAATTTCCGTAGCTTTGATCGGCAAGCTCTTCTATAATATCCCATGATTCTTCTGCATTGAAGTTGCTAAGCCTTCCACCGGTGGCTCGATCAATGGATCGCTTGGTAATGAAGTTGGTATGATCATAAAAGATTCGGACTTGAAGCCAAAGATCAATGCCATGATGAGGGACTCTGTGGAGCAAGTCCTTGAATCGGTCCATGCCTCGTAGAGGGACTCGCCTTGAAGTTGTTGGAACGTCAAGATGTCCCTTCTAAGCTTAGTAATTCTCCCTGGTGGGAAAAATTGGGCAAGGAAGTGGGTAGTGAGATCATCCCAACTTGAGATGGAGCCGGCGGGAAGTCGCTCAAGCCAATTACTAGCTTGGTCCCTTAGAGAGAATTGGAAGAGACGCAAGCGCGTGGTCTTCCGAGTAGTAGCATCAAGGTCGATGGAACCCATGATTTTAAAGAAATCCTTAAGATGCTGATTAGGATCTTAGGAACGAAGTCCATGGGATTCACATCCATTTTGCACCAACCTGATGGTGTCGGATCGCAGGGCCATAGTTTGAGCTTGATCGGGGAGCTCAATGGTGTTCCTATAGCCTTGGTGGCTTGGTCTAGAGTATTCAACAAGAGTACGGGCTCTTGGCGGGTCATTTGGTGGTGGGTTAATGAGTGGTGGTTGATTATCACCTTCCATGATGAAAAGTGATGGGGCTATGAACAAATTCATGAAGAAGGGGGATATACTACGAGGAAGCTAAAAATGAGAAAAAAATCTTACTTGATAGGAATCAAGCAAGGAAACCTAAACGAGATGGAAATCTAACTAGCTATTCTATTCCCCGGCAGCGGCGCCAAAAACTTGATACGCGTACAACGCGCGTTCGGGGTCAAAGGAAACTTCCTTTTCTTTGAGCAAGTTTTTCAACCACCTACGCAGTGAACCTAATCGTTGTAGTATAGTATTAGGGTAAGCCTCAGGGATTGATATCGTTCTCTAGGGGAATAGGAATGCTAGTGAGAAATTACTACGCTAAGGTTTGAGGTTGAGGAAGATTATTTTTTATCTTTTTATATTTTTTTATAAAGCTAAGGGTAAAATCTCGGGGTTTGGATTTGGGGGTTGGTATTTCTACCGATTACTGATTCGTGCTAAACCGTCAAGTTTTCTCACGCAAGCCGGCCACTTGTGAATGGCCGACCGTAAGAAACTTAAAACAGTTTAAACACGAATGCAATGAAGATCAGGAGAGTATAGTGTTTCCCCGGGTCGTTATGTCCCAGCGAGCTATGCGAAGAATCACCAAACGAATAGTGATCGAGAGATTTGAACGGAAAAAGGGATTTGAATTATCTATACCTAAAGAGAAAGTCTATAAATTACAGGGGCTTAAATGCAAATTAAAGGAAATTAAAAAGATAAAAAATATTAAATAAATGCTATCACTATTTTCAAAATGATGTTTTTGATTTTTCTGTTTTAAAACTTTTAAATTAAAAACTACGCGACGTACAAAAGAAAATGTGAAACTTAAACAATATAAATCCTAAAAATATGAAAATGACATTTTTACAAACCTAATGATAAAAGAAAATTTATAGAAAAATAAAATTATTTTTATAACTATTTAATTAATTATTATTAATTAAAAACTATTTTTAACTATTTAATAATAGCCTAAAATACAAGAAAATATGAAATAAAGCTAGAAAAATGAAATTATGACTTGGAAAAATCTAAAATAACAAAAGAGAATTTTCAAAACTATTTTTTGTATTTTTCTGATTATTTTTGTATTTTCTATGAATTAAAAAACTATTTAAAACTACTTAAATTGCTAAAAAATACAAATTTAACTAAGAAAAATCTAGAAAAATATTTTTTTGACTTTTTATATTTATCTTAATTTAAAAAAAATGAAAATTTTTTTTTTTTTGAAACTTTTCTTAATTAATTGTATTAAATGCTAATTAAAAATGCTTAAAAACTAATTTAAATCAAGAAAAATACCAAACAGTCTTAGAAAAATCTGAAAAATTCAAGAAAAGTCTAAAATAATATAGAGAATCTAGGAAAAATGGAAAAACAGGTGCTTGTGTGAAGGAAATTGAGGCTGCAGTGGAAACTGCTTATAAATAAGCACTTGAGAAAAGCCAAAAGCTACAAACAGAGCACCAATCTAATACAGAAGCTACAATATGATATAACTACTCAAAAGCAACTAAAAACAACTATCCTAAACCTCTGAGATCCAAACTGTTGAGATTTGATGACTTGGCTTAATGCACAAAAACAGATTTGAGGTGCTCACTTGGAGCCTAAGAACAAACTACCAAATAAGCTAGAAATTAAAAACCAGATGTGGGAATCTGCACTAGACCTGGCCAAGAGCTTATAAACCAAAAACTAGACCTAAGTAAGCTCTTATGAGCTCTGTGCAAGGACTGCAAGAACTGCACAAAACCTGTGCAGTTCAGTTCTTGGGTGCACAGGGCATATAAGCCCATTTTGACAAGCAGTTTCAGAGCTTATAAAAATTTGACAAAATTCTACAAAAATGAGATTAAGAATATAGACCAGTTGAAGTTTAAAAACCCAAAGTTTCATTTGGTTTGGCTCAGAAATGAATCCAAGAAAAATCCTCCTAGTTTGGTTCAAAACTGGTTTATTGCAAATTTGACTTTTTGACAAAACTGAAAAGTTGACTCTAATGAACTTTGCAATTGATTTAAGGACTGAAATTGATGTATTATACTGAAATAAACTTAATGCAAGTTATATCTATGTATTACAAACACAAAACAAGATTTTGATCTTGCAAAATTCCAACAGATAAGCTTCTAAGACAGATTAAAGAGAATTTTGACTTTGAGTCAGTTTTGATGATAAGTAATGCTTAGAATGAATCAAATGAACCTCATTGAGACTAAGTAGACAGATATTTAAACACAAACAACAGCTTAAGCTTAACAAAACCACTGATCCAAACACTCTTATTATGACTGATATGCAAGTTCTAATATCAAATCCTTAACATGAAACATTACTAACACAATCTTACAAACACTAATACAGTCTATAACAGCTACTGACTATGACAGCAATATATCTAGAGCAAAACATTCAAATGACAGTGAGCAAAATTGAGACTGATCATGAACTTACAATAGGTCCAATTTGCAACTGAAGATTAATGAACCACTACCTAAATCTGTTCTCAACCCATATCTAACTAAGAATCAACCCATGTTCAATCACTGCATCAACCCAAATTCACCTCCTTGCCTGCTTAACCAAGTCCTCTCCTCAGTTTGACTTTTATTGACCAAAAATGAAAATTGCTTGAAACTGTTTCCCAAGCTTATCAAAAGCTATGATAAACCTGAGTTAACTTGTGTGAACTTAAAATTAAGCTAAAAGAAGCTTTAATACAAGAGTTTGAAAATGGACTTTGCAACAGTAAACATGAAAATTGGAACTTATATAAAAAACTTGGATTGATATTCAAAAACACATTACAATGATGTTTTAACTTAAATGTGATACATAGAAACTGAAATTACAACATTTTGAATTAAACTAAGACATTTATTTAAAAAACGACATTAAGGAAAATTATTAAACTAACTACCCTTCTTCTCTCTATCTCCTCCTCCTTTTATATGCCAAATCTCTTTTCTTTTGACTTCTCAGCATATCCCACCAATAATTTGGACCTTTGGATGGCAAGAGATGATCTTGGCCGTTTGATTGGTTTTTGGCGCCAAATTGGATATTTGCCAGTTGTGGGTTGAGTGAAGGAGGGGGGAAGCATTTAATGTATCTTGGAAGGTAGTTGAGGTGGGGGGAACAAGGTGAGTGGGTGATGAGCTGGGGGGATAGGATGCTTGAGTGTTGCAGACAGTGGTTGGGAAGACAGTGAAAAAGGAGGGAACCCGTGAGGGTGGTTTTGTTTGACCAGAGGGTTGACTGGGTTGTATTATTAAAGAGGAAGGGTCAAAATGAAGGGGTCCAATTGGATAGGCAGGGGGTCACAATGAGTTTTGACAAGGCCAAAAGGGGTGTAAAGGTTTAATAATCAAGGGCCTTATGTGTAATTTCTGAAAATCAAGGGACCTAGGCTGCCAAATCTGCAAAGTTGTTCCAAGGGTCTAAAAGTGACAAACTCCAATAGTATAAGGACCAAACTTGACATTTTCAAAATTCCAAGGACTATTTTTGCCAATTTTTAAACTTGGAGGACCAAACTTGTAATTTCTCAAAACTTTTGACATTTTTCACCAAAGGACTAATTTTGACAACTTATGATTTTAAAAGGACCTTTGGTGATTTTTCTTTTGAAATTAAGTGCTCAGGGACTATTTCTGACAACTTTTGAAACTTGGGGGACTGAAACTGCCAATTATGCAAACTTAGCTCATTTTTCATCTGATTTTAAACATTTTGCATCTGAAATATATAAAATGCAATTTTGAGATATTTTCAGTATTTTGATGCATTTCTGAGCATTTTTAAACGTTTTGCAGTTCAGATTTAACCAAAAATGATGAGTATTTACACACTCATCAATTACTCTACTTATCTAATTATCTAAACTAATGGGTAGTCTACATCTATTGATGTTTGCTCGTATGATGATTAAAGATGTGTCTACCTAGATACTATTAATCCCTAGTTATCTTTTATTGGTGGTTGAATTGTCACGTCCTTATTCTTAACGCATTGTGTTTTCTAACGTCGTAGGGTGTGCTTTTATTCCTAACTCTTTGAGACAACCTTAAGGTTAATGACTATGAAATCTCTAGGATTCATAAACTTAACACTAAGGTTTTCTTTGGATATTTAGCCTACAATTCTACTAGTAATTATAAACTAATGATCACAAAGATTAATCAAGCATTAAAAACACAACGATGACTTCATGCACTCCTAAGCCAATTCCAATTAAGATAAGAGACAACCAATTAATAATTAATAACTAGGTTTCATAGATCTAAGCAAACACACAATTAAATTAGCTGGACATGTTAAACATGCAAGCATACACCATTCAATTGAAGACATAATGAAATCAAGGGAATAAATAACTTATCTTGATGTAAAATAGGGTATTAGAACCCTAAAATACTGTCCAAACTGGACTACAATCATTTTAGGTTTTTACTCCACAAGTCTACTTCTTTAAAGTCTGAAAAATCGATTTCTATATATAAGATTACAACTGCGACGGCGTCATCTTTTAATTGTGATGCCGTCAGATCGCCGTCATTTAGGTTTCATCTTGGTCAAGTCAACATTGCGACGAAGTCATGTTGTGGTTGTGACGCCATCAGTCTTCAGTTCTGACATCGTCTGAATCTGGATCTAGGCCGTCTGGGAGGAAATTCTACGTGACGCCCTTACTCTTCAAAGCCTGACACCGTCAGGTACAAAATAGCGAATTCACTACTTGGCCGTCACAAATCCAATCACCTAACGAGGGACGGTGTCGCCCTTGGTTTGTGACGCTGTCAGGTGTAATTTTAGCAGCTTGAGTGTCTTGATCTTGACTTAGCCATTTTCTTCATATATTTACTCCTTTTCATCCAAAAATGCTTTATTCTAGCATTTTGCTTCCAAGAGACCTAAAAAGTGATAAGAAACGATATTAAGCAGTAACGGATATAAAAGTGGGTGATTAAGGGCTTAAATGACCCCTTAAAAGTGTACATTTTAAATCCTTATCAAACTCATTCTCTGAAAAACGCAGCAGACCAGACGACGTCAGGTTGCTTCCAAGGCAAACTTGTTCTCTTCTCATCGTTGGTTGAGGACCAAAAGAATTCTTCTTTTCCTAATCTCTTTGAGCTGCTTCCCTCGTTACATACATCTTCCTAAGGGTTGCATGACGCCTAGAAAATTTCCCCAGGAGATTTTATTTTTTCGCACCAGTGACTACGGATCTCATTGTTTTCAATTTCGCTTAAATGACCTTCCGTACAGTAGATGTCATTTTTAACCACTTCCTTTTTCTGATGATGATCCTCGAAATCAATCTAGAGCTTTTTAAGAAGATTCGGGCTAATCTTAGCATTCCTGAATTGTATTGCGTACCAATCATCAAATGTCAAATCCCCGAACTTCATACTATGTCTTTCAAGCTCGTGAGGACACGTCCACTCTTCTTCTTTAATACTATCCCCGTCGTTGCAATATTCGCCGAAGGGTCGCACGTAGGCCATGCTCGAGTGGACTCATCATCGGTTACGATTATTGGAGTGCACCAATGAGTGATAGGCGCCTCTTCTTATTCCTCTAAGGAGAATTTTTCTAACCTTTCTTCATCAGTATACGCAGCCCACATAAATTTGTTATTCTTGATCATATCCTTATCAGCTCCTCCGTCACAAGTTTCGTTTCTAAGGTCGCATGAAGCCCAAAGATCATATGATTCCCCCTTAGTCATGGGTATAGCTTTGCACCAGTGATATTTCTTTTTATATGGGGGCAATGGGCATAGATTAATGTCATGGGACCATTTGTTAATTACCTGCATTCCTGATTCGTCAACTTCAAGGAAGCTGTCTGCCCATGTATCCCAGTTACGCCGTAACTGAGATTCTTGTTTACGGCGTAACTCATTAGAGTTGTTTTCCTCAATATCCTTCATAACCCCGTTATCGCTGTCAAAAACATAGTTACGCCGTAACTCATAAGGCAGGTTACGGCGTAACTCAGATCTGTCGACGGGATCAACACCTGAATCCGTATTATTGGCCTGAACTTTCGAGTTATCACCAGCAAAAATCACTTTACATTCCATAGCGGTTTTCGATCCTTCAGGTTTATTGTTATTCATCCTTACTTTTTCACTGAGCTTTTCCATCATAGATTCTAGGTTTTTTAGGGTTGTGTCGTGCTTGGAAAGGTTTATGTCAGTGTTTTCCTGGAATTCTTTTAACCACTCATCTTGCTCCTTTTGTCTTTGGGCTGAACTCTCCAGGAACTTGTTAATTGTTTCTTCAAGACTGGGCTTTCTTTCTCCATAAGGCCCACGATTGTAATTTCCCCGATACCCGTTACTATTTCAATTATCTCCATAAAATGGTCGATTTTCTCCATACTTGGCTTCTTCAATTATATTTTCTTCGTTGACATGAGGACAATTCTTCGTGAGGTGTCCTCCTCCACAGCTTTCATAACCTACTTGGATGGCATGAACGGTTTCTCTGATTTTTAGCGTGTCTCGACTCAGATTTTCAATTTTACTGGCGATCGCTGCAATTCCGTCAAAACTTCCGCTTTGATTTCTTTTGCTTCCTCCGTCGTGCCATTTTTGAGAATGTTCAGCCATTTTTTGAATGGCTTAAATTGCAAGAGTAGGTGTCATGTTTGGGATAGGTCCTTGATAGTCCAACATCTATCTTGTAGTTACGTTGATTCCTTTGTAGAAGATGTTGACCTTTTGCTGGTTGTTCAAATCGTTTGTAGGACATCTGTACAGAAGATCGTTGTACCTATCCCAGGCTTGGTACAATGTTTCGTCGTCTTCCTGCTTAAAATTATGGATCTCTAAAAGCTGGTTAGAAATCTTCGAAGGTGGACAATACCTTTGAATGAAATGCTTCTTGAGTAGGGCCCAAGTATTAATTTCCCCGGCGGGCAATCTTTCAATCCATCTTCTGGCAGCTCCAGTAAGAGCCATGGGGAATACCCTTAACATAATAGCATCATGAGACACGCCCGGAATGTTGAAAAGGCTAGCGTTGTATAGGACATTTTCAACGTGCTCATATGCATCCTCATCCCTGTTTCCTGAAAAAGGGTTAGCACGAAGCTCCCTCATAAATTGGTCTTTGATTTCGAAACGGACATCCGCTCCAATCAACGGTCTTACGAGACCCGGCCCTTGTTCCGCTCTTGTCAACGCTAAGTATTCCTCAAGAGTGAGGTCATCGATGTTAACAACTTCCATGGTACCTGAAAACTCGAATAATGATCGTGAGAATAATAAAAAAGTTTAAAACAAAATCAAAATGAAAGACTTAATAGCAATCCTATTATAACTCCCTGGCAGCGGCGCCAAGAACTTGATACTGGTTTTACCGACCAGGTTTTAATATTTATAATTCTCGTTATACCTATGGTCTACCCTAATGCGCTAACAGGCAGTGTACCCGATCACGTGTAGTGTAGTAATCGGTAAAGCTGAGGTCATCCCAAGAGCTATGTGAGTTGGATTATTACTAAGTTTAAGTGTCACAGTTTTTAATAAGATTGCGATAAGGAATTAATTATTAAACTACTAAAGCAGAATAAAAGCAAATAAAAGGTAAAGGGAAATCAATAGAGGAGAGTGGTGCTAACCTAGTTAATCCTCCTAGCTAGTTATGTCTACGCCTACTTACTTCCAATTACTTCAGGTGGGGTCAAAGTCGAGAGGACATCATTTGGTCAATTCGCCCTAACCTATCAGCAAAGATGCCACCACAGGAGAAGTCAGGTGTCCCCTCATAAGTCACGTTGTTCCTGGTCCCATACGCCAAGTCATTAAGTACCGCAATTGGCCTCTACCGCCATTCAAAACTACCAAACCAAGGGTGGCTACCAATAAACTATGCATGCATACATGATGAGTGTCTAAATACTCATCATTTTTGTACCATTTAAACTGCAAAAACATCTGAAAACACTCAGAATTGCATCAAAATGATAAAAATATCACAAATAAGTGTTTTATGTGTTTTAAATGCAAAAATATCAAAATCTGGTGAAAAACGTATAAAGTTTGCATAATTGGCAGTTTTAGTCCCCCAAGTTTCAAAAGTTGTCAAAAACAGTCCCTGGTAAATCTAAATAAAGAAAAATGTTATTCAAGGTCCCTGAAATATTCTAATTTGTCAAAAATGGTCCTTGAATAAATCTTTTGTAAAATGGCAAAAAAGGTCCCCGAACTTTCATAAAATGTCAAGTTTGGTCCTTGGAAAAATTGAAAATGTCAAGTTTAGTCCTTGAATTATTGATACTTGTCACTTTTAGCCCCTGGAACAACTTTGCAGATTTGGCAGGAATGGTCCCTTGAATTTTAGAATTTACAACTTAAGTCCTTATGATATTAAACCTTTTAAAACCTTTTGGACTTGTCAATACTCAAATAGACCCCTGCCATAACCAAATTAGACCCCTGCCTTGACCCCTTTCACTTCCTTTTTGGACCTCTGGTCAAAACAAGTCAAACCCAACACAGTGTTCCCTCCACCTCCTGCTTTCCCCCTCCACTTGCCTGCAACTCCTGCACCACCTCTCCCATCCACCTCCCACCTCACCTTATCCCCTCAAAACTTCACCCACTTCATCATTACACCTAGCCACCCCCCCCTACCTGCAAATTCAGAGCCAGAAGTCAAAAGTAGTTTTCCCGCCAAAATGATAAAATAGCCAAAGTCCACAGAACTCTCCCATTGGCTCTCAGGTGTGGTGGGAAGTGGTCAGAGGTGAGAGAGAGACAGTTTGGAGCTATAAAAGAGGAAGAAAAGGCATAAGACAGTTAGTCAGTTTTTAGTTTTTAGTTAGTTTCTTTTTTTTAGTTTTTAGTTTAAACCCAGAAATGTAGTGTTCTAGTCCCACGGTAATTTTGTCGTCATTTAATTCTGATGTAATCTTTACTTTTCAGTGAATGCCAATTCAGTTTCTTAGTTTTATTTTATTTATGCAGTTCTTGTTCTTCATTGGTTTTAATATCATTTAAAGGTTTTAGTTGTATGATTGAAAGTGTCTCACCAAGTCTCAGTTCAAGGTATTAGTTTGATTCTTATCAAGAAAGTCTCAAGTATTCATCATGAAAATCTGTTTCTAGTGAGTTTAACTCTCATCAGGAATTGTTTAGTTTAAGCTTAGTGTGAGTCTTTAAGCACGTTCCACCCATTTTGACTTTTTAAGTCAAAGTTAATTTAAGGTTTTAAAGCACTTGTGAAGGATTGAAACTGGTTTAAACTAGTTTTGTATAAGTTGAGAAGAGCAAATAAGTTTCTACATTTCACCACTGTGCAGAACAGTAGCTTATAGCTGCTGTTCATGACCCTTTTTCCAAGCTTGTCTCAAGTTTAAACTCGGGAACTTTTGCTTTCTTTAAGTCTAGATGTTCCACATTTAGCCTTGGTTCACTTAATTTGCATTTAAAATCTCTTTAGCTTAGTTTAGATTGTAGGCGAAAATCTGTCACTTTCCATTTTTTTTTGTTCTGTATCAATTGTTAAAGTCCCTATAGCATCTGTCAACAGCTTATTTATAAGTTGTTGCAGTGCTTTTCTTGTCCTCCAATTAGTACTTTTAGGACCTTTACCATGTTAGCTTTGTTAGTGTAGTTTGCATAGGGTGTGGGAGTCTTTATCTCAGCTTGAGAATAAGCTCAAAACAGGCTCCTTAGGTACCTGTTTGGGAACTGCAGCACAGGTTAGTAATTCGTTTTACAACTTTTCTTGTTAGAATAGGTAGCTTATTAGGAGTAGTTCTAGCTCTCATCTCATTTAACTAGTCTTACGATTTCCAAGTTTTAAGTTTCATGCCCACTGATCTTCTTTCCTACGTTAGTTTAGATTTTATTTTAAGCTGCTTCTCTAGTTAAACTAGTGCTTATCGTATCAGGATATTTGGTAACTTGTTTCAAACGTTTTTCAAACAAAGAGGTGTTGATTAAGTTTGAGAGCTGTAGTGTTAAGAAGCTGTGAAAATAGCTTATTACCTAATGAGCTTGTTCAGACTTGATTAGATAAACTTAGCTTATTAGAGCTTGTTAGTTGTTCATATCCTTAGTTTCCGCTAGTTACCATGGTGCTTAGTTATTGATATTTAGGATGCCTTAGTTAAATTAGGATAGTGGCCGTTTATCTTTTAGATCATAGATTAGCTTAGTAAGTTGTTTGTCCCTTGGTAACCATTATCCCAAACAGCCCCTGAGAACGCTGTCCCAAACAGCCCCCTTAGCTGCACCTGTACCAAACAGCCCCCTTAGCTGCACCTGTACCAAACAGCCCCATTCATATTTAGTGTACAAATCTGCTGTAACAAGATGTTCACAGCTTGTTTTCAAGTTTTTAAAGTTTGAGTTTAAATCAAAAAAATAAATAAGTGAGCAAAAGAGAAGCAAGGGATTCGAACCCTGGTCTCTACGCTCAGAACCTTAACACCCCACTCCTCTACCATCTGCTCTAGTGGACTGTTTGGTTACTAGTATTAGTAACTGTTTTCTTATAGAAATTGAAACTCCAAGTTAAAAGCCAAAATAAACAAAAAGGTGGGGAGGCAGGCTCGAACCTGAGACCTCCCACCTTTGGGAATGTTAGTGAGTACCTGGATGCCAAGCGCCCTAGGGACTTTTTTCATTCATTTCTTGCAACTTAAATCTATTAACCACGTTTGGCATTTAGAGCAATAAGCTATTAGAGCTTATTTCGTGGCTTATTTCCAAAACAACCACTTGTTTTCTTATTTTTCCTAGAACTAGCATAACTTAAAGTATTTTTAGTAAAATTTTCAGATTTTTCCAAAATGTTTTAGTATTTTTAATAATTTAATTAGTGTTATTTAGTAATTAATTCATAATAAAAAATATAAAAGTCAAAAAAATATAAATCTTTTTTCTAAAATTTTCTTTTGTCATATAGTACGTAATAAAATTGCTTTTACACTCATAGGACTTTTATTTCTTAAATTTTACGTTTTTGCTTGCGCACTCGCGTAATTTTTAGACTTAACGTACGTTTTCATTTTAAATCACGTTTTTAAATAATTTGAGTTTACGTTTTAGTTAAAATAGTTTATTTAAGATATTTTGTTTTATAAAATCATAAAAACATCATTGTAAAAATAGTGATAGCATTTATTTAATAGATTTTATCTTTTTAATTTTCTTTAATTTGCATTTAAGCCCCTGTAGTTTATGGGCTTTTCCTTAGTTATAATCATATTCAAATCTCTTTTCCCGTTCAAATCTCTCGATCACTACACGTCTGACTATTCTCGCACAGCTCGTTGGGACTTAACGACCTGGGGAAACACTATACTCTCCTGATCTTCATTGCATTCGTGCTTGAGCAGTTTTAAGCTTGTTACGGTCTGCCATTCACAAGTTGCAGGCTTGAGTGATTTAGCTTGACTGTTCTGCGCGCATCAAATTTTGGCGCCGCTGCCGGGGAGCAGTGCTAATAGTCTTACGTTTAGCAGATTAGTGATTTGAATATTCACTCTTTGTTTATACCATCTGTATGTATTTATATTTTCTTTTAAAAATCAAAAACCCAAAAAGATTTTCATTCTTTGTTTCTACATCATGTTTTTCAAAAATACCAAAAATATTCCTTTTTACCCTCTTACCCTTTTGATTCTTCATTTCTTACCCTCTGTAAACCTTTGATTCTTTCTATGTCTTATCCTCACCCTCTTGGTTGTCAATGGTGTGGTGGTCCTTATAATGGTGGCAATTGCCCCAGTTGTAGCATGGTGGAATCAGGAAACGGGTCTGTCTATAACCAGGATCCCTATTCCTACCATAACACAACTGATTCATTCCATCAGCTACCACACTGTGAGACTCAGCAGTTTTACTGTTGTGAGTACTGTGGTGGTTCACACTACAGTTCTGATTGTCAATCGGGAAACACGCTTGTCTATGAGCAGGTTCCTGATAACAATTATGACTACAACACATATGACTCACAGCCACATCAGTTTTACTGTTGTGAGTATTGTGGAGGTCCTCACTCTAGCTCTGATTGTCAAACAAGGAATCCATTTCCTTGTAACAATTACGACTCTTCGTATCATGACCAACCTCCACAATACCAAGTAAATCAGGCACCACCTCAGCCTGAGCCACTTCCTCAAAATCTTCTACTTGATCTTTTGGATTTAGTGAAAGATTTGAAGGAATGTAAACATCCCCAAAATAATCCAAATGAAAAATCCATGGAAGTTTTGTTAGCTGAAGAACGGGCTGCTAAATTAGATTCCCAGATTGCCTTTGAAAAATCTGTTAAGGAATCAATTGCAAAAGAAAAAGCAGCCAAATCTAGCTCTCCATTCCGTTTCATTCCTGATGACGATGATGATGAAGTTACCCTTGATATTAGTCAACTTTGTACAGATTCATCAAGTTCATCAGTGGAAATTCCTTCCATGAAAAGTCAAGGAGAAAAGACTATGATGGAATTACTAGCAGAAGAACAAATGGAAAGTATAAAACATATGTATGCTAGTCCTTCTAAACTCCCTCAGTCAGTTGATATCCCAGCAGTTGAGATTCCATCTCAGTCTACTGCTATCACACCCGAAGCTCCCACTCACTCTCTGAACATGGGGGATGAGCATCTTGACACTGTTCCTGAAAAGGAATCGGACGAATTCATAAAGTCTAGTGTTGAGAACCTTGTCCCAATCCCAAGAGAGTCACAGGGAATTCTTGATCATGTGTGTGATATTCCTCTTCCTCTTGTCTTCCAAAATGATCATATTGAGATGTTCTCTGATTCTGATGAGGACCATTCTTTATCTTGTGGAGACATAAGTTATGTGGAAGATTTACCTTCTGAGCTTGTTAGCTTAGAAGAAGAGAATGATGAAGTTACTGACACTGAAATCAAAGATGAATCACTTCGTGCAACATTACTGAATGTCAGTCTTCTCATTTCTAAAATCGAGGCTTTCAATGAAAAACCTATTTCATCTCCTATCCCCATTAAGGATAGTGACATTCTTTCCGATGATTCTATTCCGGAAATGAAAGCCTTCTGTTTGATAATATGGGAGAGAAGATTAGTGGCAGTACCACTTTTCATCCTCATAATTCTCTCCCCGATTATGAATCATTTACATTGGAGGAGTTCACCAGTGAACCCACTCATATCAATTCTGAATATGATTCATTCACCTTCATGGAGTTCTCAGATGAACTCACTGTTATCATATCTCCACCAGAGTATGATAACTTCTACTTTGATCTAGACACACCCGGGATATGTCTAGACCAATTGAGCTTAAAAGATGAAATTCATGCTATCATGAATTCCCCTTCTGATGATGATGAGTTAGTCAAGATCATTATCATGACTTTCTTTCTCTTCTTCATATATCCCGTGGCTTCTCCTGTTCTTCACTCCTTCGGGAATGAAGACATTATCTTTGACCCAGGCATTTCCATGTACCATTTGTGAGCCGGGTCTGTCTGTATCTCATCGGTGTGGAACTTTCGCGTACTTCAATGTTTATCCAAACATCTTGAATGAAAGTCCGATGGAGATTGTCTCTTCCACTTACTTCCCCATGAACAAATTAATTCGGGGTCGAGTCAAGCTAGCGACTCGGTAATCAAAAACAGTAGCTAAACATGGGTTTTCACCCGTGTGTACCACCCTAGTGTGGGGGAGATGCCCCACATGTTGTATAGAGATCTAAAAATGAATGAAAATTGTAAATATTAAAAAAAAAGAGAATAATTGTTGTGTTTCCACACTTAGCTAGTAATGTTATCTTTTTACGTTCTAAGTTTCGGCATAACAGCCGGTACTTTGAATATTGAGGACAATATTCATTTCTAAGTGTGGGGGGGAAATTCTGACGAATTTTGATCATAAATGTACCCTTTTAGTCCCTTTTTCCCCCAAAATGGCCAAATTTTAAAAAAAAAATTTAGTGGAAGTACTATGTACTAAACACAACAAATGGTAATCAGTCCACCATGTCTAACCCACATAAGGACTGGCTAATCCAGGAGCAAACGGCTCTTGGTAAAGATATCTCAAATCCGTTGACGGCTTACAATTTGCCCAAAATTGTATGGTATTCAGCTCACCATATCCTTAAAAGTGAAGAGTTGGCTAGCCCGCAAGTTTATGGCTTGTGGTAAAGGCAGTGGAAAAACCATAATTGGTAATCAGCTCACCAAAGATAATATTGATAATTTATCTAAGAGTTGGCTAGTCCAGAAGCAAACGGCTTTTGGTAAAGACAAATCAAATCCGTTGAAAGCTGGTGGTTTGCTCAAAATCACTTGGTTATCGGTGTACCAAGGTTCTTACTTGAACTGAAACATTTGGCTACTCCAGAAGTAATGGCTTTTGGTAAAGAGATAAAATCCATTAATTTTTCTCAAAACATTGCTAGGGACTAGCAATATCTTAGTGTGGGGGATTGATGAGTGTCTAAATACTCATCATTTTTGTACCATTTAAACTGCAAAAACATCTGAAAACACTCAGAAATGCATCAAAATGATAAAAATATCACAAATAAGTGTTTTATGTGTTTAAAATGCAAAAATATCAAAATCTGGTGAAAAACGTATAAAGTTTGCATAATTGGCAGTTTTAGTCCCCCAAGTTTCAAAAGTTGTCAAAAACAGTCTCTGGTAAATCTAAATAAAGAAAAATGTTATTCAAGGTCCCTGAAATATTCTAATTTGTCAAAAATGGTCCTTGAATAAATCTTTTGTAAAATGGCAGAAAAGGTCCCTGAACTTTCATAAAATGTCAAGTTTGGTCCCTGGAAAAATTGAAAATGTCAAGTTTAGTCCTTGAATTATTGATACTTGTCACTTTTAGCCCCTGGAACAACTTTGCAGATTTGGCAGGAATGGTCCCTTGAATTTCAGAATTTACAACTTAAGTCCTTATGATATTAAACCTTTTAAAACCTTTTGGACTTGTCAATACTCAAATAGACCCATGCCATAACCAAACTAGACCCCTGCCTTGACCCCTTTCACTTCCTTTTTGGACCTCTGGTCAAAATAAGTCAAACCCAACACAGTGTTCCCTCCACCTCCTGCTTTCCCCCTCCACTTGCCAGCAACTCCTGCACCACCTCTCCCATCCACCTCCCACCTCACCTTATCCCCTCAAAACTTCACCCACTTCATCATTACACCTAGCCACCCCCCCTACCTGCAAATTCAGAGCCAGAAGTCAAAAGTAGTTTTCCCGCCAAAATGATAAAATAGCCAAAGTCCACAGAACTCTCCCATTGGCTCTCAGGTGTGGTGGGAAGTGGTCAGAGGTGAGAGAGAGACAGTTTGGAGCTATAAAAGAGGAAGAGAAGGCAGAAGACAGTTAGTCAGTTTTTAGTTTTTAGTTAGTTTCTTTTTTTTAGTTTTTAGTTTAAACCCAGAAATGTAGTGTTCTAGTCCCACGGTAATTTTATCGTCATTTAATTCTGATGTAATCTTTACTTTTCAGTGAATGCCAATTCAGTTTCTTAGTTTTATTTTATTTATGCAGTTCTTGTTCTTCATTGGTTTTAATATCATTTAAAGGTTTTAGTTGTATGATTGAAAGTGTCTCACCAAGTCTCAGTTCAAGGTATTAGTTTGATTCTTATCAAGAAAGTCTCAAGTATTCATCATGAAAATCTGTTTCTAGTGAGTTTAACTCTCATCAGGAATTGTTTAGTTTAAGCTTAGTGTGAGTCTTTAAGCACGTTCCACCCATTTTGACTTTTTAAGTCAAAGTTAATTTAAGGTTTTAAAGCACTTGTGAAGGATTGAAACTGGTTTAAACTAGTTTTGTATAAGTTGAGAAGAGCAAATAAGTTTCTACATTTCACCACTGTGCAGAACAGTAGCTTATAGCTGCTGTTCATGACCCTTTTTCCAAGCTTGTCTCAAGTTTAAACTCGGCAACTTTTGCTTTCTTTAAGTCTAGATGTTCCACATTTAGCCTTGGTTCACTTAATTTGCATTTAAAATCTCTTTAGCTTAGTTTAGATTGTAGGCGAAAATCTGTCACTTTCCATTTTTTTTTGTTCTGTATCAATTGTTAAAGTCCCTATAGCATCTGTCAATAGCTTATTTATAAGCTGTTGCAGTGCTATTCTTGTCCTCCAATTAGTACTTTTAGGACCTTTACCATGTTAGCTTTGTTAGTGTAGTTTGCATAGGGTGTGGGAGTCTTTATCTCAGCTTGAGAATAAGCTCAAAACAGGCTCCTTAGGTACCTGTTTGGGAACTGCAGCACAGGTTAGTAATTCGTTTTACAACTTTTCTCGTTAGAATAGGTAGCTTATTAGGAGTAGTTCTAGCTCTCATCTCATTTAACTAGTCTTACGATTTCCAAGTTTTAAGTTTCATGCCCACTGATCTTCTTTCCTACGTTAGTTTAGATTTTATTTTAAGCTGCTTCTCTAGTTAAACTAGTGCTTATCGTATCAGGATATTTGGTAACTTGTTTCAAACGTTTTTCAAACAAAGAGGTGTTGATTAAGTTTGAGAGCTGTAGTGTTAAGAAGCTGTGAAAATAGCTTATTTCCTAATGAGCTTGTTCAGACTTGATTAGATAAACTTAGCTTATTAGTGCTTGTTAGTTGTTCATATCCTTAGTTTCCGCTAGTTACCATGGTGCTTAGTTATTGATATTTAGGATGCCTTAGTTAAATTAGGATAGTGGCCGTTTATCTTTTAGATCATAGATTAGCTTAGTAAGTTGTTTGTCCCTTGGTAACCATTATCCCAAACAGCCCCCTTAGCTGCACCTGTACCAAACAGCCCCCTTAGCTGCACCTGTACCAAACAGCCTCATTCATATTTAGTGTACAAATCTGCTGTAACAAGATGTTCACAGCTTGTTTTCAAGTTTTTAAAGTTTGAGTTTAAATCAAAAAAATAAATAAGTGAGCAAAAGAGAAGCAAGGGATTCGAACCCTGGTCTCTGCGCTCAGAACCTTAACACCCCACTCCTCTACCATCTGCTCTAGTGGACTGTTTGGTTACTAGTATTAGTAACTGTTTTCTTATAGAAATTGAAACTCCAAGTTAAAAGCCAAAATAAACAAAAAGGTGGGGAGGCAGGCTCGAACCTGAGACCTCCCACCTTTGGGAATGTTAGTGAGTACCTGGATGCCAAGCGCCCTAGGGACTTTTTTCATTCATTTCTTGCAACTTAAATCTATTAACCACGTTTGGCATTTAGAGCAATAAGCTATTCGAGCTTATTTCGTGGCTTATTTCCAAAACAACCACTTGTTTTCTTATTTTTCCTAGAACTAGCATAACTTAAAGTATTTTTAGTAAAATTTTCAGATTTTTCCAAAATGTTTTAGTATTTTTAATAATTTAATTAGTGTTACTTAGTAATTAATTCATAATAAAAAATATAAAAGTCAAAAAAATATAAATCTTTTTTCTAAAATTTTCTTTTGTCATATAGTACGTAATAAAATTGCTTTTACACTCATAGGACTTTTATTTCATAAATTTTACGTTTTTGCTTGCGCACTCGCGTAATTTTTAGACTTAACGTACGTTTTCATTTTAAATCACGTTTTTAAATAATTTGAGTTTACGTTTTAGTTAAAATAGTTTATTTAAGATATTTTGTTTTATAAAATCATAAAAACATCATTGTAAAAATAGTGATAGCATTTATTTAATAGATTTTATCTTTTTAATTTTCTTTAATTTGCATTTAAGCCCCTGTAGTTTATGGGCTTTTCCTTAGTTATAATCATATTCAAATCTCTTTTCCCGTTCAAATCTCTCGATCACTACACGTCTGACTATTCTCGCACAGCTCGTTGGGACTTAACGACCTGGGGAAACACTATACTCTCCTGATCTTCATTGCATTCGTGCTTGAGCAGTTTTAAGCTTGTTACGGTCTGCCATTCACAAGTGGCAGGCTTGAGTGATTTAGCTTGACTGTTCTGCGCGCATCAATACACTTAGAAATAATTATGCGGAAGTAAAATAAACATAGACAAAACAATTAACTAATCATAACTAGGCTAGCACTAAGAGGTGCTTAGCTGCTCATACTAATCATACAATCTAATTCAATATTCAAAGGTGCGAAATACATGTATTGAAAGTAAAGAAAATAAGAAATGCTAATGCTTATCGTAGGGGAGTGATTTCTCCCTTGGAGACAGCTTCGTATGCTCCTCTGGACCTTCCTTTATCTTTTTCCCACGTTCTCTGGTTTTTGTGTGTGGAATGGGATGATTAGAAATGATGGAATTCGTGGGTATTTATAGGCCAGATATGGGTTACGGCGTAACTATTATAATAGTTACGCCATAACCTTCAATTCCTCCGTAACAGCACTAGATCTGTTGGTTACGGCGTAACCTTATTAGTGGTTACACCATAGTCTTCGTTAAACTTGGTTACGCCATAGTTGATGATGTAGTTACGGCGTAGTTATCAGCGGCGTGGATCCTCATTTGACCTAATGTAGTTACGTCGTAACCTTTGGGGAGAGTTACGCTCTAACCTTCTGATAAGTTGGTATTTTGAGTCACGCAATAGTTACGGCGTAATGTGAGAGAGGAGTTACGCTGTAACTTCTTCAAAATCAGCATACTAAGATGAATCTTTTGATATTTCTCCAGTTCCGCGTCTCTTTAGCTCCAATGCTCGTAATTTACCTGAAAGTGGAAAATAATGGAAAAGAAGCGTAAATCCATATAAATGATATAAATTACAAGCATTATCGGGGGAAATTGACACTTAATAATCATGACTATTTGATGTTATCATTCCACCTTTTAGATTAGTTTCTTTCACCGTATAGGGTCCAAACCATCTTGGCTTATTCCTTCCTCTTAGTGCTTTTATTCTAGATTTATACAAAAGCACCTTTTCTCCATTCAAAAATTCCTTAGGGTTCTTTTGCGTTTTTGGTATCGTGGTATAGTTATTTCCTAACTTTTTATCACGTTTCCACAGTGTTGCATTTAACCCTTGAACCATGAACTCTCTAAGCCCCCTTACCCATTCATTAATTTTCTTTTTAACAGTATTATTAGGGACCTGCGGATTCTCATCATTTATCTTCTCCATAATTTTCAATGGGTATCTTGGAACAATAGGTATCCTAATATATCCTTTGCCACTTTTGAGTATCATGATACCCTCACCGCATTTGATGGTTGCCTTGGCGGTGGCCAGAAAACGTGTTCCAAGAATGAGTGACATATTTCTATCTTCCTCAATGTCTATACTCACAAAGTCCGCCGGATAGACAATATTGGCCACCTCAATTAAGACATCCTCCGCTATTCCTATGGGATAAACATACGTGTGATTTGCCAAAGAAAGTCTAAGATTTGTCTTGGTTGGCTCCTCCTTAGTCAACTTTCTATAGACTGATAGTGGCATTATGTTTACATCGGATCCCTGATCGGCTAAGGCATTTATATTCTCGATGTCGCCTATGCTACATGGTATTACAAAATTCCCAGAGGTTTCTCGTTTTTTTGCTACTGGTTTTCTCAGAACCAACTCGTACATAGGTCCCATAGGCATGGTGTCATAATCTTCTTCTTTTATTTTTCCTTCGAGGGCTTTCCTAAGAACCTCATTGTACCTAAAGTTATTCACTTTATTAACAATTGTTTTCTTATTAATCTCATGCTAAGGTAATATTCAATGATCTCGGGTTCATTATTAGTTTCACCATCCTCCTTTTCCTTACTATCCTTGCTGCTCTCAGTCTCCTTCTTCTCAACTACTCCACCTTCATCGGAAACAATGGAAATGGCGTTAACAAATGAAGTGGGGAGAGGATGATCATAGTTTCTCACTAGCACCTTCTCAGGAACCTTCATTTTAGTGTAATCTTTCACTAAGTTCATCATCTCAGCCATTTTCGCCTGTATTTCCTCCCTTTGCCTATAAACCCCTCCTCTTCAAATTTTGCTAGTCTTTTCGTATGGGCTGCCATGTACTCTCTCATTTGTTCCTTGAAGCTTGGTGAGAGTGGAATTGGAGAGGTAGAACGGAAGCGTCGTCCGGAGTTGGGACTTTGCTCACGGCTTGGTGATTCAGAGAGAGGTGTTGGGTGGTTGGCGGAGTTAACGGAATTAACCGTTGCTCGATGAATTGGTCTAGACGCTCTCTTTTGCCTCTTAATTAAATAATCGATCCTTCTCTCAAGAGCACTAACTTGCTCTTCAGTAATGTTGTAAGGCTCATGAGGAACTGATATGGCATTAACCATTTTAACGGGGGTTTCATGGGATTCATTCCAATTTCCGTAGCTTTGATCGGCAAGCTCTTCTATAATATCCCATGATTCTTCTGCGTTGAAGTTGCTAAGCCTTCCACCAGCGGCTCGATCAATGGATTGCTTGGTAATGAAGTTGGTATGATCGTAAAAGATTTGGACTTGAAGCCAAAGATCAATGCCATGATGAGTTACTCTATGGAGCAAGTCCTTGAATCGGGTCCATGCCTCGTAGAGGGACTCGCCTTGAAGTTGTTGGAACGTTAAGATGTCTCTTCTAAGCTTAGTAGTTCTCCCTGATGGGAAAAATTGGGCAAGGAAGCGGGTAGTGAGATCATCCCAACCTGAGATGGAGCCGGCGGGAAGTCGCTCAAGCCAATTACTAGATTGGTCCCGTAGAGAGAATTGGAAGAGACGCAAGCGCGTGGTCTCCCGAGTAGTAGCATCAAGGTCGATGGAACTGTCGATTTTATGGAAATCCCTAAGATGCTGATTAGGATCTTCAGAACGAAGTCCATGGAATGCACATCCATTTTGCACCTACTGGATGGTGTCGGATCGCAGGGCCGTAGTTTGAGCTTGACCGGGGAGCTCAATGGTGTTCCTATAGCCTTGGTGGCTTGGTATAAAGTATTCACCAACAATACGGGCTCTTGGTGGGTCATTTGGTGGTGGGTTGATGAGTGGTGGTTGATTATCACCTTCCATGATGAAAAGTGATGGGGCTACGAACAAATTCACAAAGAAGGGGGATAGACTACGAGGAAGCTAAAAATGTGAAAAAATCTTACTTGATAGGAATCAAGCAAGGAAGCCTAAACGAGATGGAAATCTAACTAGCTATTCTATTCCCCGGCAGCGGCACCAAAAACTTGATACGCGTACAAAGCGCATTCGGGGTTAAAGGAAACTTCCTTTTTTTCGAGCAAGTTTTTCAACCACCTAGGCAGTGAACCTAATCGTTGTAGTGTAGTATTAGGATAAGCCTCGGGGATTGATATCGTTCTCTAGGGGAATAGGAATGCTAGTGAGAAATTACTACGCTAAGGTTTGAGGTTGAGGAAGATTATTTTTTATCTTTTTATATTTTTTTATAAAGCTAATAGTAAAATCTCGGGGTTTGAATTTGGGGGTTGGTATTTCTACCGATTACTCTACTTATCTAATTATCTAAACTAATGGGTAGTCTATGTCTATTGATGTGTGCTTGTATGATGATTAAAGATGTGTCTACCTAGATAATATTACTCCCTTGTTATCTTTTATTGGTGGTTGAATTGTCACGTCCTTATTCTTAACGCGTTGTGTTTTCTAAGGTCGTAGGGTGTGCTTTTATCCCTAACTCTTTGAGAGAACTTTAAGGTTAATGACTACGGAATCTATAGGATTCTTAAACTTAACACTAAGGTTTTCTTTGGATATTTAGCCTACAATTCCACTAGTAATTATAAACTAATGATCACAAAGATTAATCAATCATTAATAGCACAACGATGACTTCATGAACTCCTAAGCCAATTACAATTAAGATAGGAGACAACCAATCAATAATTAATAACTAGGTTTCATAGATATAAGCAAACACACAAGTAAATTAGCCGGACATGTTAAACATGCAAGCATACACACGTTCAATTGAAGATATAATGAAATAAAGGGAATAAATAACTTATCTCGATGTAAAATAGGGTATTAGAACCCTAAAATACTGTCCAAACCGGACTACAATCGTTTTAGATTTTTACTCCACAAGTCTACCTCTTTAAAGTCTGAAAAATCGATTTATGTATACAAGATTACAACTGTGACGGCATCACCTTTTAATTATATGCGGACTAATAACCATAAAATATATAGCAAATTTGTGAAATTATATTGAAAATATGTTTCTATGTGTTATTATGTATTGCAGGTAAAAGGGTTTGAAAACAAAGCAAAAACGGTGATTTTTATATGAGTTTCGACGACATTTTCACATTTTTTTAGGTTCAAACGAAGTCGAAAAAATTCCTCGAGCATACCATTAGAAAGAGCACAAAAAAACGAGTCTGACGGTATTTTTATCAAGTTTTTATGCGGTCCATAACCCCCTTAAATTGATAGGTCAAAACTATTTTGAACCTTTTAGTATTAAAAAATGGACTATAAACAAAGAGGGGTTAAAGGAGCTAAAGTGCATAAATATAAATGATGGTATGCCTATCTCAGATGGGTATCACCTTGGCCTCCCACACAAGCCACCAGGGTTCGATCCCTGATGCAGGTTTTACTGAACAGGTTTTAATATTTATACTTACTCGTTATACCTATGGTCTACCCTAATGCACTAACGGGCAGTGTACCCGGTCGTGTGTAGTGTAGTACTCGGTAAAACCGAGGTCTTCTCAAGAGCTACGAGGATCGAAAATTAACTTAAGTCTATGTCACGATTTTAATTGCTTTTAAGATTGAAATAATAAATTAACTAATAAAATAAGGGAATAAAAGAAAGTAGATAAATGCAAGAATTGAGATCAATGGAGGAAAGTGGTGCTAACCTAGTTACTCATCCTAACTAGTAATGCTTACGTCTAATTACTTCCAATTACTTCAGGAAGTCGAGAGGACAGCATTTGGTCAGTTCGCCCTAACCTATCAGCAAAGATGCCACTACTGGAGAAGTCAGGTATCCCCTCATAAGTCCAGTTGTTCCTGGTCCCCTAAGCCAAGTCATTAAGTTCCGCTACATGCTAGACTTATAATAGTGAGTGCCCGGGCGCTAGCATCTTAGACACTCACCCCCTAATTCTTAAGTTCATCCAAACGGTAGGTGATCAGTTGGTCAAATCGCACAAGTAGAAAGGGTCGTCAGTTGGTCATATCTTACCCTTCCCGTCTCAGTCCGCTCACTTAGGGTCAGTTTGTCATATCTCCTAAGCAATTGACCTCTACCGCCATTCAAAACTACCGAAACAAGGGTGGCTACCAATAAACTATGCATGTATGCACTTAGAAATAATTATACGGAAGCAATGTAAACGCAAACAAAAGAATTAAGAAGTCATAACTAGGCCAGCACCAGAGGTGCTTAGCCAAACATTTAGTAAATTAATCCAACGATAATGAATAAAACATGAATAGAATTAAACATAATGTTTGATAAAATATTACTTGATGAAAAGCTAATAATGATGATGATTGCAGGTGAATTCTTCCTTGAAAAATGGCTTCGGACTGCTGGAAATTGCCCTGGAGTGGTGCCCTAATCGAGCCCTAGGAGAGGGGTGAAGAGAGATACTCAAAAATGCAGATTTAGGGCTGTATTTATAGGCCGCGACAAGGTTACGTCGTAACATTAAGGGCTAATTACGCCGTAACTAATTACATCGTAATTAAATTCATTAGTTACGTCATAACTAAAGTTACGCCGTAACTAAATTAGAATTACGTCGTAACTTATGTTACTTCGTACTTTTCATTATCCTTTCTTATATTTGAAACTTTATAAGCCTTTACTACGACTTAGGCCCTTGAAGTAGCGCATGGATTTATATCAAGTCCAAAAGCCTTAATAATACTTATAAGATATTTACGGCTTCAGCCCCTCGTCATTCTTGATATTTATAAACTTGGTCCTTGAAGTGAATAAAATAAATATTAACTTGCCGCTTCCAGTCCATGGACTTCAAAACTTTGCGCCCAAGTAATTACGGCGTAACTAAATCACTAGGTTACGCCATAATTCTTCGTATGCACATACTTATCCACTCTGAAATTATCTCTACAGCGTAACTAAATTGCCATGTTACGCCGTAACCTTCACAAAAATAATTACGTCGTAACCATAAGAGTTGGTTACGCCGTATCCTTCAAAGCATCATATTTACGTCGTAACATTATTAATGAGTTACGGCGTAATCTCACACTGAATTCATAGGCCCTCGTAAATCTATCTTCAGAACATATATTTGGCCTTATATCATATCTTTTCCGCTCCAACGCCTCATTTATCTGGAAATGCAAATATGAACGAATATGAACGAATTAAGTACCATATTAATACAAATGAGGCCATAAACACGGGAATTTGATATATAAAAGATCAGGCTAATTTGATGTTATCAAATATCCCCCTACTTTAACTCCACTTGCCCTCAAGTAGACCCTTTAAATAATTCTTAAAAAGATATCTCCCAAGATTAATTGGAAGATATGAGTTTAAAAATCACCTAAGCTAAAAAATTTCAAACCGAGCACCTCACGAAAAGGGAATTGAAATCAAACTCTCTCTCATAATTCATGTGTTTACTTTTGAGTGATCACTCAACTGCTCAGTCATGGCGAGTATTCTATCATAGGCTTGGCAAAGATACTAATCTCCACCACTAGAGTCTATGGATGCAGCTATTCTAAAAGGCAATGTGTTGACACAACATAAAGGCTTATGGGGTTATTTTGTCATTACTAACGGGCTATGGCGAAGGGAACAAAATCAATGATACATGACCAAATCCATGGTCAAGACACCAATGATTGCTCGCTTCCTCACCTAAGCTCGATTCATGACTAAGGGTATGATAAGACATGGGAAAATTTGAATGGGTGTAAATAAAAAGACACAAAAAAAAATAGATTCCTAAGTCCACAGTCGCCCCACCATTAGTCGCATTCAATCCCATAGCAAAAACCTAGGGTCAAAAGTCAAGGGGTCTTCAATACACGAGTCAATGCATAAGAAATGTAGTGTAGTGCCTCATGATCTCCATAAATTAGGCAAATAAGACGCATTAACACGGCCATCATCGTCAATGAAAAAAAAAATTGCTAAAAATAATTTTAAAATTTGAGTCAATTTAGCACATATTTCTATCAAAATCGACCATTTCTATCTCCCATCCCCCCACTTGAAATGTACAATGTCCCCATTGTACGAATATTGATTAAAATTTGAAAGGCGAGATAGAAATGTTCGGGTTTCTAATTTTATCCGTAAGACAAAACGGATTTGTAAAAATTTGCGCTAGTTGAACAAGGCGAAAACACTAATTATAGACAAAACACTTGCTTGCATGCTCCTTTTTTTATTTTTTTTTGATGCAAGACAAGGTATACATGGATTTAAACGATACTAACATAAAAAGTATCCCCCCACTTGAGATCAACTATTATCTAAACCTGATTTTCTTCCAAAACCCTTTATTCAAAACCCGCGACTTTCACTAGTGGAACCAAAATTAACCAACAGCGCCCGGACCATGGACATAAGGAAACTACAAGGTAGGCTAGGCAATAGGTGTAACGAAACAATTATATTGGGTGAACAAAATGAAAGGGATGGCTCTGAAGGGTGTATCTAGGGGTATCTTGCACTAATGGTGAGTGAAACAAAAAGGGTATAACAGGGTGATTGACTCATCGATGTGAAAAGTCAATATACACAATACATATATGGGCTATTTGGGTTTAAACCAAAATTGCCTTATATCCTAGCTGCACCGATCACACCAAGTTACCTCAGTGTAATGCTCATGATAATGGTCTCGAAAAGATATGCAAGGCCAAGTTCTAAAGTCTACTACAGCCACCGACACACTCATTTTTATGGTATTATATATAAGGGGAAAACGGAAAGGCTTATCCTCACACAATGGAAATATAGGGTAGGTGTGCTTAGTAAAGATTAATCCAGTTAAGTATTGAAAACATGTCAAAATTTTACTAATGAAACACTTTTCATCAAAAACTAGAAAAATAAAGGCAAGTAAAATCAAGCGGGTGTCTATATCCAATCTCTTCCCCCCACTTGGGTCATACGAAGCACATAATAAAAAAATAAGAAGGGTTAGAGATGGAACGGAAAACTCCTCTGGATTTGCTCAACATGATCGAAAATACACGAATAAACGTGTCACACTTTGAGATTTATGAGCAAACCTTAATAACCAGAATTTACTTAAGACAACCAAATGCATCATACTAGAAAAACAACAAGTAATAAAATAAAATGAAAAACCTAACTCACTTTCGTAGGAATCACGGTTGCATTTAGCATATGCAACAAGCCTTTTAAACCACTTGGTGTCCCAAGTTGACGAGTGAAGTCTCGTGAGGGTTTACAGGGAACACACCCACAAAGTTCATTTAAAACTAATACAAGGTTATGGTGTGTAAGTTTAAAATGAAAATTTTGGTTACAGGAGAGGTTACGGCGTAATCACATAAGTGAGTTACGCCGTAATTAGATAAAACCTGGAGACCTTCGATACTGGAGGAGGGTTACGGCGTAACTCAAGGTTATGGTTACGCCGTAACAACTGCACAGAATGGAAATTCCAGACTGGTTCTCAATTTTGGTGAGCTTAAACGCAATCCTCCTTGCTCCATTTCCTGCAAAATATAAATACAAACATACCAAACCCAACTATTCTAATGAAATAGAAAAGACCAGATAGGCATGGGGTGCCTCCCACGAAATGCTTGTTTTTGTTCGAGTCACGAGCTTGACTCCACCCTTATTTACTACGTAAAAGGATGTTCATCCCCTCACTTGAAATCAAGTGAGGGTGAGAATAGCAATAAACACCATGAGGGTGTGAATTTGCTATGGGATGGGGAAATGTTAAATTATGATCATACCTAAAAGGAGATGTCATTTCCCTCAATATCTTACCCATTTTAGTTGATGGCATTGATGATTGGTTCACCTTGTGATGTGGCTGTTTAATCGGCTCATATGTCTCCTCGTTAATCACTGAAGTGTACAACATCTTTTCCTCTAATTCCTTTGCAAGATCAACTAAAATTGGTTCAGTAGCCGGAGCTATATAACCATCATCGGGTGATGCGACAAGCGAGGTTTCTGAGGTCAAGGGTTGCGCAATTTCATCCATGTTTTCAGCAACCTGTATAGGAAAACTAGCAAGATTGTTAGTAATAAAAGAAGAGTTAGAAGTGTTATCATTTTGCGTTGTAATTGATTCCACATTAGCTTGTGGCATTGCTTCATCATCCTGTAAGCTCCATGCTTCCATCTTTTTCAATTGATCATTGCTTGTTTCTTCATTTCTCACAACCTTCAAACTTCCTGGAAAAGGGATAGGTGGGACATAAGGTCTGATAGAAGGTAAATCTCCAGGAACCGGCTCGTTGTTGACTTCTTTCATTTTTCCCACCATTGCTTTGATAGTTCCAACCGCATTCTTTTTACTTTCCAGGACCTTTTGGTTTAATTCTTTAAGTTTAGCCTCCAAGCTTTTCCTTTTAGCGTCATGCTTCTTTAAATTCAAGTCCGCACCCTCCTTGAATTTCCTAATCGTTTCGTCATTCAAGTCGTGCATCCTTTTTAAATTGTCAAAGAATTTTTTGACAACTTCCTCCAATGACTCAACATATCTGACCTGCTCATATTCTTTGCATTCTTCTCGGAGAGAATGCTCTTGTATAGCATGAATGTTTTCCTTAACCATATTCATATCACTTCCAAGTTCATTAATTCTTTTGGTGATATCGCGAATGTCATCCAGCTATTGCTATTGCTATTTATGGCCCAAGTGGTTGCTCCATCATACCAATTTCGTGAATGGTCAGCCATCTTTTCAATTGATCTAAGGGCTTGTGCAGGTGGCATTATAGGGATAGGTCCTTGAGAGTCGAGCATTTGGCCGGACGGGATGTTTAAACCTATATAGAAAATAAGGACCATCTGATGGTGGCTGAGATCATGAGTTGGGCACATGTAAAGAAGGTCATTATATCTTTCCCAAGCTTCATCTAGCGTTTCATCCATCTTCTGTCTGAAACTCCTTATTTCTTCCATCTTCTTGGCAATCTTTGAAGGAGGACAATATCTCCGAATGAATGCTTTCTTTAAAAGATTCCATGTATTGATTGACCCAGCAGGAAGTATCTTCATCCATCTTCTGGCTGCACCAGTGAGTGTAATTGGGAACACTCTAAGCATTAATGCATATTGAGTGACTCCTGGAGTGTGGAAAAGATCTGCGATCTCCAATACTCTTCACACATGTAGGTGGGCATCATCATCCTTAGTTCCCGAAAAAACCTTTTGTCTAAGTTCCCTCATGAACTGGCAGCTGGTCTCAAAGTCGATGTCATCATTAAACTCGGGATATACGATGCCTGATCTTTGGTTACCTTGAGTCAAAGCAATATATTCTTCCAAAGTGAGCATGTCAAAATCTGAATCTTCCGTATCCTGATATATCAGAAACAAACAAAAACAGAAAAGAAGAGAAAAAGAAAACTAAAAACAAAAATAAAAGAAAAACTTAATTTAAAATCCTAAATAGCTCCCCGGAAGTGGCTCCAAAAACTTGATGCAGGTTTTACTGACCAGGTTTTAATATTTCTAATTACTCGTTATACCTATGGTCTACCCTAATGCACTAACGGGCAGTATACCCAGTCGTGTGTAATGTAGTATTCGGTAAAACCGAGGTCGTCCCAAGAGCTACGAGGATCGGAAATTAACTTAAGTCTATGTCACGATTTTAATTGCTATTAAGATTGAAATAATAAATTAACTAATAAAATAAGGGAATAAAGGAAAGCATATAAAGGCAAGAATTGAGATCAATGGAGGAAAGTGGTGCTAACCTAGTTACTCATCCTAACTAGTAATGCTTACGTCTAATTACTTCCAATTACTTTAGGTGGGGTCAAAGTCCAGAGGACAACATTTGGTCAGTTCGCCCTAACCTATCAGCAAAGATGCCACCACTGGAGAAGTCAGGTGTCCCCTCATAAGTCCAGTTGTTCCTGGTCCCCTAAGCCAAGTCATTAAGTTTCGCTACATACTAGACTTATAATAGTGAGTGCCCGGGCGCTAGCATCTTAGACACTCACACCCTAATTCTTAAGTTCATCCAAACGGTAGGTGATCAGTTGGTCAAATCGCACAAGTAGAAAGGGTCGTCAGTTGGTCATATCTTACCTTTCCAGTCTCAGTCCGCTCACTTAGGGTCAGTTGGTCATATCACCTAAGCAATTGGCCTCTACCGGCCATTCAAAACTACCGAAACAAGGGTGGCTACCAATAAACTATGCATGCATACACTTAGATAAAATTATACGGAAGCAATGTAGATGCAAACAAAACAATTAAGGAATCATAACTAGGCCAGCACCAGAGGTGCTTAGCCAAACATATAGTAAATTGATCCAACAATAATGAATAAAACATGAATAGAATTAAACATAATGTTTGATACAAATTACTTGATACAAATTACAACATTGTAAATACCAACCTCAAACACATTTCTAAACACACAATTCAAACAACTTTTCATCAATATTCATCATGTCACAAAAAAAGACTCCCACATCAAAAAACCGACGATCCCGACTTCCCCAAAATTCCTCGAATTTGAATTTCTCACCGGATCCACCGTTTGAATTAACCGGTGTAATACCACCAAAAAATCGGGGTATTCATTTTCGTGCACCCGGTTTTGAATATCAAACACGACTACCACAACCCAACCAAAATCAAAACCCATTTTACGTCAATCGTCCATATTAATGAAGTTTAATTTTGTTTTTAAAAATATTTGAATTTAAAAAATAAAAAATAAATAAATAAATCCCAGGTCATTACTGTGGCAACTAGGTCGTCGTCAGGTCGTCGAAGAGAGAAAGCTGATGTGGCAGGATCGACCTAGGTCACCACTGTGTGCAGCGTTACTGGGTGGGGTTTAGAAACTAACAACCAATTTGTTCTTGATGATTGTGCCCAAACCTGCTAACCATGCATTTTTCTTGTAAGTTTAATTGTTTGTTCATTACAAAAGTGTTAGCTGATGTTCTCATGGGCTTTATCATGATTGATTAGACTTGGATTAGTATTATTGTATAGGCTCATTAGTTAGTATGTTATCTTTACTCTATACTACATATAATAGAAAAACAGTCAAAGGTGAAAAGTTGAAAAGTTGAAATTGGTCAAATGAGAGAGAAATGTATATTGTAATTAATACTCTTATTAAAATACCTCATTACTTAAAAGTACAATAATTTATTCATATTGTACAACCAATTAAAAGCACATCTACCAAATTAAAAAGAAACAATTAAAACATCACTTACTAAAAAGTACAATAAAAATTTCATAACATACAATTTAAAGAAGCTACAACATAATCCAAAATATAAAATAATTAAACACACTAATTAATGTTATTTTTAAAACACCCTAAAATAAAAAGTACGTGTTAGTATACACATTATACAAATTAATAAAACACACAAAACTTCATACAAGCTAAAAAGTTAATGTTACATATAGTTTTGAAAACCGGACCGGACCTGACCAACGTGTTCAACCGAGAACTGATGTCATCACCGGTTCGGCTAACCAATTAAAGCCATCCGAAAACGAACCAGAGAGGACCCGTTGAAACTGATACAAACTGGTGAATCAGGTCTCATCGAGATCTATTTATCCGATTATTCGTCACAGGGTACCCGCCGTCGAAACGCGCGGGTACCCTGCTATATACTATATCTATACTACATAAAATGTAAAAATGGTTAATGGGGTATTGTTGAAAATTGAAATGTTGAAAAAAAAAAAGTCAAGGTGAAAGTTTAAACTTGAAATGTTAAAACGTTTAATGGAAGGAAAAGTCAAGGTGAAAAGTTTCCAAAATGCTAATGGAGGAAAGTTAGAAAACTTAATAAGGAATGTGTTTAATGGAGGAATGCGTTTAATGAATGCACACTCTAAAATAATTCCCCAACGCTACAAATGCGTTTAATGAATGCACCCTCTAAATCTTTGTAAGGTATGATTTTGAATCCTGGAATTGGCCGTGAAGATACTTAATTTCTTGTGCTCTATCTGAAGAAGATATGTTCCTTTTGAAACTAAAGAGAACATAATTCCCTGTGCGTCTTAGCTTTACAATGACTATCAATAAAGCTCAGGGTCAAACAATTCCAAATGTGGGTGTCTATTTGCCCGATTATATTATCTCACATTTCCAGCTTTATGCTACGTTGTCTAGAGGGATATCACGTAGAACAACAAAGTTATTAGTGGAACCAGTCAAAGGATTCGGTCAAGGCGGAGTCTACACCTCAAATTTCATGTACCAAGAAGTTTTACGCGACGAGTAACGTGCATTGTTAGTTATTATCTCATAATTGATGTAATGTTTTGTTTTAAGTTTCATTAAATATTTTTATTTGTCGTTTGATACATGTTAAGATTTTTGCTAGAGTTGAATTATCACATTTACAACCGTTTGTAATTACATTTTGATCTTTTCACTATCTATTTTGAACGTTATACGAAACACTTACCACAATATCACATATCGTTAATTGTCTGCCGCTAGAAACCGATGCCGCTAGGCACGGGTACTCGCCTAGTATATAAAAAAGAAAAATAGTCAAAGTTGAATTTTTAAAAGTTGAAAGTCAAAGGTAAGATAAAACTTAAATCTATTTTTAAAAACCATTGAAAACTTAAACTATCTTCGGGGGTGTTTGGGGAGTTTTTTAGATGACCATTGTGTTTTTAAATTTTAATTAACAAAATATGCACTTTTAGAAATATTTAGTATATCACGTTATTTAATAATTGTTTTATTTTTGGTGAACGTTATTCAATTATTCTTGGTTTATTTGTATAAAAAGGCATCATACTTGCTACCTCTTGTCATTGTATGTTGCATACTTTTTTTTCTCAACTTGACACCAACCTTTTGAATTCGTGCTATTGTGTATATCCAGTTTGGCATCGTTAGTCCTTTATACTAAAACTTTGTTATCTTAATTTTTTTTACGGTTTCGTCTGTTTTTTTTACGTTTTCGTCTATTTATTTTTACGTTTTTGTCCGTTGTTTTACAACAACGGACGAAAACGTGAAAAAAAGACAAAAACGTAAATAAATAGACGAAAATGTAAAACAACGAATGCAAATGTAAAAAACAGACGAAAAAGTAAATAAATAGACAAAAATTTAAAACAACAGATGAAAATGTAAAGAAACAGACGAACACGTAAAAAAACAGGCGAAAACGTAAAATATCGGACGAAAACATAAAAAACGTACGAAACATAAAAAAACAGACGAAAACGTAAAGAAACCTACGAAAATGTAAAAACCTACGAAAACATAAAAAACACACGAAAACGTAAAAACAGATGAAAAAGTAAAAACAAAGCAAAACGTAAAAAAAATAATCGAAAACATAAAAAAAAAACGTACAAAACATTAAAAAATGAACGAAAACGTAAAAAAAAACAGACGAAAACGTAAAAAAATGGACGAAAACGTAAAAAAATACGAAAACGTAAAAAAATAGAAGAAAACGTAAAAAAATAGACGAAAACGTAAAAGACAGATGAAACCGTAAAAACGGATGACAACGTATAAAAAAGTATAAAAAAGTAACATAACGAAATTTTAAGTTATATACTAACGGTCGTTAGTATAAAGGACTAACGATGCCAAGTCCAAAACATATGAATTGTACATATTTTTTAATTTGAAATCTTAAACTATCTTAGGAAAGTATGCAAGGTTCATAAAAGTGAAAACTTATGAAGGAAACGTGGATGGAATCGTTAAAATGAAAGGCTATGCACATGCCTGGAAAACTTATTGAATGAAACATGGCTGGAAAATCATTACCCACGGACAAAAAAATACTCACACATAACAAAAGAACTCCCACCCACCTCCCATTTCTCTCCCCCTAAAACAGTTAAAAAGAACACACACACACACACACAAACACTATTATCTCATTCTCTCATTTTTATTTTCACATATTCCACCGCTAAAACCCAAAATCGTAGTCTACCACCACTGAAACCTACCATACCCAAATCCCAGAATAAGCTATCTAAATCTGACGCTACCACCCTCAACTGATTCCGCTGCCACCACCACCGGTTTGTTTGACTTGTTTCGGTTTTAGTGGTTTAGGCGGGTGGTTTTGGTTTAGGGTGTTTTAGTCGTTTTGGGTTTTTGTACTTGAGATCCGATCGGATATGTGTGGTTGATTTTTCTAGAATTGGTGAGTTCTATTGGAATATTGTTTGGTAAAAAATGGCTAATGATTTTTATTTTATTTTTTGGCCAATTTTGTCTCTGTTATTTGAAAGTGTGTAGTTGTTATTTGATTTGTTAGTCTTTGAGCCTTTGGTTTTAGATCTTTCGAGTTATATATGATATTGAATAAGAAATTTGTGAGAATGCCATGAGGCCAATAATTTTTTTAGGCCATAAAGTGGTCACATAAATAGAATGGTATGTTTTTGTAAGTTTACCATGACATGTTTTTTTATTTGAGGCCAATGATGTTTAGAATTACTATATATATATATATATATATATATATATATATATATATATATATATATATATATATATATTTGTCTTGGGATTTAGGCATTTTTTATGTGTTCAACACTGCTCGCTAGAAAACCAATGATATAATCATAAAACCCATTCACTGCTACCGTCCAAATCTTTCATCATTGTTTTTTTTTTTTTTTTTTTTTTTTTTTTTTTTTTTTTTTTTTTTTTTGCTCAAGTTGTGTTAATTTATTCATTTACATTCGTTTTTCATAAATAGATTATGGAAAATTTGACTAATTTCATTAACCCTCTTGGGAATTATAGGTCTATATAAAGATTTCATAACATATATTACAATCACTCAAAATTTATTAAGCCAAAAAACTAATCCTCTAATATGGCATCGAGCAATCCAAAACCAAATCGTATTTGATCAGTCTTCACCACCAATTGCTCTTGCTGACGAGCAGCTAAAGGTTCAAACAAAAGATGAACATGGTGACCCCTCTAAACCAACCGGTGATTGAGCAATCATTATCATGTTTTTACTTATCCAGCGAAATTAAGAAGAATAATTTAATAAATCCATTTCCATATTGTATGCAACGATCATGTTCGATGTAATCTCGCCAGATGATGCATACTAATTAATAATTACACAATATATCAAAGTGATTTATACCGGTCATTAGAATTATATGAAACCAATTGATGCATAACTATACACCCATATTTATTCAGCCAAAACTGATATTAAACACTAACTAAGAATAATATCAGGTTACCAAATATGACTATATATTTTGATACCAAATCAGTTATGCACAATTAATTGCATGCCCTATTATTCTTTTAAGGAATCTCAATCCGGAAAATGGATTATGTAATGGAACGAGGTTGATATGTAAACGTTTTGACCCTAATGTCATCAATGCTAAGATTGTTGTCAGACAACACGCTGGAGTTAGAGTGCTCTTGCCAAGAATACCTCTTGCTCCATCTGAAGAAGACATGTTCCCTTTCAAACTAAAGAGAACACAATTCCCTGTGCGCCTTAGCTTTGCGATGGCTATCAATAAAGCTCTGGGCCAAAAAATTCCAAATGTGGGTGTTTATTTGCTCGACTCTGTTTTCTCGCATGCCCAGCTTTATGTTGCTTTGTCTAGAGGGATATCACGTAAAAATACAAAAGTATTAGTAAAGCCAGTCAAAGAGTTCAGTTAAGGAGGTGTCTACACCTCAAATGTTGTCTACCAAGAAGTTTCACGCAACGATTAACGTGTATTGTTAGTTAGTATCTTATAATTGATGTAGTGTTTTCTTGTTGAGTCTCACTAAATATTTTTATATGTTGTTTGATACATGTTAAATTTTTTTGCTAGAGTTGAATTATCGCATGTGACAACCGTTTGCAATTACATTTTGATATTTTCACGTTCTATTTTGAACGTTATACGAAACACTTACCACAATATCACATATCGTTAATTGTCTACTGCTAGGCGTGGGTACTCGCCTAGTTTATACAAACGCATGTATCACATTATCATTAATCAAATACACAGTTTACAAAGTTTACATTGTATCATAGGGTAATACCGATCCTCTATAACCCTAAAAACAATACCAATGTTGCACAGCCTCTCCCACCTCCCTTCTCCGTAAGACATCACCTCCATAATGACCAACGGTCATCACCCTCCACCACCTCCTACCCTCACCCTCGTTGAAAAATCTATGCCGTCCACAAAATCAATAACCTTGTCCCCGTTAAACTCAACATAGACAAGTTAACTTACTCGTCTTGGTGCTATTTCTTCAAGATACATTGCAACAACTTTGGTGTCCTAAAGCACATCCAAAGTGCTCCCGCGAGCTCGTCCATTTCACCACCACCAACGGAGGAATGGTTAACTGCTGATTCCATCATGAAGTCATGGTTATACCTTACTCTTGCTCCTACTCTCCAAGGAAGACTAATCAAAGCCAACCATCCCACGACTAAAGATGCTTGGGATCAGGTTAAGAAGATTTTTCTCGACAACAAACGTACACGAACGATTGTTTTAAAAGGTGAGTTACGTGTGCTTCACATGGGTGATCTTAGTGTCGATGCCCATTTTCATAAAATAGATTCCATTGTTACTCTCTTGAATGATCTCAACTCATCAATGAGTGACGACTCCAATGGAAACACTCGTAATACAAGTTCACAAAATACCAATTGTAACATAGGTTTACAAAATAATATACCCGCTAGACTTACTGGATTGGATTTGGAAGGGCAGTGTCACTTACTTGCATTCCTACAGGCCTAAAATATGTTGTTGGCCCAATATGGTCTATCTCTATCTATGGGCTAGGCCAATTACCAGCTTCATCATTGCTGGGCTCAAGGCCTAGTTCACCTCCTGGCTTTCATACCGCACAGCAGGCTACTATAGTTTCACTCCTTAACAACAGGTGTTGTATGCTCGTATTGTTTATGGCTCGGCTCTACAATCCACTTTACCCGGTCAGGAAACACTTTTACCACAAGCCTTCAACACCATGACACTTCAAGATCCTGCCAATGCAAATTGGAACATGGATACAGGTGCGTCCTCTCATCTTAACTCTTTTGCTAATAATCTTAGTACTATTTTTCATTCTTATATTTATCCATCTGTTCTTGTTGGTGATGGGAAATGTGTTCTCGTCACCACCACGGGCTATAGCACTTTGACTACTCCACACAGAACCCTTCATTTAAATAATGTACTGATACCCCTAACGTTGTTAAAAATTTAATCTCGATACGTCATTTTGTTCATGATAATAAATGTACAATTGAGTTTGATGAGTTTGGTTTTTCTGTGAAGGATTTATGGACCCATCAAATTCTACTCTGATGTTAGCATACATGGCACCAACGTCTTGGTCATCCTGGAAATGACGTGATACGTTCTTTAATTTCTAATAATTTCATTTCATGTAATAAGACTAAGTCTCCCGTGCTTTGTAATGCTTATCAGCTCGACAAACACTTGCGACTAACTTTTTTAGTTTTTGAGACAATAGTTAAGTCTCATTTTGATGTTATTTATTCGGATTTGTGGACCTCTCCACTTTCGAGTATTACGGGTATTAAATATTATTTTTTGTTTCTAGATCATTTTTCGCATTATTTATGGGTGTATCATTTACGAAATAAGTCTGATGCTTTGTTAAAATTTATTCATTTCCATGCTTTTGTTAAGAACCAATTCAATGGTGACATTAAGTTTTTGAAATTATCATGGGAGCGAATGATACGTACCATTAACAACCTCATCCAAACCCTTTTATTTCAAGCACACTCACTACCCACTTTTAGGTTGAAGCCCTTCACATGGCAACCTATCTTTAAAACACATTACCTTCCATCGCCATACAAAATGAGATCCTTGCACTCACCTATATAAGACCAACCCCACCTATACGGATCTCCACATTTTTGGTTGCCTTTGCTATCCACATGTTCACACCAATCACAAACTTGAACTGCGAGCAACACCATCCATTTTCCTTGAGTATCCAACCAACCATTGAGAGTATAGGTGTCTTGATTTAAAAACTAACAAGATTATACTTTCTCTTCATGTCACTTTTGATGAGACGGTATTTCCTTACGGGTATATGACTCCTAATACCTCACCCTAATGCACATTTCTTGGCACGTCTCCCAACTTTATTCAACAAGATCTAGTTACCAACTCCCTTAATCACCCCTCACCTAATACCACTGCTACCAATGCGCCAAACACTACCCACCCTTCTTTGGCTCAGCCCAATACTCCCCACAACCCAACACCTCTCAATCCACCAGGCCCACTACCAATCTCCCAATCTGCTCTTAACCATGTCCCAATAACCACACCTTCACCCGCTACTACCCACAACCCAATGCCTACTCCTCCCATCGCTGCTACATACGGCCCACAACAAACTTCTAATATATCTCGTGCAACATCAAATACTACTTCCTCTAGCAGCATTGTTGTTGCGGTCCCACATCCCAATCCTAACCTTGTGTCGACTCACCTCATGGTCACTCGCTTTCGTGTTGGTTCTAATCGTCCGAATCAACGGTTTACTTTAAATGTGTCTACCATTTCCCCGCTTCCCAAGTCATACACCTATGCGTTTAATGACCCTATTTGGCATAGTGCTATGATTGATTAATATAATGCATTAATTACAAATAATTCTTGGATACTTGTGCCTCGGCCACTAGACGCAAACATAGTTCATTCAATGTGGCTTTTTTGGCATAAACATAATGCATATTCATCAACTTGATGTCAAGAATGCATTTTTACATGGACATTTATCTGAGACTGTTTCTATAGATCTGCCTCTTGGTTTTTGGTATCCTCAGCATCTCGATCATGTGTGTCTTTTGGAGAGATCATTATATGGGCTTAAACAGGCTTGAGAGCCTGGTTTCAGAGGTTTGTTGCCTATGCAGCTCGCGTTGGGTTTCACCACAGTCGGTGTGACTCTTCACTTTTTATTTATCCACAGGGGATAGATACTGCTTATTTATTGTTACATGTTGATGATATAGTTTTGACTGCATCTTCATCCTCTTCTATAGTAGGTTATTGCTTCTCTTCTGCAGAGTTTTCCATGACTGATCTTGGCTCTTTTAATTATTTTCTGGGCATTTATGTGGCACGCAATACTTTGAGGATGTTTTTCTCTCAATCGAAGTATGCCACTGAGGTTCTTGAGCGTGCCAATATGCTCACTTGTAACCATGTCTGATTCTTGTTGACACATATACCAATCTTGCAGTTGATGGTACTTTGTATCGAAGTCTTGCAGGTGCTCTTTAGTATCTTACATTCACTCGGCCAAATAAATCTTATACTGTTTAGCAGGTTTTTCTTTTTATGCATGATCCTCGAGAGCCATATTTCTTTTCTCTCAAGCGGATACTACGTTAGGTACGAGGTACCTTACACTATGGACTACAACTTTATTCTTCTTCGACATCCTCTTTGGTTGCGTATTCAGATGCAGATTGGGTTGGATGTCCTACCACACGCCGGTCCACTTCTGGATAAGGAAAATGTGTTTTTCTTGTCAACAATCTTCTCTATTGGTCCTCCAAGCATCAGTTCACACTTTCTCCATCCAGTTCTGAAGCTGAGTATCAGGGTGTTGCCAATGTTGTTGCTGAGACTTGATGGTTAAGTAATTTATTACGTGAGCTTCGTAAACCACGGTCTACTGCTACGCTTGTTATTGTGATAATGTGAGTGTTGTCTATCTCTCCTCCAATCCCATACAACATCAACGCATAAAGCATATAGGGATTGACATTCATTTTGTTCCTGACTTGGTGGCTACTGGTCATGTACGTGTTCTTCATGTTCCATCCCGTTATCAGTATGCGGACGTCTTCACCAAAGGCTTGCCTACTGCTTTCTTTGATGAGTTTCACTCCAGCTTGAGTGTTCGTTCCTCTCCCGCTCAAACTGCGTGGGGGGGGGGCTGTTAGTTGATGTTCTCATGGGCTTTATCATGATTTATTAGACTTTGATTAGTATTATTGTATAGGCCTGTTAGTTAGTATGTTATATATACACACGCATGTATGACATTATCATTAATCAACTATAGAGTTACAAAGTTTTCAAAAAGTGGGCCATTTTCCTTTCATATCACGTTGTTTTAATATTATATAATACTCCCAATTCTGTTCGTTTGGTTGATGGGTTTTGGATTTGTATTTGGTGTGATGGCGAAAGTTGTTGTTTGATATATAAATGTGGGTCTAAAAATTGGAAATGATTCCCAAACATTTTCTTTGTATAAACCCCTACCATCCGGATGGGTTTTCTTAAATTTAAAGGGCATTTGTTATGATCCTTTCGTATTCAAGTAATGATTCTATTCCTGTAAAAGTGGTTCATGATAGTTACGGGGTGAGTTTCGTTGAACCATACCCACAGGGTTGACCATACTCCCTCACACTCTACATCTCAATTAATTAATTTAGCAATAAAAAATAGGGCAAATGACAAAAAAATACATGAAACTTGACACTTTATATGATTGTGTGTAGCCAACTATTTTTTTTCTTATTGTATGTACTGAACTTTCAAATTTCGATCATTATGTGTATCTTGCGACTATTCTGCCTAGTAAAATGACCATTTTACCCTTCGAAATTTGAAAAAATTAAGGGTAAAATGGTCACAAAATACACACAATAAGCGAATTTTGAAAGTTCAGTACACACAATAAGAAAAAAAAATAGTTGGCTACACACAATCGTAAAAAGTGTCAAGTTCGATGCATTTTTTTGTCATTTTCCCTAAAAAATACTAACACTCTCCTAATTTTCCGTTACATTGATTAAAACAACCATTTTAATAAAATAATATTATTATCTTTGATTCAATTCTCTTTCATACTTATACAAAATCTGAATCCGATTTTAAACCTTCTAACAAACCAAAATTATAATTGATGAAACAAACAATATCTAACACTATCAGAGGCGAATGCACAACCGTTGCAAGGTATGCACCGGGTAGGTTGTAGTGTTAAAGTTTTCGATATTTGCCTTTCGTGATCATCGTTTCCATGTGGTGCATATCCGGCAAAAGCAAAGAAAAAAAAAACATAGTGCACATCCATCTCTGAACGGTCATTGCTAGATGATAAAAAAGGAAAAAAGAAGTAATATCTACATCCGTTCATAACGAACATCTTGTTGTCTTATTCGATGGAACATCCATCTTCCATATTTGGTCTAAGTCTGCAAACTAAATATCTTTTCCCATGTTTCTTTTCTCTTTGTAAAAGTTTTATAAAGAAGTGATTTGTGTTGATTTAAAGAGTATTTTAATGTGACTCTCAATATCCCAAAAGACCCATCTCAAAATGAAATTGAGATAATTAGAAAATTATCCATATTTTTGTTTTTTATAGGTATACCCTTTTTCATGGCTGATTTTTATATAAGAGATATCATATCTATACTACACATAAAAAAACCTATAAATCTTGAAAGTGAAAAACATAAAGTATTTTAGAAAGTCTTTACACTATTTTTGGAAAGCATAAATAAAGCTCGAAACTATTAACACACTATTAATACACATCGAAAACCGAGCTGACCCGGGTCGCTTCAAACCCGGCGAGTTGACTCGGATTAATTTGACCTGTTTTGCATTCCCCGTGTTGTTGTTCATAATGTGAAAGCTCTTTTCCAAAAAGAAAAAAAATTACGAAATGATCGAACAAGTTGTATGAACAAGGAAAACTAACCCATCTGATTTTGAGAAACTGAAGCCAACTAAATTTGAAGCTGTGACTAAAGCTTCTCTCCACTTACTCACTTTATTTGGTTCTCCCCTAAACTTCACTTCTTGTTGTTGGAATGCCGATCCAAATTTTCTTTTCCGCCCTCGCACGTCGGATGGGTCCATATGGTAGAACACTGGCAACACCCTCTATCCCGTCAATTTATGGCATTCCATAATTTTGACAAGTTCATCCAAGCACCATGATGAGTTAGCATAATTTTCAGAAAAAACTATCATAGTAGACCTCGATTCTTCGATCGCCTTCAGGAGTTCGGGTGAGATTGGTTTTCCTCTACGGAGCATGTCATCATCTTTGAAAGTATCTATTCCTCTTTGAGTTAGAGCTGCATAAAGATGATCCACAAAGTTGTTTCGAGTGTCTTCAACTCTAAAACTTAAAAACACTTCATAGGTCCATTTTCGGGTTGATACGAATGACGATGAAGATGGAAACTCTACGGAGCATGTCATCATCTTTGAAAGTATCTATTCCTCTTTGAGTTAGAGCTGCATAAAGTGTTGGAATTATATAACATGACATTCAATAATAGAACACAAAACATCAAATCAAGTGCGGAAGCGTAAAGGAACGTATAATGAATAATTAATTAACTAAAGAATAAAGTATGCGTACCTTACTTGATTCTAGCCGAACAAGAATCAATTCCATAAAACTAGCAATTGAGATGAACCCTAATTAGGGTTTGAGTGCTAGTCGACTTAATAAAGTCGAATAGTGTAAATCACCAAAATCCAAAATAGGATTTCTCTACGATCATGTACGCGCGTATTGTTAGCGATTTAATTAGAATGCTAGTTAAAGTCACAATTAAATATATATATATAGTCGAACCACTAATATATAAAGAAGGAGTATATAATATATGCATGTGCATAGTAGACTAGATCCATGCGTATCACTATTACATGCATGACACCAATTCTGACAATCTGTCAACAGATAATATTAATACACGATTCATGTAATCTGTGAATAAAAGGGTTGTGTACTTGTGTGTCGATCGTATCTCTCCTCACCGAATGAGACAAAAGGGTGTATTTATATAGCATTAAAACTTGTCCAACAAGTCTTTGCTAGCACCTCTTTAAGTTTCAAAACTCGACACTCAACAACCTCCTTTTTCTTAGTTCAACCATATAAATATTTCGTGACTTAATTATATCTCATACGCAATGCGTGCAATCCCATAGGTCTCGAGTTCGATCCTAACACACAACTATTAATTTATTGTCCATTAAACCAACAGCTCCCACTTGGACATATCTTAATAGTGTGATCACATCGGTTAGCGTCTAGCAACACTTCGATGCCTCTAGCACAACTCAAGTAAGGTCTCCTGGAAAAACCTTTTAATGATTTCTCATTATTATTATCCTTTTGTTTCTAATACCATGTTAAATAAAGATATGGAATTAAGTCATTCTTTATTCAACCATTATGTTTCTCGTTATTAGTGATTGAGCAAGATTACCAAATCTTTTGAACATATTCAGGGGAGAACTTTGGGCATGGCCATGCAAACATCTTGTCAACCCTACGAGGGGCTCAGCAGTATTAAACTCCAAATAAATTTGAAGGAACAAATTCTATCTTGACTACGAGAATAACCCACGAACTTTGCAACACTTCAGGAAACAACCCTTATGACTACCAGTTACGTATAGCGTTAACTTGTTCCACAGAAGTGCACTACATTCATGACACTTATCTGGTATCTCAAGTCTGAGGATAACTATTCATAATTTACTTATAACAATATCCACAAAGTAAATTATGTAGTTGGGATAAGTCCTATATTCAATTCATTGAATATCATCTGAAATTGGTATGCATTCTCATCAATATACTTTCAAGCATATTCTACCATATCTCTCAGATTTGTCTTAATTTAATGATACTCCCATATCATTAATCGACAACGGACGATTTAGAATAAATAAATTTATTCACGGATTAAACATGTAAATATAGGATACAATATATTATAAAATCAAACATACCAAGTATTTGATTTATTATAACAATTGTTTAACATCCCTTATCCAAATACTAAATAGATCAATGCATGAAAATTCCTGTTGATGAATCATGCCTCAAGTAATGACAATCATACTTGTTGACAAGACATAAATCAACCAACTTGATCTATCATAATTTTGAGAATACTTATTTCAAGAATTCAATTAATGAAGTCCTTGTATGTGTGCATTCAACAATCCATATAATAATTAATAAAGTGTGTGACATCCTCTATCACCAATTTATGACAATTTAAACTTTCAAACATTTTAAAGTTTAAAGTATTCTTATTCTTTTAATGTATAATGCAACTGTGCTCTTATTAGCACAACTAGTTCACATGGCTATTAACAAGGATGAAATCCTACCATGACTAGTACTGAGTGTCATCTCAATTAAACCAGCATCATTGTATACAAACAACAATGTGCTCATTAAAACTCCGTAAACTTTAATATCTTATTGTGTAATGTTTGATGTCTTCCAAACCTTCAAGTTTGAAGCTGATGACAATTTGCACAACTTTTGACATATTTTTCATCCATAGAATCTAGGAGCAATTCCAGGCTGAGGATGTAATTCTATTAGAATATTCATTACACAAGTTATCTAATAACTTTTAGTTAGATATCAATGTTGTCAAATCACTTCTTATGCAAGAATGATACAACAATTTTAATATACACAACATGATGTACATGATGAATCTACAGGTCAAACTTAGATTTCATTCATGTTCTATCTTGTCAAAAAATAGTTATCCATTTCCTAAATGATATATCATGTTTTATTAGAATCATATATTTTACTGCACATGTTTATTAATAATAAACATATATTCGAAGGTTGTATGTTTTAATTCTTAAATCTTACAAGTGAAGTATTATTCCAAACTAAGACTTAACATTTAGCTTACAAGGAATGTTACTTCCTATATGTTATACAACATATAAGATTTAAAACCTTAACATAATACTCCACTAGCTTTCAGGAATACTTAAAATTTATCTTATTTCAATTATAAATCAAAATTAAGATTTAATAATTAAACATAAGAATAATTTCATAGATGCATGCATTTATCCATTCATGAATTATTGCACTTCGTACACTTCCAAAGATTATATATGAACTCAAAAAACCTTTCGATTACTTACCGTCCTCGCTCAAGTAATTTCTCAAGAAAGAGTTTTGATATTTCATTGTCATATTTCATATTAATGAAAACAAGTATGACCATTATTATCTTTATATATTTAATATGTCTAGAAAAGAATATTCAATCACAATTAATTGCTTAAGTATGATTAATAATCTTGTCATAAGACATGCATTAAATATGTGTACAATATTGTCCATATGATTTCTACATAGAAATTCAAACCACTAGGGTTTTTCATCTCTTTGAAGAAACTCATTTCCATTCTCTAGTCTAACTATTAAGATAAACCAAATTTTCAAAATTTATTATCTTTATGGACAGCATCTTTAACATTCATAGTATGAGTAATTTACCCAATTCAATATTTGGTAATCCATCATAATGATTATCAGGTTTACTATAATCCTGTAACTCATATTTCTCAGCATATAAATCAAATATCTGAGATATCCTTGCAGATCTATGAATGAAAATTCCATCATCTTGAGGTATATCATTTTCATGTCTAACCTCATCATGATATATACTAGTGTGTTTTAGAAGATTATGTATCTTGTAATTTTATCTTTCAAAAAACTCTCACTTGCTTTTTGTAATATATAGACTATCTATATATACTTAGCAGTTAGAGCAAAACTACATTGTTCTCTTTTTGGGACATTACAAATACACATTGATAATTCATGACTTTACTTTGTTAATAATAGTTTAACAAATTCAGAATCTTCAATTTTAAAACTTAATGTGATTCATCACATTCCATAACAAAATGGTGTTTTATTGATCTTCTAGGTTGGAGTCATATTGAGTATATTCGATCCATACTCAATTTTCTAACCTTGTTACTTTTTAAGAAAGAAGTTATGGTTATCATGAATCAAACAAATCAAATATAGTTTGATTCTCCTAACAGAACATATCATCAACTTGTGTTATTCATTAGAATTAATATTGTAAGACAATCTAACAATATATAAGATAAACATATTCCTTTTGGCTTACCTATTTACCAACTAAGTCAACTTAATGGTATAATAGACTTTCCAAGCCAATTGCATGCTTTATAACACAAGTACTTATTAACCAAGTCACTTCATATCCATGTCTCATCAAGAAAACATAAACAGTTATAATCCCATTATACGTTGTAAATCATTGATCAACTCAATGACTTGTTGTATATGTCTTAATTAAAAAACATAGCAAGTTAACGTCTTACTTTATTATAAGTCTTAAAAGACTTTATGTTTATGTCTTTACAATGAATCATAAACATGTTTAACTAAAGTAATTATGAACACAACTTTTGGTTTCAATAGTAATTTCAAGTTAATTTATTTACTTCACAATAATGTAGGACTATATTATTTTTCATTTATGTCATTCTAAAATACATAAATAAACAAATTGAAGTAGTATTAGATTACTTCATTTATTTATGTCATTCTACTAATACATAAATATTTAATTTGAAGTAGTCTTATATATCATTTTGACACATGTTCTAAATACTTGTCTAATTTAGAAACTGCAAATATGTCCATGCAAGGTCTGACTTCACATAGAGATTTACTTTGTTGTTGCAATCTCGCCAAGTTCTCACATGACGTAAATTGTAACACCAAGTATTTCTTGAAATAGATATGTACAAGTTATATTAGAATGTTAGTCTCTTACCTTGCAGTCAAGAGAATCCTTATAATCATATACCTATATGTTGTACCTTGCACACAATATAGATTTCTCCCACTTGTGCATGGAACAACATCATGTAGCAGATAAACAACACGACATATGTTTGTTTATGTGACTAATATGATTGTGTCATTGATATTAGCTTAACTAGTAGATGTAGAACCACTTCATTGTCTAATAAGGAAACATACATGACTATCCTTGAAAACATAAGTGTCTACAAGTGGAAAGTAATTATCTTAAGACATTCTAGAGATAATCTGGGTTACTACCAAGATGACAAAGCTTGTAACTCCCACTGAATTAGAGATCATTACATTACTTCCTTATTCAGTAATAAGAACAATACTCCCACTGGATTTGACAACATTGTAAGCGTTGCATTAACCAGTGAAAGAAAATAGCGTTCTATTTAGTTCCCTACACCTTTGAGAAAGTCCATACATAACAATTACTTATATACTTAAAGAGTGTATTCTACTATGTAGATGATGAACTATCCATCAATGCTATTAACTTGAAAAATTGGGCATGCAATTTCTTTCTTAAAAGTTCTACTATTCCAACAATTGTAAGTAGTACTTTTAAATGGTCAAAACAAAACAACTAGATAAAATATGTTAGTTTGTATTTTACCAATTATACAGTAATTAGTCTAGCTTCTAATTTAATAACTCAGAACATATGCAATTTTCTTAACTATTAAAATATGCTTACGAGTTATGTATTTAGAATTTAGACAATTCTAATTGTCCTATCATACCTTTCTTCATTCATGAAAAGGAATAGGATTGAATCTCACTCTTTCTTATGAAAAGAGGACTAGGTTTATTCTTTTAGCAAAGTTGACTCTACCAAAAACCCTTACAGGTGTAGATCAATTTACCAATACATGAATAACCTTCGTTTACGGTTTAATGTTGCATTAATACATTTAAAGAATTAGCAAAATTCAATTTTAGTATTTTCGATAATTAAACTTTTCAAGAAAATAAAATACCCAAGGTAATATTCATATAACCATAGAATTTTCTCGAAAACTAGGATCCAAATTATCGAAGTTCCATTACATCAGTTGATCTGCTAATAACGAAAGCACATAATAGGGTAATCTGTCGAACAATAATTGGCAAACATTTTCCAATTCCTAGATCATTATGGGATTTATATTTTCCAACGCTATTGCAAATATAAACATGTTTCATCCCATCTTATGCCATTGAGTCCAAGTCTCACTTCCTACTCAACTTAAGTGTCTAACTTAAAGAACTGCAAATATGTCCATGTAAGGTCTCACTTTACATAGAGATTTACCTCTTCATCACAATCTAGCCAAGTACTCTCATGACATAGATTGCAACTTCAAGTGTTCCTTTTAATTAGATGGCATATAATTTAATTTAAAAGAGTACTAGTTTTGATTTTATGTGGACAAATCAAATATGTACAAAGATGTCATGCATTCATCTTGTAGCATAAATTTAATAAAAAAACTTTTTATTACAAATTCATAAAGATCAAATTATCAAAGTTTTGATTGAGGTATTGGGTTCACCAATCAAGGAATTTAGCGTTAATTATCGTCCATTATACCGTACTTTTGCATAAGTGTAAACACTTAGTGTTTCGGGTAATTACCACTGAAGTGGCGCATGGAATTAAAACTAATTCCCCCTTAAGATGAGTTTGCACATTCTATGGCTTACTAAGTAGCTCCATTCAAACTTATAGGGGGCAGAGGACCAGGTAAGTGCAAAGCATAACCTTAGACATCCTTTCAGTGTGAGTGTGCGCACTTCTTTATTAACTCCTTTATAGTTCATTCTAGTGGGTGAGCCGTTCAGACCATTTGTACCAAAGTCACCAATCAATTAAACTATTGAAAACTTAACTCTTCCAAAACTAATCAAATTTCGCCATTGTTTAGTCCGTATTATTTTTCTATTCAAAATTACCCTTTGCTTAAAACTGTCTAACATAATAAACAAACAAGTAACAAATAAAAAATAAACTACTAAAAAACAATGCGCACATAATAAACAATTTATACGTGTAAACAAGTAGTCACATGCAGCTTATTCGATAAAACCCTATTAATAATCAATGTCTAGGTTAAATTAATGTATATATTAATTTAGGGCTTTCACTCTCCCAATTGAAAGTGAGCCACATACATCGACGAATCGATTGCGTAAACCCATAATTAATGATATACCAAATTGCACATAATTGGTTCATTAATGTATATAATTGGAGTCTTCCCCAATTCAAGATTTATCGTAAATAAACATGTGATAAAAATATCTTAACAATTAAACAATATTCAAGCAACTATCCATGACAAACATGCATGTATTATCATGGATATAACATAACAATTATTCAATGAGTCACAAGATCGCATACAATTCCATGTCACATAACACTTTATTCATGAATTTATCACGTAACAAATATATTAAATCTAGGTTTCGATATAGATAACATAACAATTAATATAACCCTAAAAAAAAAAAGGAAATCGACTAAAAAATTTTAGGGTTTCCACCCATAAAAAAAAATTCGATCCATAAAAGATTTTTAAAACCAAATTAGGGCAAAAGCCCTAACCCTAAAATTAGGGTTTATATAATCATAACCAAAACCCTAGAATAAATCATATCATGTACGCGCGTATTGTTAGCGATTTAATTAGAATGCTAGTTCAAGTCACAATTAAATATATATATATATATAGTCGAACCACTAATATATAAAGAAGGAGTATATAATATATGCATGTGCATAGTAGACTAGATCCATGCGTATCACTATTACATGTATGACACCAATTCTGACAATCTGTCAACATATAATATTAATACACGATTCATGTAATCTGTGAATAAAAGGGTTGTCTACTTGTGTGTCGATCGTATCTCTCCTCACCGAATGAGACAAAAGGGTGTATTTATACGAAATGATGGTCTTGTTGATTTTTTGCCTACAAAACAAAAAAAAAATCTACTTTTTATCCACAAAAATCTGTATAAGAATTTGTGTGCAATGTATATATAAATGTTTATTGAACGGTAAAAAAAACACACTAATAATCAACAAAAAAAAAATGAATCTTTCTAAAGGCAAGTTTCCGGTGTGCATTGTAAATGGTGGTCGTGATAGTAACGTTCTTTTGCCAAAAAAGATAAGTTACAAAAGTTTGAAAGAATATGTTTGCACAAAGCTCGGTTTAGATATCACCAGAGTGATCCGTTTATCTTACAAAATTCAGCCTGACAATCATGTGTATGAAATAAACTATGATGATGAGTTACGGTATTTTATCAATTATATTGTCGCTAATTCCATTCATCGTATGGAATTGAACGTTGAAGAACAGGTACATGATTCTCAAAATTATGAAAACTATTATTCCAGTAATCATAGTCATAACTTTCATCCAAATTATCAAAACTTTGATTACTCCGTTAATTTTGCACCTCAACAAAATTCACAATTTTGGCAAAATTTTGAAACCTCGCACCATTTTGAAAATAATGCAATATTTGAACAATATGTTTTTTGTACTCAAAATGAACCGCATCGTACCGAAATTCAAGAAAGTTATGGCAATATCCGGGAAACAAACGACAGTCATTTTGATAACGAAGAGGCGAACGATGACGGCCATCAAGCTGTGATTGGATATAATCCAGAGATTGATGGTGATGACGAAGAAATAGACGACGAAGAGGCGGACGATGCCGGCCATCATGCTGTGTTTGGATATAATCCAGATATTTTTGGTGATGACGAAGAAATAGACGACGAAGAGGATGTTGAAGACAAATTACATCACAAGTGGCAACAAAATACTTTTCAGCACATGCCTAAAGATTGTTTACCAACACCTGTTTCTGAATCGAAATTAAAAAACCAAGTTGATTAGGATTCATTAAAACTAGTTTATAAAAATAAGTATTTTGCTGACAAAAAAGCATGCAAGTTGGCAATTCATGAAAAATGTCTTTTAGACGGCTATGAATGTGTTCCTACAAGATCAAACAAAACCACCTACAATGTTGGTTGTATTGAACCTAAATGTTCATGGCACATCCACTCTGGAACTGAAAAAGGAAGCAAAGTTTTTATTATTAAAAAAATTTTAGACCTACACACATGTTTAAAAACTGTAGTCCGTTCACATCATCGTAATGCAAGTGGCAAGTTAGTAGGTCACATGTTTCAGAAACAATTATCAGATATAGATCGTGATTTAAAGGCAAAAGACATTATGAATGATATGGCCGGGCGTCATGGAGTTCAACTTTCATACATGCAAGCTTATAGGGGTTTAAATAAGGGTTTGGAAATGCTTCGGGGTTGCCCGATTGAATCGTTTGAAAAATTACCTTATTATTGTTATAATTTGAGAAATGTAAACCCAAGAACTGTTACAAACATAGACGTTGACAAACATGGCAGGTTTGATATGTTATTTATCTCCCTTGGTGTTGCGGTAAGTGTATAAAAAACGTGATTTCATTCATTTAGTTATGCTATTTAAAGTACTAATTCGCTATATTGTTTTGGGTGTAACAAATTCGAAGCTTCGTGAATTGTTTACGACCAATCATTATAATTGATGGAGCTCACTTAAAGAATGACTTCTATAATGGAGTCAATCTCTTGGCTGTAGGTATGGATGGTAACAACCAAATCTTACCTCTTGCTTATGGTATTTGCCAAGGTGAGGACGGCAAGGGTTGGTCATGGTTTCTAGAAAATTTAAAGGGTTGTATCGGTGAGCAACGGGACTTGACAATCATCTCTGATAGACACCCAGCAATTATTTCATTTGTGCAAAAGGTGTTCCCGAATGCTTTTCATGGTTACTGTTGCCGCCATTTAATGATGAATGTCGGTTTAACGGCTGAAAGACACAAAGCTGTGTATTGGAAAATGTGCAAAGCTTACACTGGCGATGAATTTGAAGAATGCATGGGTTACATAGCTAATGTAAAACCAAATGCATACAGAAAACTTAGAGAAGCATCATATGCCAAATGGTCTAGGGCCCATTGTCCAGCTGATCGTTACAATTACCTCACCTCAAATAGTGCAGAGTCCGTAAATTCATTAAGTCAAAAAGCTCGTAAACTACCAGTTACAATGCTGATGGAATTTTTCAGAGACCGTTTGCAAAGGTGGTATTACGAAAGGAGGTATACTGGAGGTATATGTTTAAATCCTATATGTTTACCATTACATTATTGTTAAAAAATAAATTTAGTATTTTCACATATAACTGTTGATTAATTTGAAAATGTAGATGTGGGTGTTCACGAACTTACACCTTGGGCAGAGGCAAAAGTGCATGACAGGATTCGAAAAAGTTATGGTTTAAATGTGCATGGAATCAATATTAACTAATACCAAGTTGTGGATAGACATATAAGCTATGTTGTTAATCTTAATAATTGTCTGTGCACTTGCAAAAAATGGCAGCTCTCAGGTTTGCCTTGCTGTCATGTAATAGCAGTGTCAAGGTTCTTGAAAATTAAAGATGTGGGTGTTTGGGCAAAAGTATGGTTCAAGAAATCAACATACAAAGCGACATATCAAGAATCAGTTTATCCAGTTGGAGATGTTCAGTCTTGGAACACTCAATGTAATGTCACACATGTTCTTCCACCTAACACAGAGATACGTGGTGCTGGGAGACCGAAAAATAAGGATCATATTCCATCTAAAGGAGAGATACCAAAGGCAGCGTATTGTAAACGATGCAATTCTGTTGGACATACAAGTAACATATGTAAACAGCCTGCCCATTCTCAAAGAACAACATACGATTGGGGGGAACATTCTTAAGAGTGGGAGGTACCGTGGTGCAAAAAAAATTCGAATGTTTGAAGAATGTCACATGTTTGGCAATGGTATTTTAACTTTTATTTAAAATTCGTATTGTAACTTTTATTTAATTCTCGTATTGTAAGTTTTATTTAATTTTCGTACTGCAACTGTTATTTAAATTGCATACTACCTAGCAAAACAGAGTAACTTTTATTGAAATGAAAATACATTAAACAGAGTATGAAAAACCAACACAGTGAAATTAAAACAAACAAACAAAAATCACATTCAGGCTAAGCATTCCTATCTAAATTTCATTAGGAGTAAATTCAACACGCGTAGCAAAAACATCAATTAGTTTATCATCAAGTGTGATGCATGGAAACATATCACAACGGACATCAGTATCGGTGAGTAAACGTACTAGACCTTCATCCAAACTATGGTTTGGTTTTCGAAAATAAAAGTATTTAGATGTAGCTTCATCATAACCTAGTTCCTTCATAAGCTGATGCATTTCATTCAGGCAAAAAGTCGACATACTTAGAAAGTCCACGTAAGTATATACACCTTCGTCGAAAGTGATACAACCAAATTTTCTAGAAAATGTACCATAATGATGTAGTCTAATTGAAAAAGCAACTCATCTTCATCACCAAATTCACCATATATTGCATCAGTAATATCGAGTTCCCCCTCACTTCTCTATTCACGAATAACCATATTTTGATTTGATAATAAGTAAAGAGGATAAAACCATCTTTATATACACATTTTAGCATGGCGAGCAAAATTCGAGTTGTCACATAAAGCTGACGCAGAGCGCAAAAGTCGAGTTGTCACCTAACAAAATGACATAAAGCTGACACGGAGCGCAAAAGTCGAGTTGTCACCTAAGAAAATGACATAAAGCTGACAAGGAGTGCAAAAATTGAGTTGTTACATCCAAACAGAGATAAAGCTGATACGGAGCGCAAAAGTCGAATTGTCACATCCAAACTGACATAAATGCTCCAACAGTTATTTTTCCCTTATAAATACCCACTTATCATCATGCATTTTGTCACACAACTTCTTGTCACACTCTCTCAAGTATCACTCATTTTCGCACAAACACTATGGCTGAAGACCCAAATGAGGTTCAAAAGGCTATCCTTAGACGATTGCGCACTGAACAAGAAAAAGAAATGTATCTGATTAACAATTTGTTAGGTGAAATAACTCGTATAATGTTACAGATGCATGAACGTGGTCCAGAGGTTGAAAGGTTGCGTGAGTTGCCTCAAGATCATCCAATTATCAGCGCCGGTCTACAAACTCTACTAAGAACTGAGGAAACAGATATGCATCTCTCAATCGCCTTGAAGGAACATAGGCAAAAAGTGATGCAAGTCTGGGAGGAGAAGTCAAATCTCATCAACTATTACAAATCATTATAAAAGCTTGATAAGACCTGTTTGATGATTTGCCAGGGACGAGTTGCTATATTTTTTTACACCACCTTGCCAACCATGTGTGTCGTTTGTTGTAGCTTTTATGTTGTGAAATCATCTAAATAAGGTTGCCCATGTAGTATAGTGAAGTGGTGGTTTCTTTGTTGTAATGCTTGGCTTGTATTGTAATGCTTTTACTCTTTTATTAGTCTTGTTTTATAACATTAGTCTACATTTTCACCCGATTCATTGATGATAAAAGTAATAAAACATAACCAAAATGTAAAATTTAAAAGGTCTATATAAACGATAAAAATATTTGAACTACATAAAATAAAAACATAACCAAACGAAACACCAAAGGTTTATACTCTAGAAATCTGAACTACAGAAAAGGTTGCTTCATTTTAACAACTGCTCCAAAAGGCAAATGTGCAAAACGTTGCCTATACTCTAAAAATTCTTCAACAGTGGACTCCCTCGAACAACGCGCCAAATGCATGGTATCAGAATTTTGGGGAAGCGCAAAACCGTTCACAATATATCTCATATTTAGGAACATCAGTGGACCACAATCACCAAATGCACCAGACTGCTGAGGGACCCCGGTCGAGAAAGTTACATTGATGGCATATGTAGTGTGATCAATGTTTTGCGCCTCAAAAACATTTAATTTGTGCAAAAAAGAAGGCATGAGTCTAGAAAACATAGCACACATGTTACGAAACCTCTCTGTGTCACGGATAGCTAACGCCTCATAGCTATCAAAAAATGCAAGCTGACCGGATGGTATGTGAAACACGGCTAGATACCAGTGCTCATAGGTAGCGTCATGGACAGGGATGAAAACCTAAAGTAAGAAATATACATAATATATGAGTTCAAATAAAAAAAACAAAAAAAAAACTATCTAGCTAAAATAAATAAATAAATAAGTATACCATAGATATAAATATAGAATAGACAATATTTGATAACATGTTATATACTTACAGATTCACAATCTCTCCAGTGTTTGCCATACCACCTACTATTGGCATATTTTTCATTTAAGGACTTATCTCTAACCATCATCTGCATGAATCGACTATCAACGCATGCCCAACGAGAATTCCTCCCAAACTTAAACAAACACAACCTTACATACGCTTCAATGTGCTAGAAAAAAAAATAACAAATACACATTAAAAGAAAAAACAAAAAAAATAACTAAAACATTAAACAAAAAAGAACCAAACACATACCGAGTCGGTCAAATATCCAGTACCCCGCGGAGGATCCAAACATAAAATCGTCATCCACCAATTTTTATATATTCGGTCAAAAATGAGAATGGGAAAACTGCTATTATCACGGTCCTCTGAATTTTAAAATTCAATAAACTTGGGACTCCAGGAAGGTCTTTGTTGCTCCTTTGCAAAAAACTGAGGAGGAAGATAAACCTTACCAACAGGGATAGTTATTTGGTTTGTTGTTTTCTGGTTGGCTTTTGGTTGTAGCCCAGTTGTTACAGGTAGTGTTGTATAGGGAGATTTGCACATTGGACCAGGCATACGTAACCTATTAGGTCTCCCCTGATTGTGGTGTTGCTACAAAAAATAAAAATAAGTATAAAAAATATTTGGTGGGAATATAATAAGAAGAATAGTTAAAATAAAAAAATACCGATTGGGGAACAACTGGTGAAGAAAATGTCGGATCCAGGGCGTGAGAATTACTAATTGAGATCTTTTGGACATTGTGTGCCTGTAAATATAAACAATAAATTACGGTAAGAAAGATATAATATATTTTTAAAATAAATATAAATCAACAACAGCTACAATACAAAAACATACCGCTAGTTGAGTGACTTGTGAACCAAAAACAGGATGTTGCACGACGGGGGAGCAAAATGTGAAGTCCTGGGGTGGCTGTAAATGTAAAAAATAGATTAAAAATATATTAAGTTATGAATAATATATTAAAGATTTAATACATTACCATATGAGACGTTGGTACATCTCCTCCAAAATCATCCATTTGCACAGGGGTGTGATGAGAATTCATCCATGGCCCATTGGAATAATGGAATGAATGATCCGCATAACCTTTAGACATATTTAAAGATGACTTTAAATGTGAGTCTCCTCCGATAGTATCCTTCTCAACTTCCTGGCGAGTATCCATTGCTACATCATCATTTGTATGATTTCGAGTACCAAATAGTTGTTCGTTAATTGCTTTAACACGTTGATTCATTTCTCGAACCTCTTTAACAAATTGAGGTATATCGCGGAATTGCTGTATTATAAACATGAAAAATATATATACGTTAAGAATGCAAAAAATTATTCATTTTACAGTCATTGAATACATTGTAAAAAATTATACATATTGATTTCTATTTATTAGTATACATTGTATTATAATAATAAAACAAAAACAAAAAAATATATGACAAATAATGAAACTAAGAATAAAACAAATTACCTCATATATCTTAATCTTGGCATTCAATTCTCGCAACTCACACTCAATGGCATTCAATCGACTACTATCACCATGGGAGGGCTTTAGATGCTTTTGGCCGTGGTGGTTTAATTGTATGATTCCTATTCCTGTTAATGACAGGTTTGGGAATGCCAATTGATCGCGGATCACTAAAATAACTACGACTTTGTACCCAAAAATAACATTGATTCTCTCGTTCTGTTGGAGCAAAGAGGAGCTCAATTTGTTGAAACTACAAATTAAAACAATTATTAATAAAAGTATATGCGAAAAAAAAAAAAAAACAATCATTATATATAGCTTACGTCAGGATCAAAATCTGGAAATAGAGTCCCACAATGATGTTTCTCAAACCTCTTTTGGACCGACCAACTAATGCCTCTAGGAATAGTATCAGGCTCCTTTATCCACCACTCACTAGTGCCGGGTAAAGTCTCTTGTATCCACGTCTAAAAATACATACAAGAAAATTAAAAATGGCTATTAATATATGAATTGAAGTATATTAGTTTATATAAAACATACCTTAAAACCCCATACAAATCCATAAAGGTTGTACGCAGGTAATTCGCCACACTTCTCAGAAACCATCTTGCCTTTAATTTTACTAATAACCTTATTGGCCATCTTACCCAACTTACCCTTAACTTGATTGTCAACATCATCTTTGTTTTTGTCTGGCGCAACATCTTTGTTTGTGTCTGGCTCACGTCTAAAAGCAGCATTCTTAATAGTAGTATAAACGACAGACCAACACCAAGAACCCCACGGGAAATCATTAAATCTATTCAAATCGACAGCCAAACTCAAAACAAGCTCACTAGCCCTAAACTTACCTTCCCGGCTAATATAAATTCAGCAAAAATAATCAAACAAACTCGTAACGCATCTTCGTCGGTAATTGTATCCCACGTGTCACCATCTAATATCTCCTTAATTTGCCATAGGAAAACACCATTTCTACTATATTGCAAACCTAAACGATGTAACTGAGAGGTTTTATGGATATTTAAATATATGTATGTCCGGATTCGAACTCGAGACTTTGGGATTGCACACATTATGTATGAGAATTGATGTAAATAATTAATATAAATAAAATGTTATTATTATTAATTATTAGTCACGAAATAAAACATAACGATAGTTAAATAATTAACGAGGTTTGGTTAACGGTCGTTAAATATTAACTAGAAGGACTAAGAATGAAATTAGAAGTCGAGAAGGTTCTAGAATCCCTTTTGGGAGACTAGGCCGATCGGTTGGGGTATTCCAAACCCAATCCCACTCAAACTTGGTCACGAAGTTAAGTTACCTATAAATACAATTCATTGTATTCATTCACAAACTTAATCTTGGATCACCAATAACCTAATTTATTTTCTCCTCTCCTCTCTCTTTTGCTTGGCCGATCGTACAACCCCCTCCTCATAGGGATCGATTTTTCCAAGTGAAAGAAACAAGTGTTTGATTTTATTTGTGATTCAAGGAACTAGCTTTTCACATCAATTTGTTATTAGTACGTGTGTACAAGAACGAAGAACAAGCACACTTGAGCTTGTAATCTTGGTGGTCGATTCTTTTGTTTGGGTCGAATTACATAAACCCTATAATTAGGGTTTTGGGTTTTTGGTTCTTGTTCAATCAACGTTTGATTCTTCAATTGCTAAAAGGTACGCGTTTTCTTATTCGGTTAATTACTTACATATATTATTCCTAGTTCTTCCGCTGCATGCTTTGATGATGTTATTTGTTTTATATAATTGTTATGAGTATAAAATCCCAACAGTGGCATCACGAGCCGTTAATATGATGTAATTAATTACCGAAACACATAAAAATTGGATCTTTATGATTATATGCATGTTTTTTATGGTTTCTAGGGTTTTGAATTCGAAACCCTAATTTTTAATGTATGGGTCGATTACCCTTATTTTATTTAATTAGGTTTTAATTTTGTAAAACTTGTAGAAACCCTAAGATTGCATGCTAATTTTATGTGGTTAATTAATGAATAATTGTTATGTGCCATGTAATATGCGTATCTTGGGTGATAATTGTTATGCGGAATCCATGGTGGAACATGCATGTTTTGCCATGGAGTATTGTTTATTGTTTATTGATTAATTGTTAAGTGATACACACATGTTTGATTTATTTAATAATTATCAAATTGGGGAAGACCTCAATTATAACTAATAAAAATTCGTTATGTGCTAATTGGTATATTGTTAACTTTGGCTTACGCAATCGACTTGTCGATGTATGTGGCTCATCTACCTTGTAGGTGAAAGCCTTAGTTAATATATGCATTATTTATGCCTAGAATTGTTTATTAGAGTTTATTGAAATAATTATGCATGTGGCTAATTGTTTTTACATATGTTAAATTGTTTAGTTATATGTTTATATTATTTGAGTGTGTTTAATTTTTATTAAAATGCTTTTTTGTTTATAAATTGTTTGACATGTTAGTAAGCAAAAAGGGTTTTTTGGAATAGAAAATTAAATGGACTAAATAATCGCGAAACTGATTTGTAATCTAAGAATAATTCTTGAACTTTTAATCGATTGATGCGACTGTACTAAATGGTTAGAACGGCTCACCCACTAGAACAAACTGTAAAGGGGTTGATAAAGAAGTGAGCACAGTCTCACTGAAAGGATGTCTAAGGTTATGCTTTTGCGCTTACCTGGTCCTCTGCCCCCTGTGAGTTCGATTGGAGCTACCTAGTATAACCATTCAATGTACGAAGCATCTTAGTGCAAAGTTGTAAGTTTCTCAACGCATCGATTAAAACTTTGTAGAATTCAATCTTAACAATTAAAATCTTATGTAAGTTTTTTCGAAAAATATTATGTTATAAAGTTGTATGCATGCTTCTTTATACATAAGTTTTGATTACACGTCAAAAATTGTACCCTTTAAATTTAAGTTTATGCCATCTAATGATATGAAACACTTGAAGTTGTAATTTAGTTATGTGAGACCTTGATCTAGATTACAATAACGAGGTGAATTATTTTGTTGTGTGAGACCTCAGCTTTATGATTTGCAGTTTCTAAATTAGACAACTTAATTAAGTTAGTTAGTGAGACCTATGACTTAAGGCATAAGATGGGATGAAACATGCTTACGTTTTCCATTAATTGTTTTGGCAAAATTGTAAATCCCATAATTTTTGGAATTGAAAACTTGTTTGTCAATTATCGTTTTTCAACGATTACCTATTCTATACTTTTACCACTAGCAGATCAACTGATGTGGTGAAACTATGATAATGAGGATCCAAAATTCAAGGAAAATTATATGGTTAATATGAATATTGACCAAAGGGTATTTTATTTTCTTGAATGATTACTTATCGAAAGTACTAACTTTTGAACTTTTATTTCTGTAGAAATGGCTCAAGCTGAATCTACTGCACAAGCCTCGTCGTTCAAATCTATGTTTGATCGAGAGAAATTGACTGGTAGCGCGAATTTCAATGATTGGTATCGGCAACTCAGAATTGTCTTGAGGGTTGCCAAAAGACTCAATTATTTGACTACGCCTTGTCCTCCTGAACCTGCAGCTGATGCTACTGCTGAAGCACGAGCTGCATGGCAATCTGAGTATGACAAGTATAATGAGGTCGCCTGCATTATGCTCGGGAGTATGAATCCAAACTTGCAAAAACAGTTTGAAAATTACTTCCCTAATCTCATGCTTGAAGAATTGCAAAGGTTGTTTGAAAAGCCTGTGACTGTAGAGTTGTATGATTTGATAGATGCTCTTCATAGTTGCAAGCAAGGAGAAGGGAAACCTGTAAGCGCCCACTGCCTGGAAATGATGAGTTACATGGACTAGCTGGGGCATCTTAACTATGTCTACCCCAATGACATACAAATTGGCCTTATCAACAGATCCCTTAACAAGGAGTTTGATGGTTTCGTGCGCAATTATAATATGCATTGCACGGGGAAGACAGTCAGTGAGGTACATGCAATGCTCATTGATTACGAAAAAGGTTTGCCCAAGAAGGCCTCTACACCTGCGGTTTTGACCATCCAGAAGGGTAGGTTTTCTAAGCCTAATAAGCCGCTAGCGAACAAGAAAGGGAAAGGTAAGGGTAAAGTTGATAAGGGAAAACAAGTTATGACTTATCAGCAAGAACCCAAGAAGTACCCTCTCAAAAAGCGTGAGAATCCAAAGAAGGATATGGCTTGTCATCACTGCACCGAGGTTGGACACTGGAAGAGGAATTGTCCACTGTACCTTGATGAGTTGCGCAATAAGAGGTATAAAAATACTGGCACTGTAAGATATAACTTATCACATACACATCAAAACCATAACACAAAGTAGCATATAGATGGAATTCTAGAGAGAGAAAGTTAGAGGTTTAGGGAACTTAGTGAGAGAAAGTGAAAGATATTATTATGAGCTCCAACTCTCTACCTTGGAAGGTAGAGAGTATTTATAGTCTTACATAAATCGCCACACATCGGGCTGTGGATCAGGCATACAGTGGGTAAAGACCCGTCCGTCCTCCACGGTGTTACTTAACTAAATACTACTTAACTTAGAATAACTACGACTACGAGCTTTCTAACGATTACACATACTTGAGGTGACCGACTCTTTAATACCTGGAATTTCTAATTCCTAACAATCTCCCCCTAAGGGAGGTCACCTCAATTATGTACCAAAATTACATTGAATACAAATAGATATAACATTAACAATTGATCTTGCATTCTTGATGTAGTCTTTTGCTCTTAAGCTCGAAGTCATAGATTCATCACATTGCATGTTTGGTTACTTCAAGTGGAGGTCTTTTACTGATCCACGTGACAATAATTTTGAGCCATCATTTGAGATCATCAGCTATCAAGAATCTCTGTGACATCCTTTGTGGTGTTGGTATTATGTGATGTTGTGACTTTAGGACCGACATGCTCACATTCTGGATCATGATAGCTTCTCATCAGAGTAGCGGAAGCATTTGTTGAATCATGATATTGGCAGCAGCGTAGCAGAAGCATGGAGTGAAAATATCAGAGACATTGATGCACTAATCATGATTTCTTTTGAGATGAATGTGTTAAGTGAGCATGCGGCTATGGATTGACCGCTTCATTCTGATCAGCTGCAAACGTCGGGCGTACCTGCATACAACAGTTAGCAATAAATTGCACGAAAGTGTCTTTGATCACTTTCGTTGAATTGAGGTACACGGCCCACGGTTCCCCGTTGATCAGTACAAGTACTGCTTGTGATCAGGTATAATTTCGAAGAATTTCCTTGACAGGGTTTCGCAGCTGCTCTAGCTGTTCTCAAACCGGAACGTCTCAAAGAAGACAACACGGAGTGAGTGAACCAGCGAATTTAAGTCCACTGATTGATGAAAAGATATTTGAAAAACAATCGTGTATTGCTCAATAGAAATTGTTTTTGCAATACAGCGAAGGTTTTAATGAAAATCAATTATCAATCATAAAACACCTTTTGATTTGAAATATCCGTACACGGTCGATGTGCTAAAGAAAAGAGTTGTTAAGCACAAAGGCCGGTTTTTCAAAGGTATCCGTCAATCCATAACCTGAACCAGGATTGATTCAAGAGATTGAATCGCCCCATTGTTTCTGTTCAGTTGTCACATGGTTGATCTATATAATAGATCTCACATGCCACCTACCAGGAGCTTGTTTGATGTTGGCTCCAGAAGGCTTTCCATCTTCATTGTGAATATGTAAACACATCACTCAGATGTTCTGGCAATACCACAAGGATAATGCGTAGGACTCAAGATATAATCTCTCTTTCCACATTGTGTGAAACAGAGAGTCTTCATTGAAAGTGTCCTAGTGAGATTTATTGATGATCTCATGGCTCTAGACTCAATTTGTGCATATTTGGATCCTGTGCCGGAGACTAGGGAGAGGGTCTCCTTCTTCAATATCAACAATCTCTAAGAGAAAGTCGATAGATAATGTCGGTTCCCCGTGAGAATGAAACAAGTCCTTTTAAGAGGAACTTGAGTGGTTTGGAAAGTTGAAGTGCAGTGCGTCACTGGGTCCATGACGTCTTGTCTTCAATACCGATGTTACCATCAGTAGCATATGAATTGAACCCGGTTTCTGCCCTAAGGTTGAATAAATGGAGGGCTATTTGTTTTCACCCTATTCTCATTCAATTCTTTTTAATTCTTCAACCCCTTCAGTGCTTACCGAGACTTCATAACTAGAACTTTGTTGGGTTTATTCCAGTACTAGTTCAGTCTTAGTCCGCACTCTTCCCATATCTCATTTTTCTCCTTTTATCATCATACCTAAGGACTTCTACACTAACTAGTGGATTGTCCCTGGGTAGATCCCTCCGGTTCTGGCGGATCATGGGAACCAATACCTAACCTTATCATCCTTATATCACCGTACATAACGTAAAGTTGGTCGGTCTATTTGGTATTGTTCATCTGCCATTGGATCCAATTGAAAACCATTTGAAAATCAATTCAGATACTTGTGATATATTATCAAAGCATTTTGTACCTGAATTGTTTTTGATATTTTTAAAATAAGTGCTCCCCCTCAACATGTGCATCAAATGTTTGAAATCGTTTTGCACACGGAGGCAAGAGGAAGAAATTACTTCTTTGATTACCATTTTCTAAAAAATATCACCATCACTTCCTTGATCAAATCAAGTAGATAAAGCATTTCCAGGAAGGATGAGGTTTCCATAAATTTGCTCCCCCTCAATATGTGCCTCGAGGTTTGAAAAGAGTTTTGCACATACTAGAGGGAACCTGCACATTGAGATAAGTTGATCACATTTCAAATCATAGGTTTAAGATAGATGCTCCCCCTCAACATGTGCATGGAAAATTTGAAATCGTTTGTCACATGTGGGAAGGACAGCATGTACATCCTTATAAAACCATTTACCGAATTATCAGTTTAAATCCAATTTAAATCACACATTCTCCCCCGATCACAATTATCAAATCATTTGAGATTTGTGATCTCTTATAGATTTAAATTGATTTTGAAAGCTTTTAAGGAGAATTGTGACTTGATTATGAAAGCGTTTGAACTGATAAGGATCGACTCCATTGATAAAACATGCATGCACATCTTTTGAAAACAATTTAATGCCAAATAACTTTTTTAATTTAATTGAAATCATTCTCCCCCTCAATCAATGACATAGTTTGTTGATTGAGAGATAGAGATTTTGACAAATAAGTCCTGATGATTATCAAAAATAGAGATCGAGTTATTTTTCAAAGCATTTAGTTTTCAGCAGATAAATGTTTATAGAATCAGAGCATGGAATTTTGAAAACATGATAAGACATGGCTCTGTTCTTTCTTTTGAAATCCGGGTTATTGCCTGAAAATGACAATAAACCATATTCTCTTTCTCCCAAATTATTTTTTTTTTTTTTTTTTTTTTTTTTTTTTTTATTTTTTTTTAATTTTTTGATTTTTTGAATTTTTTTTTTTTTTTTTTTTTTTTTTTTAAGAATTCGAACAACATCTAAAGTCCCGTGTCATTCTTTGAATGACATCACAAAGACCGTAGATATAATCGAACCGAGAAAAACATGACAAAATGACAATATTTTTTTGAAGATTTTTCGAATTTTTCAAATTTTTATGGATTTTGAAGGTTTTATATTTTTCTATTTGATTTTTGAAGGTTTTATAATTTTATATTTTGTTTTTCGAATAAATATTTACAGGAGATAGATGAAGATAGACCTTTACTCCTCGTCTTCCTCCTGAAGACGTTTGAGAGTTTCTGGTTGAAGGCTTTTCAAGCCAAGACGTGGAAGAATGAACTCAAAACGTACTCTTGGAAGAGCTTTGGTGAAGATGTCCGCTAACTGATATTCAGATCTCACAAAATATAGTTCCACCACACCTTTTTCCACTTGTTCCCTGATGAAATGATGTCGAATGTCGATATGCTTAGCTCTTGAGTGTTGAACGTTGTTGCATGAGAGAGCAATAGCACTTTTATTATCACAGTACAGAGGGATTTTGTTGAATTCAAAGTTTATCTTTTTATATTTTGGAAGTTTTAGGTATTTTTAAACTTTTTAAGCTTTTTAGAAGTTTTTTTATAACAGTAAAACAGTACAAAAAGAGCCAAGCTAATATAGATGCCAGAAACACTACAGTAAGTTTCTTACTGTGCCCTGAAATCTAC
>BPTQ01000002.1:4310656-4331256 GCA_019973895.1 Chrysanthemum seticuspe | reverse complement strand
AGCATCTTGACATTATCCCATACTGCCTTTGCATCGGTGTTGTGATTGATCAGCTTGTAGATGTCTTTAGGAAGACCTTGAAGAACAATGTTAGAAGCCCTGATATCTGCATCGAATCTCTTTTTCTCCTTATCATCAAGCTCATCATACATTTTAGGTCTGTCCATTCCGTAAATAGGAGTTCCATCATCATTAGTATCAAGTATATCTCTAGTCGTCTCAACTCGATACGGTCCTTCATCAATTGATTTGAGAATGTTGACACCATTTTCTTTTCCAAGGCAGTACAGTCTGATTCGTTGAGCCCAAGAATCGTAGTCAGTTCTGTCAAGCATGGGTGGACGAGTATCTGAGCCAGCTGCTTGAACATCCTCGGCGACAGTGGAGATGACAGTAGGAACGTTGGTAGACATGTTAACAGATTATACGGGATTTTATAACTCTATGATTAAACCGGGAAATAGATTCTTTCACGGGATTTTACTAAATCAAGAGAAAACCGTAAACAATCACTCAAGTCGCTAGATGATAATGCACTAAGTCGCTAGAGACAAATGCACTAAGTCGCTACCAATTAATTCGCTAGAAAGCCAAGTCGCTAGAAACCCAAGTCGCTAACAGAAAAGCAAGTCGCTAAGTAGTAACTCGCTACAGACCAAGTCGCTAACCAAATTTTGGCAGCAATTCGCTACACAAGTCGCTAGAAACACAAGTCGCTAAAGAGCAACTCGCTACTGACCAAGTCGCTACCACAAGTCGCTACCCGTAGTGGAGAGTCCACTACTTGTACTTTAACTCGCTAGTTTTAACACTGTAAGTCGCTACAAAACTGTGAAGCAAGTCGCTACCAAGAAAATAGTCCGAGAGCTAAGTCGCTAGCTTGAAAAACCAAATAAACTTCACTTTTCAATCCAAAAACAACCCAACCAAGATGATTCAAGCTTACCAAATGAAAACCTAAACACTTTTGATGAATCTAAACATAAAAGTACCAACAAAATTCAAACTTTAACACAAGAAATCAACCAAATGGTGCAAAAACCACTAAACTTTTTCAAACTCAAAAACCACCTAAAAACCACTATAAATCCAAAGATGTGCAAGATATGATCTAACCTTGGCTCTTGATACCAATTGTAAGATATAACTTATCACATACACATCAAAACCATAACACAAAGTAGCATATAGATGGAATTCTAGAGAGAAAGTTAGAGGTTTAGGGAACTTAGTGAGAGAAAGTGAAAGATATTATTATGAGCTCCAACTCTCAACCTTGGAAGGTAGAGAGTATTTATAGTCTTACATAAATCGCCACACATCGGGCTGTGGATCAGGCATACAGTGGGTAAAGACCCGTCCGTCCTCCACGGTGTTACTTAACTAAATACTACTTAACTTAGAATAACTACGACTACGAGCTTTCTAACGATTACACATACTTGAGGTGACCGACTCTTTAATACCTTGAATTTCTAATTCCTAACAGGCACTGTGGCCAGTACTTCAGGTACTCTTTTGATGATAGAATTATTTGCTTTTCCTCATAAAATAAATTCCTGGGTATATGATACTAGATGTGGTATTCACATTTGTAATACACTGCAGGGACTTAGAGGAGCAAGGAAGCTTGCCTATGGACAACAATACCTGCACGTGGGTAATGGAGCACATGCAGTCGTTGAAGCTATAAGCACGTTTGATTTAGTTTTACCTTCGGGTTTAGTACTGTCATTAAACGATTGTCATTACGCACTTTCCATTGTTAGGGGTGTCGTTTCTGTTTCCTTGTTAAAAGATATTGGTTTCGTTCATGCATTTACTGATTATGGAATTTCGGTTTCTTTAAATGGTGTTTTTTACTTTAATGTTATTCCAGTAAATGGTGTGTTTGAAATTGATTTTCATGATAATGTGATTGATAAAAATAATTCTGTCTTTAACATCAATAATAAAAGAATCAAAGGAGATTTGGATTCTTCATTTCTTTGGCATTGTAGACTTGCTCATATAGGCAAGAAACGCATGCAACAGCTGCAACACGATGGGCTTTTGCAAGATATCAATGATGAATCATTTGATAAATGCGAATCTTGCATATCTGGGAAGATGACCAAGAAACCTTTTACAAATAGTTTAGAAAGGGCTTCTGATCTTCTTGGTGTGATACATACTGACGTATGTGGACCACTAAGACATGTGTCAAGAAAGGGTGCTAGCTACTTCTTAACCTTTACTGATGATTTCAGTCGTTATGGTTATGTTTATTTACTTAAACATAAACATGAAGTCTTTGAAACATTTAAGGTTTTTAAGAATGAAGTAGAACTGCAACTAGGAAAGAAGATTAAAGCTCTTCGATCCGATAGAGGTGGTGAATATTTAAGCCAAGAGTTTAAAGATTATCTAGCTGAGTGTGGTATCGTCCAGCAACTCACATCTCCATATACTCCACAACAAAATGGTGTATCTGAGAGAAGGAATCGTACATTGCTAGACATGGTGCGATCGATGTTTAATCTTACAACTCTTCCCTTATCCTTTTGGGATTATGCTTTGGAAACTGCTGTTCGCATATTGAATATGGTTCCAACTAAGAAGGTTGATAAGACTCCTTATGAAGTGTGGTATGGGAAAGCTCCCAACTTGTCTTACTTAAAGGTCTGGGGTTGTGAGGCGTTTGTTAAACGTGACTCTGCTGATAAGCTGCAACCTAGATCTGTTAAGTGTATCTTCGTAGGATACCCAAAGGAAACTATGGGTTACTATTTTTACTTTCCACCTGAAAACAAAGTAATTGTTGCTAGGTATGGAGAATTCCTTGAAAGGGATCTCATATCTCATGAATTCAGTGGGAGAGTTTATGATCTGGAAGATGATATAGAAGATACAACACCTTCTGAAAACACTAGCCAACCTCAAGTAGAACCTGAAAGTCTGGGCGTTCCACCTGAGATTGAAGTGGTTCCCATTCGTAGATCTTCAAGAACTACGCGTGCACCTGAGCGTCTATGTCTCAACGTAGAAGCTGAGGAAAATATGTTAGGGGATCTGGGTGAACATGCTAACCATAAAGCTGCCATGATGAGTCCTGGAAAGGAAAAATGGCGAGTTGCAATGAATGGGGAAATGCAATCCATGAAAGATAATGAAGTCTGGATAGAGGTTGACTTACCTCCAAATGCTAAGGTAGTTGGAAGTAAGTGGCTCTTTACGATAAAGACTGACATGGATGGTAATGCACACACCTATAAAGCTCGTCTTGTAGCCCAAGGGTATACTCAAACCTATGGGGTAGACTACGAGGAGACATTTTCTCCTGTAGCAGACATTAGAGTTATTAGGATTCTTATAGCCATAGCTGCGTACTATGACTATGAGATATGGCAAATGGATGTCAAAACTGCCTTCTTAAACGGTCGCCTAGATGAGGACATCTATATGGCGCAGCCTGAAGGGTTTGTGAATCCAAAGTATCCGAAGCGTGTATGCAAACTTCAAAGATCAATTTATGGATTGAAGCAAGCATCAAGGCAATGGAACAAGAAGTTTGATGAAGAAATCAAGAAATTTGGTTTCACTCAAAATCTTGATGAGCCATGTGTGTATCACAAAGCTAGTGGGAGTAATGTTATTTTCCTTGTCTTATATGTCGATGACATATTGATCATGGGAAAAGACATTCCAAGTATGCAAGATGTAAAGTCTTATCTTGGAGAGTGCTTTTCTATGAAGGACTTAGGGGAAGCAGCATTTATTATGGGAATCAAGATCTACCGAGATAGATCAAGGTGGTTAATTGGACTAAGCCTAAGTGCTTACATTGATAAAATATTGAAGAGATTCAGTATGCAAAATTCCAAGAAGGGATATTTGCCGATGCAAGTTGAACATGGCTTAAGTAATAAACTATGCGCGTCAACACCTGAAGAGGTGGCTTACATGAAGAAAGTTCCTTATGCTTCGGGTGGAGGGTCTATCATGTATGCTGTAAGATGTACAAGGCCTGATGTGGCGTTTGCACAAAATATCACCAGTTGGTATCAACAGAACCCAGGTGTGAAACACTGGCAAGCTGTTAAGAACATTCTTAAGTATCTAAGGGCTACTAAAGAAATGTTTCTAGTGTATGGAGGAAATCCAGATGCAGAACTTGATGTTACAGGTTTTTGTGATGCGTCATTCCAAACTGATAAAGATGATACGAAGTCTCAAACTGGTTATGTCTTTGTCATTAATGGAGGAGCAGTTGACTGGAAGAGCAAGAAGCAAACAACGGTTGCGATGTCTATTACAGAAGCTGAGTACATAGCTGCTTCAGAAGCTGCGATGGAAGCTGTTTGGATTAGGAAATTCATTTAGGGACTCGGAGTAATGCCCTCAATCGAATTACCTTTAAATGTGTATTGTGACAACTCTGCTGCAATAACATTTGCCAATGAGCGTGGAGTCATGAAGGGCGCCAGACATTTTCCTCGTCGATATCACTATGTTCGAGAACAAGTCGACATAGGTGAAATCAATCTACTCAAAGTTCATACAGATGATAATCTAGCTGATCCCTTTACGAAGCCTTTGCCAAAAGAAAAACTTACTGACCATGCTGATGGGATAGGACTTCGTTTAGCTAGTAGTTTCATGCAGATCTGTGATTAGTATTTGGATAAAGGATGTTATGAACAAATATTACTTTAATGAAATAAAATAGTTGTTTATGTTTATTTTTCATTTTCTTAATATTATATCCTATATTTGCATGTTTAATTCGTGAATAACTTATGTTATTCTGAATAGTCCGTTGTCAATCAATGATGTGGGAATGTCATTGAATTAAGACAAATCTGAGTTTTGGTAGAATATACTTTTAAAGTATATTGATGCGTGGGACATACCAGATTCACATGATATTCAATGAATTGAATATAGGACTTATCCCAACTTTACATGATGATACTTTATGGATCTTTTTCATTAAGTATATCATGAAGTGTTTATCCTCAGACTTGAGATACCAGATAACTGATATGAATGTAGTGCATTTGTGTAAGATAGTCTAACGCTATCCGTAACTGGTAGTTATAAGGGCTATTTTCGGAAGTGTTGCAAAGTTCATGAGTTATGTTTGTGGTCAAGATAATTTGTTCCTTTGAATTTGTTTCAAAGCATAATACTATATTTGGGCCCCTCGTAGGGATGACAAGATGTTTGTATGGCCATACCCAAGATCTATCTGGAATACGTTCAGAAGATTTGGTAATCTTGTTCAATCATATACAACGAGAAACAGAATGTTAACTTATGAAATGACTTGATCCATATTCATAGTTAATGTAGTATTAGTAACAAAAGGATAAGTAAAAATGATGAATCATTAAATGGTTTTTTCCAGGAGACCATACTCGATTCGATCTGGAGACGTTGGCGTGTGAAAGCTAGACTAACCAATGTCATTACTATATTTATTAATATCCAAGTGGGAGCTGAAAGGTTTTATGGATATTTAAATATATGTATGTCCGGATTCGAACTCGAGACTTTGGGATTGCACATATTACGTATGAGAATTGATGTAAATAATTAATATAAATAAAACGTTATTATTATTAATTATTAGTCACGAAATAAAACATAACGATAGTTAAATAATTAACGAGGTTTGGTTAACGGTCGTTAAATATTAACTAGAAGGACTAAGAATGAAATTAGAAGTCGGGAAGGTTCTAGAATCCCTTTTGGGAGACTAGGCCGATCGGTTGGGGTATTCCAAACCCAATCCCACTCAAACTTGGTCACCAAGTTAAGTTACCTGTAAATACAATTCATTGTATTCATTCACAAACTTAATCTTGGATCACCAATAACCTAATTTCTTTTCTCCTCTCCTCTCTCTTTTGCTTGGCCGATCGTACAACCCCCTCCTCATAGGGATCGATTTTTCCAAGTGAAAGAAACAAGTGTTTGGTTTTATTTGTGATTCAAGGAACTAGCTTTTCACATCAATTTGTTATTAGTACGTGTGTACAAGAACGAAGAACAAGCACACTTGAGCTTGTAATCTTGGTGGTCGATTCTTTTGTTTGGGTCGAATTACATAAACCCTATAATTAGGGTTTTGGGTTTTTGGTTCTTGTTCAATCAACGTTTGATTCTTCAATTGCTAAAAGGTACGCGTTTTCTTATTCGGTTAATTACTTACATATATTATTCCTAGTTCTTCCGCTGCATGCTTTGATGATGTTATTTGTTTTATATAATTGTTATGAGTATAAAATCCCAACAGTAACATTGGTCAATAATCTATTTGTGATATTTCCTTTACATTAAAATGACCAAACTTTAAACCATTACATAAACAAAACTCTTCGCGACCAAATTTGCAATAGTGCTCACTATCAATATTATATCGAAATTGGTCAGATTCAGTGTGTTGATTTGGGACTACATATTCTTGCCTAAGGAGCATTCCATGAAGTAAAGATGGCTCGTGGTCAATATAGGGAACATTCAACCAATCACCAAAACAACTTTGTAAAAACAATTGATATCGTGGAGTACTTGTAGAATTTTCAACTCCGGATAATAGTTCACGCATATCATTTATAAGAGACATCTGGCTACGTACAGTAACTTTTGCATCATAAATCTACAAAATATATATACATGGTCAAAAAAATATGTACTCAAAAAAATCTAATTTTTAACTAATGTATGTTCAATCTACTTTTTAACTAATTAACTAAATATATATACATATTCAATCTCCATGTATGTTCAAAAAAATCTACTCTATGTACTGATTAAGTAATGTATTTCACATGAATACATGACACATTCACATCTCCACGTCCCCAGTTTAATTGTTAATTTCATGAAATCGTGAAAAAATCTTTATCTCATATAAGAGGCTTTTTAAAACAATAGGAGTAATACTACTATATATTGCATTTACAAAGTGCATAAATGATGTTGGTTTTTGAATATTTAATCGATAAAGTCCATTTGTGTAGATTTGATAGCACCACACTAATTTATGTATATCTTCAATCCTAAAATTACACTAATAAATACATGAAGCATTATTAAAAAATGAAAAAAGTTAATACCTTACAAGGCCCATGGATATCATCATCCATTTTTATACAAAGAAAAGAATGGGAGTACGTTTTGAATGGGGACCAAACCAAAATATCTAAATGGGGACCATATGACAACTACTTTGAGGATTTTGCTCTCAAGAAGGAGACATTGGAAATTTAGAGGACCGGATGTATTTGATCTCCATGCGCTCGTGAGGATGTTTTGGGGACCAGAATTTTGGAGTGAAGTACAAAGAAGATGGGTAGATGATGAGGTAGGTAAAAATTAAATGGGTTATTTACTATATTTAAGATGAATACTTTGTTTTTTCACTATTTAAGATGGGGAGCGCAAATAAAGGGGAGAGCAAAAATCTTTTGCGCTCTGTGTACTTTTTATTTGCTTCCATTTGCGCTCAACGTAGGTTTTTGTAATTCAATTTTAAAAGGTAGTTTTTTGTAATGCCATTCTTTTAAGGGAACCGTGTCACAAAAATAAACCATAGAATTTTGTGTTGCAAAAAACTACCTTACGCGCAAAATATTTGCGCTCTCATTTTTTTTTGCGCTCCATGCTTTAGATCATTACACGTGTACTTAAGATCAAATCTGAAATCGACACGTGGCATGGGAGCGCAATTTTTTTGCTCTCCCTATCTTTTGCGCTCTCAAATTTTGGGTTAGTGGAGACGGAGAGCAAAATTTTTGCGCTCCCGATCTTTTTTGCTCTCCAAATTTTGAATATCATGCGGACATTAAAGTGCCACGTATACGGAGAGCAAAATATTTTGCTCTCCCTCTACCTTTTGCGCTCCACACCATTTTTTTACTTATCATCCGTTTTCTTACTTTTAATAAAACTATTTTTAATTAAGATTTTTATCCAAAAAGATATTGTTTAATAAAAAGTTTTTTTTGTTTTGTTTATTAAGGCGCGCAAAATCTGAATCTTATCCGAAAAAATCTGCTTTTTATCCCAAAAAAATCTACTTTTTATCCAAAACTTTTATAAATCACTACTTCATAGTAATTTTTTAGAAATACAATAGAAAATACAATATACAAGGTTTCCCCAATTTACAAATAAGATGTTTAAGAAAAGGAACCAACACACAAATTAACCCACCAAGGGTGTTACAACACTTCATAGTATTTATTTAAAATTATGTTTAGTTGTTGAAAAAATGAGAAGTTTCTCATACAAGATTTTATTTTTTTTCTTTTTTTTAATAAACACACATAAAATAGAAAGCATGTTTAAATCTAGTATTTTCTGAAATTTCCTTAATTATAATAAAAAACTAGTTTTCTACTATTATAACTATGAGTTGGAGAAGCTAATTTAGAGTTTTTTAGTTTTCAAAAGCTTTTCTAAAAGAAAGAAGGGTTACTCCGTTCTTAAAAAAAGTTAAGAAAACTTCTGTACAACTAAACACGCCATGTCGCCATATATCTCTTAGTATTTTGGACTTCATAAAGTCTATGAAACTTGTTGTAATTGTGTGCTTGAGCGCTACTTCAGCTCATACTTGGTCATCAAACAATCAGAACACTAACCACCAAACCAACCTATCAAATTAATATTTCTTTATATATTATGCATTTATGAAAAATGAGAGTTTAAAAAAAAAGTTACCAAGTTACACATGTGGAAAGAGGAAAACACTGGTATTGACTTATGATACCGGCAAGTGTCGAAAAGAACGTAATACATCATATGTAGGGTTGTCAATAGGATCGGGTTGAATCGGGTTGCAAGATGTTATCCGGTCTTATTGGGTTTACCCGATAAACCCGAAAACATTATAGGGTATCGGGTCAACCTGATAAGACCCGAAAATAGACTTTTGTTCATTTAATGCACAACCAAATACATATACATAAACAAAGATAAAGAGTGAAGGAACACAAAACAACAACACAAGTATTTATAGTATTTCGGCTACAAGGACACCTTCCTTGCCCTACTCCACTCCCCGAGTACCCCACACGAGAGTTTGTAAGCACTTCACTACAAAAGCTCCTTCATGTGGCGGATAAGCATTCACAATGTCGGATACTCTTTATCATGTACAAGGCTAGACACCGAATTCTTCCATGAGATAGAATCAAACCTATCACAATGTCGCCTACACTTTATCTGGTACAAGGCTAGATACCTAGTTCCATTACAAAGGAGAAACTACTACCCAACACTACACCACAACAAAACTACCCCAAAGGAGACACACCCCTTGTTACAACACTAGAAGGATATCAAAATCCTTTAACCCAACCAACCTAGCTTGTACATCAATGCACCATATCGAATGTACACCTTTGGCACCTTTCACTAATGCCTTCAACATGACACTTCGGCACTTTTCACTAATGCCTTCAACACGACACTTCTATGGAGGGAGGAAATAATTATCAACAAGATGCACTTCAATGGTCTTGATGATGACGAAGCTTAGCAACTCATGAACTTGAGCTTGCAGGTCTTCAAGATGGCGTGATATCGCTTTTAAGAGGAACCTAGAGAATCACACAAACATAAAACTACTAAGAATGATCCTTTGGATCTGTGGTTATTGATATTAGAATACTGGGAGAAAGTATATCTAAGAGTGGTAGTGAACAAGAGAAAAATGGCTCACTATTTATAGACAAAACATGTCTACTGTCCCACGGTTCTTATGGATCCCTCACCAGAGGGATCCGGCTAGTGCAAAGTATGGGATCCGGCTACTGGGTCAGTTTAGTCCGGATTTCGGGTTGCAAACCGGGTTATGGGTTATGGGTATTGGATTATGGATACCCAACAAGATGCAATGTACCTAGTCATTGAGTTATGGATCTTGGGTCATGGATAATGGATAATATCCAACATGACTTCATGCATGATGTCATGCAATAGGTCATGGGTTATGGATCATGCTCCATGGGTATGGGTTATGAACTTTGGTTTTTACCCAACAACATTCATTGTACCTAGTCAATAGATCATGGGTCATGGGTTATGGACTTTGGTTTTTACCTATTACTTATCCATTAGAACATATACAAAGTACATATACATTTCTATAAAATGTAAACATTATTTGTTATACATATGCATTTTTATAAGATGTAAACAGTATTTCTTGTTAGTGTTATATAAAAATATCTTTGGTTTTATATAACTTATTTACTAAACGTGTTTTGATATAGTTTTAATATGTTTCATAAAAGTGTGTTAGTAAACTATTGGCTCAAATCTTTTACGTATTTTATTTGTTTCGCTAAAATGATTTTACGTTTGTTATCGACAAAACATTAGAAGATCGTAAAATATAAATAAATATTTTTATGGCTTATTTGTATTAAGAATCTCTCTCTTTTTGTTGATGACAAAACATAAGATTATATTAAAAAGAAAATAAAATTCGGAAAAATTTGAATTGGAGTTTTTACTCTCTTCTCCACCTTTTTGTTGAAACAAAAAGAGCGTCGAAATGAAACTAACACATTGTGGAAAATGTTTTGAGAAAAACTTGTGGAAAGTAGCAAAAAGAGAAATAGTTAGAAAAATAAAAGTTAAAATGACGTAGTAAGATGAGAGAAAGATTCTCGTTTTAGCTTCCCCTTGACGGATGCTCCCCTTTGTTGAGGGCGTCAAGTAATTAGGAAGGCTAAATGAGTGTGTTGCAAGTATTTTTGAAGAGGGCGTCAAGTAATTTTGAAAAACATAAGTTAATGTATTGCAAGCATTTTTGCAATGTTTTGTTGTTGCCGAAAAGCTCCCCCTTGTATTCCTAAGTTTCATGGACGTTTAGATTTGTTGATTTCATCAAAACATTTGAGAAGGTGATAGAACATGAAACATAATTCGCCACATACTTCATGGACTAATCCTTCGACATGTTGACAATGAAAACAATCATTGTCATGGCTAGGGAATGGTGGTGGTAGGAATGGTGCGGTTTGAGGTGGAAAGTTTGATGAGGAAGGTGGAGGTTCCATAGAAGATGGAGGGATTTGTGGAGGCAAGTTTGATGAAGTTGGAGGTGGTTCAGCTAAGGGGGTAGGTGGTGGAATATGTGTTGATGGTGGAGGTAAAGAAGTATCTACTTCCATATGGTCTGGTTGTTAATTTTGATGATTCCTCATAATCCAAAATGGACCATTTGAGGGTGAGGGAGAGTAGGACACGAGTGCTAGTGTGGTTTCGACACAAAAGTTTTGGTGAGAAGGTTGTTGTGGCATCATTTTATCAATTGAGAAAAATGTCGGCAATGGTGGTGGATGAGAAGGCCTAGGTGGTAAGTCCTCTAAGTTGTAAAGTTTTAGGGATGTAAGTGGGGTGATGAAGGAGATAGCTCTAGGTACTAGAGGTGATGGTATAGTGGAAGTAGGGGTGTTTGGCTTAGGAGGTATGGTAGTGTTTGGCAAGGGTTGTCTTGTAGGAACAATCCTTTTGGAAGTTAGTTTGATTGTAAAAGTTGGTTATCAGGGTGTTCTAGTGTTTGAGGCTTTGATGGGTGATGATTCGGTTGAGGAGATTTCATGAACCCAAGAAATTTTCTTGGGAGGTCCTTTGGTTGATGAGTTAGCACTAGAATTTTTCCTCATGGTAAAATGGAGAAAAGATAGGTGTAAAAAGAAGACTTTAGCTACTGAGAGAGTGTGTTAGTGGTGGTTTGGAAGTTATAACACAAGTGGTTTATAAGGAAGAAGATTTGGCAAGTTAATTAAAGCTTAAACTACTAAAATCTTTCAAATTTCAATGATTTACATGCACAAGAGTCAACTACAGAGTTGTACTGATCTAGGAAGTCATTTAAGACAATGTGGAGTGTTTGGATTAACAAAGAGGGTTTGAAATGATTCTATCAAGTAGGATTCATTAGTCTAAGTAGACGGTTCTCACGGATCCCTCACTTGAGGGATCCTGCTAGGCTAAACCCAGGGATTCGGCTCCCAGGAGCCAAGAAAGGATTGAATAGGTTCTAAGGTCTAGTACTTATATATCTTGAGTGTTTTAAGTATCTTTTGGTGTCTTAAATGATATGAGACTTAAATGATCAAGTGTAATGAGTGAGGATAGCTAATGATGTCTTTTATGGAAAGAAATGGAGTTTTCATGAACACCAATGGGTGATCAAGGATGACAGTAAGAATTTTGAGGGTGTCAAATGATCCTAGAGACCAGATGATGATCTAAGGAAAATTTAGAAAATTCTTTAAAAATCACAAGAAATTAAAAAAAAATAGTTTTTAGACCATTTCAAGATCAAGATGACTAAAATCAATTTACTAAAATTGAGAGAAATATCAAACTGAGTATTTTAAGATGAGAGGAATGATGTGTGAACATTGGAGCGGAAAGACGGTGAGTTTTGAAGTAATAATAAACCAAAAATATCTTGAATGTGATCCTAAGTTATTCATGAGTGAGTGGGAGATCAATTGAGGCTAAGAAAAGTTTTAGTGATCTTAATGAAGCATGTTTAACTAGTTCAATAAGGTCTGAAAGGTTGGGTTGATGTAATGAAATAAGAAGAATTACTTCTGTTTGCCCGGATCCCATGGATCCTTCAAATGAGGGATCCGGCTAGTTAAAAGCCAGGGATCCGGCATCTGGGACAAACTACTTAACAGTGAGCATGCACTAATTTTCTCTAGGTAACAAGTTTTGAATCTAATGATTTCCATAGTAACTATACATGTATACAACATAGTAAACATAGCATATAGAAACAACCTATGGGTGAACAGACGAGGTAATGATCATATATCAAAAAGAGAACAATCAAGTAAGTCTTGCATAAAGTAAAGAACATACATTGATTTGATAATTATAAAACATCCAAAATAACCATAAAAGAAAGTCATGGGGTACAATGTTTCTTTTTTCAATCTCTTCACTTCTTCTTCTTTCCCGAGTTCATGAGGAAATGAGTTGACACTTGAACATCCTTTTTGTTTGCTTGAATTCGTTGGATTCATTTGGAAGAGTGGGAAGTTGTTCAAAGTAAGTCATGGGGTCGATTTGATAATTAGAAACTAGGTCGACTTCAACATCTACATCTTCATCTTCCTCCGAAGAGTCCGAGAGAGGATGAGGCCATTTCCCATTCATCATGAATCGGTAATAGGAGTGGGTTGCATTCTACTAACATACTCACGAAGATGTGCTAGGAGCATACCATAAGAAAGAGCCATTTTGTCGGTTTTGAACACACCTACCATTCTTTTGGCAATGTAATACGTGAGATTGAAAGGTTTTTGGTGGATGAGACAATAAATCATTTAAACAAGACAAGCATTAGGATGGTCTATGTTTCCAACCAAGCAAATGATATTTTCTCTAAGAATTTCTTCCCACCTTTTGTAAATGGGAATCATCTCGAAGAGTTTCATTTGATAAGGATCACAATGAATGAGTTCTTTGTTACGGTTATAATGAGATTGGTCGACTCTCTTTTTGAAGATGGTATCTCGAACAACTATGGGGTCGTCAAGTGGAGTGTGATAGATAGGTTTAGGGTCTAGTGTGAAGGATTGAGTAGCAACTGACCAATATTTGAAGAACATACAAATTCCTTCACATGGTATGCGAAGGATTTGTGCGAATGTGTTGAGAGGTAAGTTGATGCTATGGTTGTTTATGAAAAAAGCGATTGAAATACCTTCATCATTGTTTTGGATAATCCTAACACTTTTGTCAAATTCAAACATGAAGACCGGACAAATTTGTTCATCAATTTTTAGGAGACAATCAATGTTGATTGCCGAAAAGACTTGAGGAATGTCGGCATTTTCAACGAAACATTACTTAATTACACGAACTTCGTGGATAAGTCATTTTTGGAGCATTTTGAAAGTTTTGCGATCAATTTTTGATAGCCCTTCTTTGCGATAGTATCTAGGAATATAGTAAATGGTGTCATGATGGTCTTGTTGGGTAGCTTTAGGCATGTTTGATCCTAGAGAAAAATATTACAATTAGATAAAATTTGTTAAGATGGGTTTATGAGTTTATTTTGTATTAACAATGTCGTTTTGAAAATCCTTAATTATGTAGAACCTTTTTGTATGGAAAACAATTTTGCAATAAACAAGTTGCTAATTGATGATATGAAAGATTGAAACCAATTGAAAAGTTTAAAAACATAAACCCTAGGATCGAGATGATGATGAATAGAAAATATGAGTGTAATTACTTACAATGATATTTAGGATTGAGATGCTTGAGAGTATGGAGCCCTAGGATGATAGGAACTGAGATTTGGTCGTTCTATGTTTTAGGAAGAGGGAAAATGGATTGTTTTGGGTTTTAAAAATGAGTCTCCTGTTGTCTGTTTACACGGTTCCCCCGGATCCCTTGTTTGAGGGATCCGGCTAGTACAACTTGAGGGATCTGGCACTATAGAAAATTATTGGAGTGATTTGGATTATTCTTTCATTTGTAACAAGTTACACAATAACTTATTTCTTGAGAAGAAATTTGTAGAATGAGATTTCGGTTATAGTCCTATTTGAATAGGCGTTTAGCTAAGATGTTTTGAAAAGAAAGTTGTTTATCGAATGATGATGGATCAAGACTTTAATTATCAAAAATTTATTTTGTGATGATGGCGTAGGTTAGATGAACTTACAAGTTTTTAAGAGAATCAAAGAGGAATACTATTCCTCAAGATGTGTTAAGATGGAAAGTAGTCAGAAGCTGGAGAGGACAGCGTCACAAGCATAAGGTGACGCCGTCGCAAGTCTAACGTGGCCAAGACGAAACCCTAATGACGGCGACACGACGGCGTCACAAAACATAAAGTAACGCCGTCGCATGTGTAATATTATATATAGAATCCGAATTTTTCAGTATTTGGTGTGTAGTCTTTTGGAGTAAAAACCTAAACCGAACCAAGGCTGTCTTGTACAGTATTTTAGGGTTCCAAACCCTATCTTACACCAAGATAAGTGTTTTACTTCATTAATACAATTATATCTTTGATTATTTATGTGTATGCTTGCATGTTTTCCATGTCCGGCTAATTTACTTGTGTGTTTGCTTAGGGAATATGAAACTTAATTATTGAATATTGATTGGTTGTTTCTTATCTTAGTTGATTAATGATCTAGTAATGCGATAGGTCATTCATTGTGTACTTAATGCTTGATTAAATCTTTGTGAACCTTAGAATATGACTCCTTGAGTAGTTGTAAGCTAAACCATCCAAAGAGTGCCTTAGAGTAAGAGTTTATTATTCCTAGTGGGTTTTGTAGACGAGACCCTTTGGTAAGTTCAAAGAGTTAGGGAACATACGCATACCCTACAACCTTAGACACACAACGCAACTAGGAATAAGGACGTGATAATTCAACCACCAATAGGAGATAATTAAGGAGTAGTAAAATCTAAGTAAACACATCTTTAAACTATCATACGAGCACACAATAATTAGACATAGACTACATACACCTTAGATTAGATAATTAGATAAGTAGAGTAATCGGTAGCAATACCAACCTCCCCAAATTCAAACCCCGAGATTCGTACCTTTCCTTTCCTTAAAAAATATAAAAAGATAAAAAATAATCATCCTCAACCACAACCTTAGCGTAGTAACTTCTCACTAGCCTTCCTATTCCCCTAGAGAACGATATCAATACCCATGGCGTACCCTAATACTACACTACAACGATTAGGTTCACTTCCTAGGGTGTTGAAAAACTTTCTCGACGAAAAGGAAGTTCCTTTGACCCCGAACGACGCGTGTAGCGTTATCGCTAGTCATTGGGTTATGGATCTTGGGTCATGGGTCATGAACTTTGGGTCATGGATAATGGATAATATCCAACATGACTTCATGCATGATGTCATGCAATAGGTCATGGGTTATGGATCATGCTTCATGGGTATGGGTTATGAACTTTGGTTTTTACCCAACAACATTCATTGTACCTAGTCAATAGATCATAGGTCATGGGTTATGGACTTTGGTTTTTACCTATTACTTATCCATTACAACATATACAAAGTACATATACATTTCTATAAAATGTAAACACTATTTGTTATACATATGCATTTTTATAAGATGTAAAAAGTATTTCTTGTTAGTGTTATATAAAAATATCTTTGGTTTTATATAACTTATTTACTAAACGTGTTTTGATATAGTTTTAATATGTTTCATAAAAGTGTGTTAGTAAAATATTGGCTCAAATCTTTAACGTATTTTATTTGTTTCACTAAAATGATTTTACGTTTGTTATCGACAAAACATTAGAAGATCGTTAAATATAAATAAATGTTTTTATGGCTTATTTGTATTAAGAATCTCTCTTTTTTTGTTGATGACAAAACATAAGATTATATTAAGAAGAAAATAAAATTCGGAAAAATTTGAATTGGAGTTTTTACTCTCTTCTCCACCTTTTTGTTGAAACAAAAAGAGCGTCGAAATGAAACTAACACATTGTGGAAAATGTTTTGAGAAAAACTTGTGGAAAGTAGCAAAAAGAGAAATAGTTAGAAAAAGAAAAGTAAAAAGGACGTAGTAAGATGAGAGAAAGATTCTCGTTTTAGCTTCCCCTTGACGGATGCTCCCCTTTGTTGAGGGCGTCAAGTAATTAGGAAGGCTAAATGAGTGTGTTACAAGTATTTTTGCAATGGTTTCGTCCTTGATGAAATGCCCCCTTTGATGAGTGCTCCCTTTTGAAGAGGGCGTCAAGTAATTTTGAAAAACATAAGTGAATGTATTGCAAGCGTTTTTGCAATGTTTTGCTGTTGACGAAAAGCTCCCCCTTGTATTCCTAAGTTTCAGGGACGTTTAGATTTGTTGACTTCATCAAAACATTCGAGAAGGTGATAGAACATGAAACATAATTCATCACGTACTTCATGGACTAATCCTTCGACATGTTGACAATGAAAACAATCATTGTCATGGCTAGGGAATGGCGGTGGTAGGAATGGTGCGGTTTGAGGTGGAAAGTTTGATGAGGAAGGTGGAGGTTCCATAGAAGATGGAGGGATTTGTGGAGGCAAGTTTGATGAAGTTGGAGGTGGTTCAACTAAGGGTGTAGGTGGTGGAATATGTGTTGATGGTGGAGGTAAATAAGTATCTACTTCCATATGGTCTGGTTGTTGATTTTGATGATTCCTCATAATCCAAAATGGACCATTTGAGGGTGAGGGAGAGTAGGACACGAGTGCTAGTGTGGTTTCAACACCAAAGTTTTGGTGAGAAGGTTTTTGTGGCATCATTTTCTCAATTGAGAATGATTGGTGCAAAACCGTCAAGTCTTATCACTCAAGCCTGCCACTTGTGAATGGCCGACCGTAACAAGCTTAAAACAGTTCAAGCACAAATGCAATGAAGATCAGGAGAATACAGTGGATTCCCGGGTCGTTAAGTCCCACGGAGGATGACTGGTGTTTAACACAATCAGATGTCGAATAACCACTAAGGATAGTGATCAGTAGGGATTTTGAGTTATTTATACTTAAAGAAAAGATTAATGAATTACAACGACTTAAATGCAAATTAAAGGAAATTAAAAAGTTAAATTCTATTAAATAAATGCTATCACTATATTTAAAATGATGTTTTTGTTTTTATGTTTTTATAAAACTTAAATAAAAACTACGTGACGTACAAATAAAAACGTGAAACTTACACAATATTAATCCTAAAAATATGAAAATGATATTTTTACAAACCTAATGATATAAGAAAATTTTAAGAAAAAGAAAATTATTTTTATAACTATTTATCTAATTATTATTAATTAAAAACTATTTTTAACTAATTAATAATAGCCTAAATTACAAGATAATAGGAAATAAAGCTAGAAAAATAAAATTATGACTTGGAAAAATCTAAAATAACAAAAGAGAATTTTCAAAACTATTTTTATATTTTTCTGATTATTTTTCTATTTTTTTTTTTAATTTTAAACTATTAAAAACTAGTTAAGTTACTAAAAATTACAAAATAAACTATGAAAAATCTGTAAAATTACTTTTTTTACTTTTTATATTTATCTAAACTTAATAAAAATGAAAAGTTATTTTTTTGGACTTTTTCTGATTTAATTGTATTAAAAGCTATTTAAAATTACCTAAAAACTGTTTTTAATTAAGAAAAATAGCAAACTGTTATGGAAAAATGTGAAAAATTCAGGAAAACTCTAAAATGATATTATGAATCTAGGAAAAATAGAAAAACATGGTGTTGTGTGTAGGAATATGGAACTGCTATGCTAATGCTTATGTAATAAGCAATTGAAAAAGCCAAAGTGTACCAAAAGGGTACCAAACCAACACAGAAGCTATATTATGTTAAAATGACCCAAATGCAACTTATTTCAACTACCTTTAACCTCTGATAAGCTAACTCAACAGATTTGGATGTTTTGAGTTTTATGCTAAAAACATATTTGAGGGTACTACTTTAAGCCAAGAAATAAGCCACACAATAAGCTGAATTTGAAAACCACAAATTGGAACCTCAAGAGGACCTGGGTGGCTAACTGTAAACCAAAACTGAGATCAAGAGAAGCTCTGAGGAGCGTGGAATAAGATCTGCAAGAACTGGATAAAAGCTCAGCTCTGACTGAGCTTGTGAGCAGGGCATATAAGACCCAAAAGACAAGCTTGTTTGAAGCTTTTAGAAAATTTCTAAAATTCTACAAAAATGACAACAAGGAAATAGACCAAGTGAACTTTTTAAACCCACAATTTCAATTGATTTGGCCTAGAAATAAGCTCATGAAAAATCTCTCTAGCTGGGCTCAAAATGGATTTTTCAATACTTTTGACTTTTTTTGACAGTTGAGAAGTTTTGACTTTTGTGAACTTTAATCCAATTTATTGGATTGATGTTGATGTATTAAGTTGAATTAAACCTAGTGCAAGTTAGTTCTATGTATTTCAAACACAAACTAAGGTTTTGATGTTACTGATTTTCAACAGACATGAGATTAAGATCATTTGAGATTGATTTTGACTTTGGTTGTTTTGCAGGTACAAAATGAGACAGATATGATTGCAAATAGAGTTAACAAGCATGAACCAATAGTCTTTAATCACTGAACAAGTCTGAACACAGTTTAAACACCAAATCCAAACACTACTTTTCTTGACTGATTTGAACTGAAAATTAAGCTAATCACTGAATTATCTAATTTTACCAATTAAACTAAAGTTTAGTAAACCTAATTACTACTAATTAAACATATTTAAGCCATTTAATGATCACAGATTTAAAAATGAGCACAATATAAAAACTGTATAGAAACATGAAAATAGGATAACAAGCTCACAACTGTCCAGCCTGTTTTGTAGCTTGAACCAAACCCAAAACCATTATCCTAATCCATTTCCAATCCAAACACTGCTTCTGCAACACCCACAAACCATTTCCAATCCTGTTTAACCCACTGTTCTTCTCTGTTGACTTTTGTTGACCTTTTACCAAAGTTGTTTAAAAATGAATTCCAAGCTTATCAAAAAGCTATAGTAGCTTAAGTAAGCTTTTCTGAACTTAAAAATAAGCTATGGGAAGCTTGAGTTCAAGAGCTTGAGTCTAACATTTGAAACAGTAAACATGAGAATATGCAACTTATGTAGAAACTTGAATTAACACTTGAAAACAGTTTTAATACATTCAAACCACTTAATCTTTTATAATGAAACAAAGAGTTACAACTTAAAGCTTAATGAAAATAAAATACGACATACAAAAATTTAAAAAACTAAAAACTGCCTTTGCTTCTCTGTCTTCCTCCTCTTTTATGCTTCAAATGAGCTCCACGTGGCCTTCTGAGAGTATCCCACCTCTTCCTGGAGCCAATGGGTGATTTTTTTAGCAATTTAGCCGTTTTTGTCATTTTGGAGGGAAGCAATAGTTTGACTTGTAGGCCTATGTTACTAGCACTAGGGGGGTGGCATTTATTGTGGGGGGTTAGTGATGATGAGGGGGTGGAGGAAAGGAGAAAAGGTGATGGGAAGTGGCTGAGAGTTGCAGGCAATGGAAAATTCAGGGATCCCTAAGGATTCAACAGTTTTAACCAGGAACTCTAAGTTTAAACGTTTTAATGTTGAATCCAGGGACTTGAAACATTAAACCGTTTTTACCAGGAAACTCTTTAACTTTAACAGTTTAGATCAGGAAAATGATAATTTCTAACAGTTAAAATCAGGAACACAGTTCAAACCTTTTACCGTCCTAATCAGGAAGTTTTTTTAGTCTAAATGTTTAGATCAGGAACAGTAAATTCGATTTTGGTTCGGAACAGTTTAACTTAATCTGGGGGGACGGTAATATGGAAAACTCGGGGGACAGTTTTGGGGTAAACTGGGGGACAGTAATCAGAAAAACCTGGGGGTTCAGTTGGTTTCAGTTTATTGGGTGAACGGGCGGTGGAGGGTGACAAATAGAAGGGGTAACGGACGTTGAGAGTCGGTGAAGGGTAGTGGAAAAGAGGAAAGGAGGTGGGGGAGTAGTAGTGATTGGGGGGTGTTATTTACGGTGGGGGGATCACGATCATTGT
>BPTQ01000002.1:4190991-4310087 GCA_019973895.1 Chrysanthemum seticuspe | reverse complement strand
GAACCATGGTACACTGATAACCATGTGATTTTGAGCAAACCACCAGCTTTCAACGGATTTGATTTTGTCTTTACCAGAAGCCGTTTGCTCTGGACTAGCCAACTCTTAGATAAATTATCAATATTATCTTTGGTGAGCTGATTACCAATTATGGTTTTTCCACTGCCTTTACCACAAGCCATAAACTTGCGGGCTAGCCAACTCTTCACTTTTTAGGATATGGTGAGCTGAATACCATACAATTTTGGGCAAATTGCAAGCCGTCAACGGATTTGAGATATCTTTACCAAGAGCCGTTTGCTCCTGGATTAGCCAATCCTTTTGTTTATTAGACAAGGCGGACTGATAACCAATTGAGTAAGTGTAGAACACTTACTCCAAAAAAATTTTGGCCAAAAACGGGGGAATTAGGCGGATAATTATATGATAAAATTCGTGAGAATTCCTCCCCACACTTAGAAATGAATATTGCCCTCAATATTCAAAGTACCGGCGGTTATGCCGAAACATAGAACGTAAAAGGGAAATACTAAGGCCATTATTTAGCAAGATTTTTTTTTTTTTTTTTTTTTTTTTTTTTTTTACAACTCTTATATATACACAACATGTGGGGCAACTCCCCCACACTAGGGTGGTAGAAAGTAGAAAGAAGAAGCTAAACTGTCAAGTTTTGTCACACAAGCTAGCCACTTGTGAATGGCTAACCGTAACAAACTTCAGACAGCTCAGAAATATGGGTGACAACCCATATGGCATGCTACTGTTTTTGATTCTCGAGTCGCTAGCTTGACTCGATCCCCGCATTCATTGGTTCATGGGGAAAGTTTGTAGATCTGGGACAATCACAGGAGGAATGTCCTCTCCAAAGTAGTGCTTCAATCGATGACCATTCACTTTAAAGTCAGGACCATCGGGTTGAGATAACTCAATGGTGCCATAAGGATAAACCTTAGTGATGGTGAATGGTCCAGACCAGCGGGATTTAAGCTTTCCCGAGAAAATCTTCAATCTTGAATTGAAAAGAAGGACTCGATCACCAACGTTGAAAACGCGGTTTTTAATCTTTGAGTCATGAATCTTCTTTGTCTTTTCTTTGTAGATCAAAGAGTTCTCGTATGCTTGATCACGGAGTTCATTTAATTCATTCATTTGAACTTTCCTGTGATCACCAGCTGTCTGAATATCGAAGTTGGCATGCTTCAAGGCCCAGTATGCCTTGTGCTCTAACTCAACAGGTAGATGACATGCCTTCCCGTATACAAGCTTGTATGGAGTACACCCGATGGGTGTTTTGTACGCTGTACGGAAGGCCCAGAGTGCGTCATCTAGCTTATCCGACCAAGAGGCACGGTTTTCGCCAACCGTCCTCTCCAGAATTCTTTTAATCCCCCGGTTGGAAACTTCCACTTGCCCACTTGTTTAGGGGTGGTACGCAGTAGAGAGACGGTGAGTTACACCATACTTCTGCATGACTCTTTCAAACTGGTCATTGCAGAAATGCGTACCACGATCACTGATTATGGCTCGTGGAGTTCCAAACCTAGCAAAGAGAGATTTCAAGAATTTCATAACAACTCGGGCATCGTTGGTGGGCAAAGCCTTAGCTTCAACCCATTTTGACAGATAGTCAACGGCCACGAGTATGTACTTATTACCGCGAGAAGAAGGAAATGGCCCCATAAAGTCAATGCCCCAGATGTCAAAGATCTCACACACTTGAATGGCGTTTTGCGGCATTTCATTTCTTTGTGAGATATTCCCGTGACGTTGACAAGCGTCACATGTTTTGACAAATTCGTGAGCATCCTTGTAAATTGTGGGCCAATAGAATCCGGAATCAAACACCTTCCTGGCGGTGTAGTTGGGGCTATGATGTCCCCCAGTAGGTCCAGAATGGCAAGCTTTGAGAATGTCAATAGCTTCCTGACCATACACACATCGCCTGATGACTTGATCCGCGCAAATTTTAAACAAGTAGGGGTCGTCCCAGAAGTAATGTTTAACATCCTTGAAGAATTTATTTTTCTGTTGGGACGACATCCCTTTCACTATGAAGTTACCCGCATGGTAATTTGCGAAGTCAGCAAACCATGGGGTAGAAGAGTCTCCACGAAAAGAAACCGCATTGAGTGTCTCGAGAGGAAATGTTTCATTTATTTCCTTTTTCTCGAAAACATCTTGGTGAGGGTTCTCTAATCGGGATAGATGATCAGCAACCAGGTTCTCAGCTCCTTTTTTATCACGTATAATGATATCAAATTCTTGCAGGAGGAGAACCCAACGGAGCAACCTCGGCTTTGCATCTTGTTTTGCAAAGAGATATTTGAGAGCCGAGTGATCCATATACACCACGCATTTAGTCAAGATGAGGTATGGCCGAAACTTTTCAAACACATACACCACAGCTAATAGTTCTTTTTCTGTAGTGGTGTAATGGGTTTGAGCTTCAGTCATAGTCTTACTCGCGTAGTGGATAGGCTGAAAATGCTTGGTTTTTCGTTGCCCCAAGACTGCACCGATAGCAAAATCACTTGCATCGCACATGAGCTCAAAGGGTAAGTCCCAGTCGGGGGCAACTAGAATGGGTGCTTCCGTAAGCTTTTTCTTTAGTGTTTCAAAAGCTTCGACGCACTCAGGAGAGAAGATAAAAGGAGCTTCTTTTTCAAGAAGATGGGTCATAGGCCGAGCGATTTTAGAAAAATCCTGTATGAATCTACGATAAAACCCGGCATGACCAAGGAAACTCCTAATACCTTTGACGGTAGTAGGATGAGGCAGTTTAGCAATAACATCAACTTTTGCTCTATCGACCTCAATCCCGTTTTTGGAAATCTTATGGCCAAGGACTATGCCTTCTTTGACCATAAAGTGGCTCTTCTCCCAATTTAGACAGAGATTGGTGTCTTCACACCGTTTTAGCATTTTGTCTAAATGGGAGAGACAAGTCTGAAATGAGTCCCCAATGACCGAGAAGTCATCCATAAACACCTCCATTGTTTCCCCGATCATGTCGTGGAATATGGCCATCATACAGCGTTGGAACGTGCCAGGAGCGTTACATAAGCCAAAAGGCATACGTTTGTAGGCAAAAGTTCCGTATGGGCAGGTGAATGTGGTCTTCTCTTGATCCTGTGGATCAATGGGGATCTGAAAGTAACCCGAGAAACCATCAAGGAAACAATAGTACTCATTCCCTGCTAATCTCTCAAGCATCTGGTCCATGAAGGGTAGAGGAAAATGGTCTTTACGGGTGGCGTCATTCAACTTACGATAGTCAATACACACACGCCATCCCGTAACCAATCGAGTTGGAATTAACTCGTTTTCTTCATTCGTGACAACAGTTATGCCACCCTTTTTTGGAACACAGTGAATCGGGCTAACCCAAGGACTATCTGACATTGGGTAAATCAATCCTGCATCAAGAAGTTTGATAACCTCCTGTTTGATAACATCATGGATTTTTGGATTCACCCTTCTCTGATGTTGAACTGCTGGTTTGAAGTCATCCTCCATCAAGATTTTGTGAGTACAAAATTCAGGGTTAATACCCTTAATGTCGGAGAGTTTCCAAGCAATTGCTTGCTTGTGTGACTTCAAGACCTTTATGAGAGCAGTCTTTTCATCTTTACTCAAATCTCGAGCAATAATGACGGGTAATTTATCATCACCCTCAAGAAATGCATACTCGAGATGAGGTGGTAAGTCCTTAAGTTCGACTTCAGGAAATTCTTCAGTTTTCTCAACTGACTTGACTTCCTTGTTATGAAGGTTGACGGGAGGGAGTGGAGGAGAAGTGTCCTGATTTAACAAATTCTCAAGAGTAAGAATATCTCCCTCCAAATTAATCTCATGGTGATTAATCTCTTCTGGAATTGCATCACTAGGGTGAGGGGTTGATGAGTGATCATCTTTAAGCATTTTCTCAATGAGAAGTATGTCCCCCTCGATGTCAATTGGAGCGTGATCAATTTCCCATGGAACAGAATCACTAGCCAAGTATGCTTCAATCTCTTCCAAGATGAAGTCGCTTCCCTCAAACGGAGTGAGAGAAGGAGTAGAATTGGCTATGATAGGTTGAGAAAATGTGGTGGGATTCCCACTCACAGAATTATGAGAATAACCAAGAACTTCTTGAGAGTACTCTTCAGAAGCAACATCAATGATATCTATTCAGTTGACCGACTCAGAATCATAGTTTGCGGAGTACCTCGAAGTTTGATCAAGGTTAAAGGTGACAGCTTCATTACCAACACGTAACGTGATTTCTTGCTCAAATACATCAATGAGAGCACGACCCGTTCTCAGGAATCCTCTTCCAACAATGAGAGGAACCCGTGGATCAGCATCGAAATCAACAACTACAAAGTCAGCTGGAAAATGGAACTTTCCTACTTTCACAAATACGTCCTCTGCAATTCCAAGAGGATGGGATATTGTACGATCTGCAAGCTCGAGAGTCATGCATGTAGGAGTAAGATCCGGAAGAGAAATTTTCTTCCATACTGAATGAGGCATCAGGTTTATGCTTGCACCAAGATCGGCTAAGGCAAAGCATTCAACCATTCCTGGAAATACACAAGGTAAGAGGAACTTTCCAGGATCTCCAAGCTTCTCGGGAAGCTTCTTCAAGATAACTGCAGAGCAGTTCTCGTTCAGAGGAGTTTTAGCCATTTCAAACAGCTTTTCCTTGTTGCTTAACATGTGTTTGAGAGTTGATGCAAACTTGGGCATCAACATGATAGCATCCGCGAAGCTTATGTCAAAATGAAGTTCTTGGAAAATTTGAAAGAATTTTTCCATTTGTTGACTGGCTTTCTCACGGAGCTTTTGCTCATGTAAACGTGATGGGTAAGGAATAGAAGTTTTGGATTTGGGGTTACCAACTGGAGGTTCAAAAACAACTCCAGGTTTGGTATTGGGTTTTGGGACAACCTGAGGATGGACAGTGCTGGTACCTCCGTTATTAGTAGGAAGTTCCTTGTCCTTTGTCGCCTCAGGTTCACTTTCCACTACCTTCGGGAGAGAAGAAGAAGAGGTAGTAGGAATAGCAGGTCCATCATATGAAGTTCCACTTCTGGTTGTGATCGCCTTTGCATCGCCCCTCGGATTAGCGATCGTGTTGCTAGGTAAAGTACCTGAGCCCGAGGGTCGATCATTTAAAGACTTCTTTAATTCAGCGATCTGACTGACCAACACCCTGTTTGTCTCCTCTTGAGTCTTCATGAATTGCCTTAAAAGCTCATCAGATGTTAATACAGGAGGAGGTGGAGGGACAATTTGAGGCCGTATGTTCTGGTTATAGCCAGAATTCCCTTGATTAGGGTTCATATTCCCCTGAAATTGATTCCCTCGATTGTAAGTGTTTTGATTAAGATTTCCTTGATGTTGGAAACCTTGATTGGGTCCGGAATAGAAATTACCTTGGTTTTGATAACCTTGGTTCATTCTTGGTTGGTTCTGATTCCGGTTAGGATTCTGGTTGAAACCGGGTGGTGCCTGATAAGTGTTAGCACGGTAGTTTGGTTCATTATGAGGACGGTATTGATTACCTCCTTGATTTGAAGTACCGGCTATAGCATTAGCTTCAAACGGACTACCATCGGTGGCAGTACAGTTGTAGTATGCATGAGGACCACCACAAGTAACACAAACTTCAACTTTCTTCACTTCACCATATGATGGTGCTTGTGTGAAAGTGACTTTCTTTTGGTTAGCAAGAACCAAAGCCTGAACAATATCCATGAGTTTGTCAATCTTAGCATCGGTGCTAGATGTACTCACGGGAGATGAAGTAGAAGGTCCAGCATTAGACTCAGTATGATATGTCTTTGTGCGGAAAGGACGGACCTGGGACTTGTTTTCAATGATTTGCAAGGCTTCTTTTGTGGTCTTGCTCAAGAAATTACCTCCCGCGGAGGCATTCAGAGAGTCTTGATTGGCCTGGTTCAGACCATTGTAGAAAGTATCCATTTGAATTAACTCGGTAAAACCATGATGCGGACACTTGCGGAGCAAGTCTTTGTAACGATCCCATGCCTCCCCGAATGATTCATCAAATCTCTGAGAAAATTTCATTATCTCATTCTTAAGACTTGTGGTTCGGGATGGAGGATAGAACTCGTTAACGAACTTGGTGACTAGATCTTCCCATGTCTCAATAGAACGAGGGGGTTGTTTCTCAAGCCAATTCCGGGCTTGTCCCTCTAGAGAAAATGGGAACAGAAGAAGCTTGATAGCTTCATGGGGGACATTCTTGTATTTGATGGTAGATGCAATCTTGTTAAACCATCGAATGTGTGCATGAGGATCATCCCGCTCAAAACCATAGAATTGGCTTTGGGTTACCAGATTAAGTAACCCGGTTTTGAGCTCAAAAGTATCAGCCACGATGGCTGGGACAACAATGGCATCTCCGTAACCCTCGATGGGTGCTTGGAGAAGCTCATTCATCGGCTTGTCTTCTGCCATTATGGCAGGTGGTGGTGGTAGTAGACGTTCCTCAGTCACAGCTGAAGGAGCAGAACGTCCTCTACGTCTACGAGGAATCTTTCCAAGTTCTGAAAGTGGACTTGTAGAACTGGAAGAACGAGTGCGCATGCACTAAGTATAAAAATCAGTTTTCAAAACAAATGCGAGGCAAAACGACAAGTGAACTTAACCAATAATCACAAATGAAATGGCTTCTTTGCAAAAGGTACACCAAATCACAAGGACACAAAGGCAAGTTTTAAATCTGATGTTCGGGAACTTATTATGGTCACACCCCCAGTTAGTAGGTGTACTGCCTTGATTTGCGGTGGTTGATTTTTATGTATATATTAAGTATCACTGAAAAGACGTAGGTATAGATTTGTGCTGATGGGTTTAAAAACTTTTGGACAATATTTTTGGTATCGTCTCGTTTATCCAAATCGTATTTCTTTAAGAATCACCTTAAAAGAAACACAAGCTAGAAAACGTTACGATTGTTTTGTTGTTTTATATTTTGTTTGGTGTTTTTAACACTTTAGGAAAAGTGTTAATGAACTTTTTGATTTTGTTATAACTTTACAGAAAACTGTTTACAAACTGTGGTATATGTGCAAGTACGGGTCTGAAAAATGTTTAGAACACGCTTACAGCCTCCCCGGCAGCGGCGCCAAAATTTAATTGGTGCAAAACCGTCAAGTCTTATCACTCAAGCCTGTCACTTGTGAATGGCCGACCGTAACAAGCTTTAAACAGTTCAAGCACAAATGCAATGAAGATCAGGAGAATACAGTGGATTCCCGGGTCGTTAAGTCCCACGGAGGATGACTGGTGTTTAACACAATCAGATGTCGAATAACCACTAAGGATAGTGATCAGTAGGGATTTTGAGTTATTTATACTTAAAGAAAAGATTAATGAATTACAGCGACTTAAATGCAAATTAAAGGAAATTAAAAAGTTAAATTCTATTAAATAAATGCTATCACTATATTTAAAATGATGTTTTTGTTTTTATGTTTTTATAAAACTTAAATAAAAACTACGTGACGTACAAATAAAAACGTGAAACTTACACAATATTAATCCTAAAAATATGAAAATGATATTTTTACAAACCTAATGATATAAGAAAATTTTAAGAAAAAGAAAATTATTTTTATAACTATTTATCTAATTATTATTAATTAAAAACTATTTTTAACTAATTAATAATAGCCTAAATTACAAGATAATAGGAAATAAAGCTAGAAAAATAAAATTATGACTTGGAAAAATCTAAAATAACAAAAGAGAATTTTCAAAACTATTTTTATATTTTTCTGATTATTTTTCTATTTTTTTTTTGAATTTTAAACTATTAAAAACTAGTTAAATTACTAAAAATTACAAAATAAACTATGAAAAATCTGGAAAATTACTTTTTTTACTTTTTATATTTATCTAAACTTAATAAAAATGAAAAGTTATTTTTTTGGACTTTTTCTGATTTAATTGTATTAAAAGCTATTTAAAATTACCTAAAAACTGTTTTTAATTAAGAAAAATAGCAAACTGTTATGGAAAAATGTGAAAAATTCAGGAAAACTCTAAAATGATATTATGAATCTAGGAAAAATAGAAAAACATGGTGTTGTGTGTAGGAATATGGAACTGCTATGCTAATGCTTATGTAATAAGCACTTGAAAAAGCCAAAGTGTACCAAAAGGGTACCAAACCAACACAGAAGCTATATTATGTTAAAATGACCCAATTGCAACTTATTTCAACTACCTTTAACCTCTGATAAGCTAACTCAACAGATTTGGATGTTTTGAGTTTTATGCTAAAAACAGATTTGAGGGTACTACTTTAAGCCAAGAAATAAGCCACACAATAAGCTGAATTTGAAAACCACAAATTGGAACCTCAAGAGGACCTGGGTGGCTAACTGTAAACCAAAACTGAGATCAAGAGAAGCTCTGAGGAGCTTGGAATAAGATCTGCAAGAACTGGATAAAAGCTCAGCTCTGATTGAGCTTGTGAGCAGGGCATATAAGACCCAAAAGACAAGCTTGTTTGAAGCTTTTAGAAAATTTCTAAAATTCTAAAAAAATGACAACAAGGAAATAGACCAAGTGAACTTTTTAAACCCACAATTTCAATTGATTTGGCCTAGAAATAAGCTCATGAAAAATCTCTCTAGCTGGGCTCAAAATGGATTTTTCAATACTTTTGACTTTTTTTGACAGTTGAGAAGTTTTGACTTTTGTGAACTTTAATCCAATTTATTGGATTGATGTTGATGTATTAAGTTGAATTAAACCTAGTGCAAGTTAGTTCTATGTATTTCAAACACAAACTAAGGTTTTGATGTTACTGATTTTCAACAGACATGAGATTAAGATCATTTGAGATTGATTTTGACTTTGGTTGTTTTGCAGGTACAAAATGAGACAGATATGATTGCAAATAGAGTTAACAAGCATGAACCAATAGTCTTTAATCACTGAACAAGTCTGAACACAGTTTAAACACCAAATCCAAACACTACTTTTCTTGACTGATTTGAACTGAAAATTAAGCTAATCACTGAATTATCTAATTTTACCAATTAAACTAAAGTTTAGTAAACCTAATTACTACTAATTAAACATATTTAAGCCATTTAATGATCACAGATTTAAAAATGAGCACAATATAAAAACTGTATAGAAACATGAAAATAGGATAACAAGCTCACAACTGTCCAGCCTGTTTTGTAGCTTGAACCAAACCCAAAACCATTATCCTAATCCATTTCCAATCCAAACACTGCTTCTGCAACACCCACAAACCATTTCCAATCCTGTTTAACCCACTGTTCTTCTCTGTTGACTTTTGTTGACCTTTTACCAAAGTTGTTTAAAAATGAATTCCAAGCTTATCAAAAAGCTATAGTAGCTTAAGTAAGCTTTTCTGAACTTAAAAATAAGCTATGGGAAGCTTGAGTTCAAGAGCTTGAGTCTAACATTTGAAACAGTAAACATGAGAATATGCAACTTATGTAGAAACTTGAATTAACACTTGAAAACAGTTTTAATACATTCAAACCACTTAATCTTTTATAATGAAACAAAGAGTTACAACTTAAAGCTTAATGAAAATAAAATACGACATACAAAAATTTAAAAAACTAAAAACTGCCTTTGCTTCTCTGTCTTCCTCCTCTTTTATGCTTCAAATGAGCTCCACGTGGCCTTCTGAGAGTATCCCACCTCTTCTTGGAGCCAATGGGTGATTTTTTAGCAATTTAGCCATTTTTGTCATTTTGGCGGGAAGCAATAGTTTGACTTGTAGGCCTGTGTTACTAGCACTAGGGGGGTGGCATTTATTGTGGGGGGTTAGTGATGATGAGGGGGTGGAGGAAAGGAGAAAAGGTGATGGGAAGTGGCTGAGAGTTGCAGGCAATGGGGAAGATAAACAGTGGGAGGTGGCGGGCAAGTGGGTTGATTTGACTTGGTTACTTGGGGGTCCAAAAAGACTAATGACACGGGGGTCAAATGGGGTTTTGACAGGGGGCTCAAAAGGTATAATGGCAGGGGGTCTAATTCAATTGACAAGGCTTGGTTTTAGCTTAATGACAAGGACTAGATTGTATCTTTGAAGGACTAATCCTTAGGAATCCCTAGGGACTTAAAATGATATTTTTCTTTATTTAGATTTACCAGGGACTGTTTTTGACAACTTTTGAAACTTGTCAGGGACCATTTAGATTTATTTCTTTTTATAGTAAAATTCAGGGATCCCTAAGGATTCAACAGTTTTAACCAGGAACTCTAAGTTTAAACGTTTTAATGTTGAATCCAGGGACTTGAAACATTAAACCGTTTTTACCAGGAAACTCTTTAACTTTAACAGTTTAGATCAGGAAAATGATAACTTCTAACAGTTAAAATCAGGAACACAGTTCAAACCTTTTACCGTCCTAATCAGGAAGTTTTTTTAGTCTAAATGTTTAGATCAGGAACAGTAAATTCGATTTTGGTTCGGAACAGTTTAACTTAATCTGGGGGACGGTAATATGGAAAACTCGGGGGACAGTTTTGGGGTAAACTGGGGGACAGTAATCAGAAAAACCTGGGGGTTCAGTTGGTTTCAGTTTATTGGGTGNNNNGGGGCCTCAAAAGGTATAATGGCAGGGGGGTCTAATTCAATTTGACAAGGCTTGGTTTTAGCTTAAATGACAAGGACTAGATTTGTAAATCTGATTTTTTTGAAGGACTAATCCTGCCATTTTCCAAACTTGACACAAGGACTAAAATTGACAATCTTCAATAGTAAAAGGACTAGATTTGACAATTTCAATTTCTCAAAGGACCATTTTTGCCAAATTACAAAGTTCAGGGACCTAAGTTGTAATTTTGCAAATTTGAATCTCAAGGACCAATTTTGACAACTTAGGAATCCCTAGGGACTTAAAATGATATTTTTCTTTATTTAGATTTACCAGGGACTGTTTTTGACAACTTTTGAAACTTGGGGGACTAAAACTGCCAATTATGCAAACTTGATACGTTTTTCACCAGATTTTGATATTTTTGCATTTAAAACACATAAAACACTTATTTGTGATATTTTTATCATTTTGATGCATTTCTGAGTGTTTTCAGATGTTTTTGCAGTCTAATTTGTATAAAAATGATGAGTATTTACACACTCATCAGAGAAAAATGTCGGCAATGGTGGTGGATGAGAAGGCCTAGGTGGTAAGTCCTCTAAGTTGTAAAGTTTTATGGATGTAAGTGGGGTGATGAAGGAGATAGCTCTAGGTACTAGAGGTGATGGTATAGTGTAAGTAGGGGTGTTTGGCTTAGGAGGTATGGTAGTGTTTGGCAAGGGTTGTCTTGTAGGAACAATCCTTTTGGAAGTTAGTTTGATTGTAAAAGTTGGTTGTCAGGGAGTTCTAGTGTTTGAGGCTTTGATGGGTGATGATTCGGTTGAGGAGATTTCATGAACCCAAGAAATTTTCTTGGGAGGTCCTTTGGTTGATGAGTTAGCACTAGAAGTTTTCCTCATGGTGAAATGGTAGAAAAGATAGGTGTAAAAAGAATACTTTAGCTACTGAGAGAGTGTGTTAGTGGTGGTTTGGAAGTTCTAACACAAGTGGTTTATAAGGAAGAAGATTTGGAAATTTAATTGAAGCTTAAACTACTAAAATCTTTCAAATTTCAATGATTTGCATGCACAAGAATCAACTACAGAGTTGCAATGATCTAGGAAGTCATTTAAAACAATGTGGAGTGTTTGGATTAACAAAGAGGGTTTGAAATGATTCTATCAAGTAGGATTCATTAGTCTAAGTAGACAGTTCTCACGGATCCCTCACTTGAGGGATCCTGCTAGGCTAAACCCAGGGATTCGGCTCCCAGGAGCCAAGAAAGGATTGAATAGGTTCTAAGGTCTAGTACTTATATATCTTGAGTGTTTTAAGTCTCTTTTGGTGTCTTAAATGATATGAGACTTAAATGATCAAGTGTAATGAGTGAGGATAGCTAATGATGTCTTTTATGGAAAGAAATGGAGTTTTCATGAACACCAATGGGTGATCAAGGATGACAGTAAGAATTTTGAGGGTGTCAAATGATCCTAGACACCAGATGATGATCTAAGGAAATTTAGAAAATTCTTTAAAAATCACAAGAAATAAAAAAAACTAGTTTTTAGACCATTTCAAGATCAAGATGACTAAAATCAATTTACTAAAATTGAAGGAAATATCAAACTAAGTATTTTAAGATGAGAGGAATGATGTGTGAACATTGGAGCGGAAAGACGGTGAGTTTTGAAGTAATAATAAACCAAAAATATCTTGAATGTGATCCTAAGTTATTCATGAGTGAGTGTGAGATCAATTGAGGCTAAGAAAAGTTTTAGTGATCTTAATGAAGCATGTTTTACTAGTTCAATAAGGTCTGAAAGGTTGGGTTGATGTAATGAAATAAGAAAAATTACTTCTGTTTGCCCGGATCCCATGGATCCTTCAAATGAGGGATTCGGCTAGTTAAAAGCCAGGGATCCGGCATCTGGGACAAACTACTTAACAGTGAGGGTGCACTAATTTGCTCTAGGTATCAAGTTTTGAATCTAATGATTTCCATAGTAACTATACATGTATACAACATAGTAAACATAGCATATAGAAACAACCTATGGGTGAACAAATGAGGTAATGATCATATATCAAAAAGAGAACAATCAAGTAAGTCTTGCATAAAGTAAATAACATACATTGATTTGATAATTATAAAACATCCAAAATAACCATAAAAGAAAGTCATGGGGTACAATGTTTCTTTTTTCAATCTCTTCACTTCTTCTTCTTTCCCGAGTTCATGAGGAAATGAGTTGACACTTGAACATCCTTTTTGTTTGCTTGAATTCGTTGGATTCATTTGGAAGAGTGGGAAGTTGTTCAAAGTAAGTCATGGGGTCGATTTGATAATTAGAAACTGGGTCGACTTCAACATCTACATCTTCATCCTCCTCCGAAGAGTCCGAGAGAGGATGAGGCCATTTCCCATTGATCATGAATCGGTAATAGGAGTGGGTTGCATTCTACTAACATACTCACGAAGATGTGCTAGGAGCATACCATAAGAAAGAGCCATTTTATCGGTTTTGAACACACCTACCATTCTTTTGGCAATGTAATACGCGAGATTGAAAGGTTTTTGGTGGATGAGACAATAAATCATTTGAACAAGACAAGCATTAGGATGGTCTTTGTTTCCAACCAAGCAAATGATATTTTCTCTAAGAATTTCTTCCCACCTTTTGTAAATGGGAATCATCTCAAAGAGTTTCATTTGATAAGGATCATAATGAATGAGTTCTTTGTTGCGGTTATAATGAGATTGGTCGACTCTCTTTTTGAAGATGGTATCTCGAACAACAATGGGGTCATCAAGTGGAGTGTGATAGATAGGTTTAGGGTCTAGTGCGAAGGATTGAGTAGCAATTGACCAATATTTGAAGAACATACAAATTCCTTCACATGGTATGCGAAGGATTTGTGCGAATGTGTTGAGAGGTAAGTTGATGTTTTGGTTGTTTATGAAAAAAGCGATTGAAATACGTTCATCGTTGTTTTGGATAATCCTAACACTTTTGTCAAATTCAAACATGAAGACCGGACAAATTTGTTCATCAATTTTTAGGAGACAATCAAAGTTGATTGCCGAAAAGACTTGAGGAATGTCGGCATTTTCAAGGAAACATTCCTTAATTACACGAACTTCGTGGATAAGTCGTTTTTGGAGCATTTTGAAAGTTTTGCGATCACTTTTTGATAGCCCTTCTTTGCGATAGTATCTAGGAATATAGTGAATGGTGTCATGATGGTCTTGTTGGGTAGCTTTATGCATGTTTGATCCTAGAGAAAAATATTACAATTAGATAAAATTTGTTAAGATGGGTTTATGAGTTTATTCTGTATTAACAATGTTGTTTTGAAAATCCTTAATTATGTAGAACCTTTTTGTATGGAAAACAATTTTGCAATAAACAAGTTGCTAATTGATGATATGAAAGATTGAAACCAATTGAAAAGTTTAAAAACATAAACCCTAGGATCGAGATGATGATGAATAGAAAATATGAGTGTAATTACTTACAATGATATTTAGGATTGAGATGCTTGAGAGTATGGAGCCCTAGGATGATAGGAACTGAGATTTGGTCGTTCTATGTTTTAGGAAGAGGGAAGATGGATTGTTTTGGGTTTTAAAAACGAGTCTCCTGTTGTCTGTTTACACGGTTCCCCCGGATCCCTTGTTTGAGGGATCCGGCTAATACAACTTGAGGGATCTGGCACTATAGAAAATTATTGGAGTGATTTGGATTATTCTTTCATTTGTAACAAGTTACACAATAACTTATTTCTTGAGAAGAAATTTGTAGAATGAGATTTCGGTTATAGTCCTATTTGAATAGGCGTTTAGCTAAGATGTTTTGAAAGGAAAGTTGTTTATCGAATGATGATGGATCAAGACTTTAATTATCAAAAATTTATTTTGTGATGATGGCGTAGGTTAGATGAACTTACAAGTTTTTAAGAGAATCAAAGAGGAATACTATTCCTCAAGATGTGTTAAGATGGAAAGTAGTGAAGAGAGATTTTTTAGAAGCTTTCGACTTTGATGTTAAATGCCTATATACACCTAGTATTATATATATATATATATATATATATATATATATATATATATATATATATATATATATGCAAGGTTTTTATAAAGATGTTTATTATGAGAGAAAAGCATATATCATCATTTTATCCACATGTAATTACTACATTTATATATCAACTAGTTGTAGGTAAGAGAACATACCTTTGCTCTATTTTATGGTTTTTAGAAACCATAGATGCGAAATACTTCAAGAGCTTTTAAAGTAATCAATTGTACTTTATGAAAGTAAGTTTTTATTAATCCTAGGTTCTTCCTTGAATGTTGACTTCATTTTTCTTACGATAGAACGAAGTCATTGAAAGAATCCTAGCATGAATATTTCTTAAAATAAAATGTTAGAATGATCTATCACTATCCAATAATTGCTAAAACATGATTTTTTTTTATGAAATTTCCTTCTTTGTAGTTTTCAAACATATACGGATCGTATCAAGTTTTTAAAGTACAATGTACTCTAAGAAACTTGGTAACGAAGCTCTGATGCCCATTGTGGAAAACTAGAAGGGGTGGTTGAATAGTTTTACCAATTAAAACTTCGTTTTAATGTATTTGGATCGACTTATGTCAATCTATTTGGTATGTGTATTGGATATTGATAGATAAGCATATAAGTAATGCAAAGATAAAGAGTAAAGGAAGAAAAAACCACGAAACAAGTATTTATAGTGGTTCGGCTACAAGGACACCTTCCTTGCCCTATTCCACTCCCCGAATACCTCATTCGAGAGTTTTTAAGTACTACAGAACACAAGCTCCTTAATGTGGTGGAGAAGCATTCACAACGTCGCATACTCTTTATCCGGTACAAGGCTAGACACCGAGTTCTTCCACGAGGTAGAACCAAACCTATCATAACATCGCCTACATTTTATCTGGTACAAGGCTAGATACCGAGTTCTATTACAAATGAGGAACTACTACCGAATACTACGCCATAACACAACTACCCCAAAGGAGACACACTCCTTGTTACAATACTAGAAGGATATCAACATCCTTTAACCTAACCTACATAGCTTGTACATCGATGCACCATATCAGATGTACAACTTTGGCACCTTTCACTAATGCCTTTAACACGACACTTTGGCACTTTTCACTTACGCCTTCAACACGACACTTCTATGAAGGGAGGAAAGAACTATCAACAAGATTCACTTCAGTGGTGTTGATGATGATGAAGCTTAGCAACTCATGACCTTGTGCTTGCACATCTTCAAGAGGTGGTGATCTCGCCTTTAAGAGGAACCTAGAGAATCACACAAACAAAAAACTACATAGAATGATCCTTTGGATCTGTGGTTAGTGATGTTAGAATACTGGGAGAAAGTATATCTAAGAGTGGTAGTGAGCAAGAGAGAAATGGCTCACTATTTATAGACAAAACATGTCTACTGTCCCACGGTTCTACGGATCCCTCACCAGAAGGATCCGGCTAGTGAAAAACATGGGATCCGGCTATTGGGTCAGTTTAGTCCAGATTTTGGGTTGCAAACCAGGTTATGGGTTAGGGGTTTTGGGTATTGGATTATGGATAACCAACAAGATGCAATGTACCTAGTCATTGGGTTATGGATCTTGGGTCATGTGTCATGGACTTTGGGTCATGAATCATGGATAATATCCAACATGACTTCATGCATGATGTCATGCAATGGGTCATGGGTTATAGATTATGCTCCTTGGGTATGGGTTATGGACTTTGGTTTTTACCCAACAACATTCATTGTACCTTGTCAATAGATCATGGGTCATGGGTCATGGGTTATAGACTATTACTTACCCATTACAACCTATACAAAGTACATATACATTTCTATAAAATGTAAATACTAGTTGTTATACATATGCATTTCTATAAGATGTAAACAATATTTCTTGTTAGTGTTATATAAAAATGTCTTTGGTTTTATATAACTTATTTACTAAACAAATTTTGATATAGTTTTAATATATTTAGTAAAAGTGTGTTAGTAAACTATTGGCTCAAACCTTTTACGTATTTTATTTGTTTCATTAAAATGATTTTACGTTTGTTATCGATAAAACATTAGAAGATCGTAAAATATAAATAAACGTTTTTATGGCTTATTTGTATTAAAATAGATAATGCCATCTACCACACACAGAGAGAGACAAAATCTCTATCACATACACAAACAAAATCTTATCATCTCTCGCACATCGCCGTTTACCATGAAACACATACAAGGTAGTGTGTTTTTTTATAGCGGGATGGAGTATCTGTTTCTTAGGTCCACATGCTATCGAAACACATGCAACCTTTATGGTATTCCATCTTCTATTTTACTTTTGATTTAAGGATATGTGTTTGATATGTTATAAGATTTATGTTACATGTCTTTTAAAGGCTGATATTATTTTTGAATGTGCATGATATAACATAATAATTAACACTGCCATTAATATATGTGCATGATATTCCAACTTCTTTTTTACTTTGGATTTGAGTATATGTGTTTTACTTGTTATAAGATTTATGTTTGTTGATGTATGTGCATGATATAACATAATAATTAACACTGCCATTAATACATGAGATTATAAGGTCATACACGTATAAGTGTATAACACGAGACTTCTTATTAATATACGTGTTGTATATATATTAAGATCATTGCTACAACCACAAATAGTCCACAAAATAAAATCCACAAAAAGTACTCGCCCATTTGTGATTGATTATAGCAAAGAGAAGAGAGAGAAAATATTTCAAAATTCATCAATCAAAGTATGACAAGTCTTTTTTTTGTGGATTTTATTTTATGGCCTTTTTGTGGTTCTAGCAATGCTCATATATTAACTGATGGTTACAAAATTTAAGAGTAATTAATGCATTAATTACTAATTAGACTTAATTAGCAATTAATTTTAATTAAGTTAACTAGTAATTAATAGTTTGGATCAACGGGCCAAACTCATGTAAGCCCATAGGATGGGCTTGGGGCATGCTAGGGATGAAATTAACGAGGGATTTTTCTTCCTAGAAGGTTCTAGAGGATATAAATTTACGATATTTTTTATTTGAATAAATGATATACTTTCTAATGCATAAATGTTACTTATTAGATAAGTATCAATTCCTTTATATATTTCCTTTTCTTTTTAGATAAGGATCAAGTGCCCTATAAATAGAAGAGTTTTTCCACCATTTGAAAGTTGATCAAAACCCTAGTTCTCCCTCTCTCCTCTCACGTATGCTGACTACCAACACTTCACCACCATTGTTGCACCACCACGTGACACACAATGTAACACCCCACCCCGACAAGGAATCAAATGTCACAATATGGAGTTAAACCAGAACAATAAATGCATGCGAGAGACTTTATTAAATGAAATACTAAGTCATGTAAACAAAATGACTTTAAAAGGGAAATACAGTCCAACATGTCTGAAAAGAAAAGAAATATCCAAAGACAAAAGTCTTAACAAAATCCTAAATGATAAAGGAAAGTAAGATAGGGTTGATCCACTAGATGCTCCTACTCTCAACCCTCAATGCCCAACATCCCTCTTATTACCTATCGCAGAGAAAAGAAAAATGCGGCTGAGCTTAAAAAGTTCAGTGAACAGATATAAACAAGTAACTGAATCTGAATAAGCATATGAAACAGAAATCAAAAGAATCTGTTGAACATAAGTCATATATCACAAGAGGCAATGAGTAGTGAGTAATAAGAATCATAATGGATCAATAATCAAACAGATATCAAATCATCATACAAAAATGCCCCACGAGCTCAAAAAGCATGCCATATGCTTAGTCACATAATCATATATCCTTTCATATCAAAAGTGTACACGGAGGGGCGACCTTCAAGGTAACAAAAGTAAAATGAGGTATATGGCACACACAAACCAATCACTAAATCATATTTGAACAAAACAAAATACCTAGGATACATCCATATGCTCCCTGCAAATAAAATACATATGCAAGTACTAGACTGTACATATATATAACATAATAGCCATGGGCTCAATAATCATACAAAACAAAAGGGAATGCCATGGATCAATCACACCTCCACATAAAGTGTCATGCCATTGGTGCCTCAATGACATGGTCATGGTACCTCAATGACTAGTTAGCTCGGGCAACAAAACAAAAAAAGCTATCCAAATCATAAAGAATCAATCATGGTATAACCAAAAAAAGATATATCAAACTGAAATTGAATCTATGTCAAATGAGATAGCAAATATCATAGCAAATGGAACAGCAAACGAATATCATATCAAAAGAAATCATATCAAATGGAATCACAAACGTATTTCATAATAAATGAAACAAAGTCAAGGATCAAAGAGTCATGAGAAAACCTCAATGAGAAAGGGAAGAATATTGCTACCTTATGAAATGAAAGTAAACGAGTGAAAGAACACACGGAAAATGAATCACTCCTTCTTCACCGAATCTACATGAATTATAATCATATATTACTTATATGTTCATTTAATAAGTTCATTAATGTCATAATTGATTCTTGAATACTTATAGTTATTCATTAATGGGATTAGGATTTCATTACTGAAATTAGGTTAACATATGATTAAGAGTATCCGTATTAATGTTTAAAATGTAATTTAGGTCAAAACACATTAAACGGGGTTAGATTAAACCAAAACCCTAACTTATGTTATTTCTCATATTTTATGACATTCTAGTCCATTTATTTATGAATTTTAAACCATACTTAAATGTTTACTGAGGAGCTCAAATGTTTATCATAGATACTTGTACATGTTAGATGATTGCTGTAATTTTTTCAGATTTTATTTCAAAGTACAAGTACCATTTCAAAAATCGTTTTCCCAAACCTATCCAGAAAGTGCACTGTAGATATACTCTGAAAGTTTACATTTATTTAACCCATCTAAGCCTTTTAGAAAAATCCACAAAAATCCCAAAAAGTCACATGCATCTTAAAAATCACCCCTATCAAATTAGAGCTCTTAACACCTTATTGTTTGAAAACTAAAAATCAAAAATACCAATTGATTTTCAGATTTGACAACTAATCTTCTAAAAATCAAAAGACTACCTTCCCGACCTCCAATGACTCGAAATAATACATATTCAGAAAGTAGACATAATGAAATCATATTTAGACTCAAAAAATCACATAAAAACACGTTGACATCATCAATTTAGACTCTCTCGAACCCGACCCAAAATCTGGACAGTTTACTCACATAAAATCACAACCAAAACCACAAATCCAAATCCACTTTTATTCCAATTAGCATGCATGTCTTAAATGATTCAAGGCTCATTTTATGTGTTATGTATGTATATGTACGTCGAATACAAGAAAGAAAAACATGGAGGATTAAGAGTATCAATAAGCCGAATCAAAGAGGGAACACAAGGAGAAAAACAATGCCACGAACACCAATCTTCAACTTTTTCTTCTTCATCTAGAGAGCACACAACATGGTTTAGGGGCTGTGTGAATTTTGGTTATGGAAGAGGGGGATAGGTCCGAATATATGGTGTTTAATGAGAGAAAATCTTATGAAGGAAATAAGGAAAACCGTGTGAGAAATTTAGGCAAGTCGTGTGGACAATTAAACACATGAAATCTTCCAAACTTTTAGCAAAATATTTGTCTTGTTCCTCTTTACTGTTAAACGTGTGGAATGAATACAAGGGGGAGCTATCGCAACAATATCTTGTGAGTTGGGCAGAGTTTTCTTTCGTAAACAGTGGGTAACAGAAAGCTTCGCAGAGCTATTATCACAAGAATCACTTCTGTAAACCAAAAACAAAGACTGTCTCAACTCTTGCAAGAAATAGCCATCGCAATGAGCTATCGCAACCAAAAATGAGTGTCGCAATTAAATCTCAGCCAACTATCGCAATAAAACCCTAATTTTTGCCACTTGAATATGTAAAATCCGTTATAAGTCAAGTATGAAATCAGTCTAGTCCCTGATAAAGTTACTCCCTGGGTGAGTTCATTCAGAGGTTCACTGACGAGATGAACTCCCTGAGTATACTTATCAGTGTACATCTCTAAATGAGACGACTTCCTGATAAATAATCATCAGCCTGATGGATCCATTAGAGTGTCACTACCTAGGGCTGTAAACGAACTGAACATTCAGTGAAAATTTCATAAATTATTTAGTAAAAAGTTCGTTTATGTTCGTTTATTTATGTTTGTTTAGTTGAATGAATGAACTTGAAGAAAAGTCATGTCCGTTCATTTATGTTTGTGAACATCTGATTCGACGTTCGTTTATGTTCATTTATTTATTTATGTTCGTATATCATATCTTTTAATTGTATGATTTTCAAAATGATTTGTGTAAACAAAACAACACTTATAAAACAATGTATTGTACATAATCTAATAAAGTTTATATTTGTTTGTCTAAGTTCATTTATGTTCGATCGTTTATGTCCGTTTAGCGTTCGTTTAGTGTCTTAATGAACGAATATGAACAACTCATTTTCTTAATAAACGAACATGAACAAGAAAATTCATCCATTTAAGCATTCGTGTACGTTTATTTGTCCGGTTAAAATTAAACGAACGAACATGCACAAGGCTTCGTGCGTGTTCGTTCGGTTCATTTACAACCCTATCATTCACTGATGAGCAGACCCTCTGAAACCATCAGCGACATGAATTCCACTTTACCACTACCTAAGTCATGGTAATCAAGGACCTGATGGGTGTACACTCCGTACCTCCAAACCCATTACCAAGTATGATCAGAACCCTCAAGTGTACTAAATTTTCCAACACGAATGCAAATTAATGAACAACATGAGTATCAAATCAATTTGGTTCTTCTTTTTTGTCGCTGGTTTCTCTTTTTTTCAAGTCTCGTGCTGATAACGTGTTGTGAACGCAAGTATGGGAGAACGAAAAGTATCATTAAAGCAATCAACCTTTAGACGTATATATAGGTGCAAATAGATAAAGCTTAAACAAATTATGCATATCTCCTAATTAAATATAAACTCTAACTATTAGTAAGAGATAAGGACATCCACATATACAATTATCCATAAGAGCATCCACAATGGTGGACCTTTTAAAAGGTTTAAATATTTATTAAATTATTAATTTACAAAGGTTTTGATCTTATAAACCATGTTCTACTATGTATAAACCTTTTCAAGTTTATAAAATGCTTAATAATTGCACATGCATTAAATTATTGAAAGGTTTAAGATTTCAAACCTATTCATTCCTCTTCATTCCACATGGACATCAAAAAATAATAACTCACTATAGTTACAATAAATTATAAACCTTTTCATGTGTTTTAAACCATTTCTTGAAATCACCATAGTGGATGCCCTAACAATATTTGAATATATCAAAATTTGAATAAGAATATACATATTATCCTTTACCCATCCAAATTACATTTAGATTAATCGAATAACCCGTTTAAGGTTTTGAAATCTGAATAACCTAGCCCGATTAAGCTTATTCAGATTCAAATCGGATCAGATCATATTCGTATAAAGATGACACCCCTCGTTTAGGTGTTTGTCTTTGTTGGATGTCAAAGTACAATCATATTAGTTTCATATTAGGCAAACTTATTTTTCTCATCTTATAAACCAATAATGAGTTGCGTCTTTCTCTATATAAGCTTCAGGTAATTGTTTCTTTTTAAAATACAACCGGTTTGACCCAACAGTACAACTAATGATGTGATCATCGTTTCTCACTAGCACCTTCTCGGGAACCTTCGTTTTGGTGTACTCTTTCACTAAGTTCATCATCTCAGCCATTTTCACCTGTATTTCCTCCCTTTGCCTATAAACCTCCTCTTCAAATTTTGCTAGTCTTTCCGTATGGGCTGCCATGTACTCTCACATTTGTTCCTTGAAGCTTGGTGAGAGTGGAATTGGAGAGGTAGAATGGAAGCGTCATCCGGAGTTGGGACTTTGCTCACGGCTTGGTGATTCACAGAGAGGTGTTGGGTGGTTAGAGGAGTTAACATAATTAACCGTTGCTCGATGAATTGGTCCAGACGCTCTATTTTGCCTCTCAATTAGATAATCTGTCCTTTTCTCAAGAGCACTAACTTGCTCTTCAGTAATGATGGAAGGCTCATGAGGAACTGATATGGCATTAACCATTTCAACGGGGGTTTCATGGATTCATTCCAATTTCTGTAGCTTTGATCGGCAAGCTCTTTTATAATATCCCATGATTCTACTGCATTGAAATTGCTAAGCCTTCCACCGGTGGCTCGATCAATGGATCGCTTGGTAATGAAGTTGGTATGATCATAAAAGATTTGGACTTGAAGCCAAAGATCAATGCCATGATGAGGGACTCTGTGGAGCAAGTCCTTGAATCGGGTCCATGCCTCGTAGAGGGACTCGCCTTGAAGTTGTTGGAACGTCAAGATGTCCCTTCTAAGCTTAGTAATTCTCCCTGGTGGGAAAAATTAGGCAAGGAAGTGGGTAGTGAGATCATCCCAACTTGAGATGCAGCCGGCGAGAAGTCGCTCAAGCCAATTACTAGCTTGGTCTCTTAGAGAGAATTGGAAGAGATGCAAGCGCGTGGTCTTCTGAGTAGTAGCATCAAGGTCGATGGAACCCATGATTTTGAGGAAATCCTTAAGATGCTGATTAGGATCTTAGGAACGAATTCCATGGAATTCACATCCATTTTGCACCAACCGGATGGTGTCGGATCGCAGGGCCGTAGTTTGAGCTTGATCGGGAAGCTCAATGGTGTTCCTATAGCCTTGGTGGCTTGGTCTAGAGTATTCAACAAGAGTACGGGCTCTTGGCGGGTCATTTGGTGGTGGGTTGATGAGTGGTGGTTGATTATCACCTTCCATGATGAAAAGTGATGGGGCTATGAACAAATTCACGAAGAAGGGGGATATACTACGAGGAAGCTAAAAATGAGAAAAAATCTTACTTGATAGGAATCAAGCAAGGAAACCTAAACGAGATGGAAATCTAACTAGCTATTCTATTCCCCGGCAGCGGCGCCAAAAACTTGATACGCATACAACGTGCATTCGAGGTCAAAGGAAACTTCCTTTTTTTCCAGCAAGTTTTTCAACCACCTAGGCAGTGAACCTAATCGTTGTAGTGTAGTATTAGGATAAGCCTCGGGGATTGATATCGTTCTCTAGGGTAATAGGAATGCTAGTGAGAAATTACTACGCTAAGGTTTGAGGTTGAGGAAGATTATTTTTGATCTTTTTATATTTTTTTATTAAGCTAATGGTAAAATCTCGGGGTGCGAATTTGGGGGTTGGTATTTCTACCGATTACTCTACTTATCTAATTATCTAAACTAATGGGTAGTCTATGTCTATTGATGTGTGCTCGTATGATGATTAAAGATGTGTCTACCTAGATAATATTACTCCCTAGTTATCTTTTATTGGTGGTTGAATTGTCACGTCCTTATTCTTAACGCGTTGTGTTTTTTAAGGTCGTAGGGTGTGCTTTTATCCCAAACTCTTTGAGAGAACTTTAAGGTTAATGACTACGAAATCTATAGGATTCATAAACTTAACACTAAGGTTTTCTTTGGATATTTAGCCTACAATTCCACTAGTAATTATAAACAAATGATCACAAAGATTAATCAAGCATTAATAACACAACGATGACTTCATGCACTCCTAAGCCAATTCCAATTAAGATAAGAGACAACCAATTAATAATTAATAACTGGGTTTCATAGATCTAAGGAAAAACACAAGTAAATTAGCTGGACATGTTAAACATGCAAGCATACACACATTCAATTGAAGACATAATGAAATCAAGGGAATAAATAACTTATCTTGATGTAAAATAGGGTATTAGAACCCTAAAATACTGTCCAAACAGGACTACAATCATTTTAGGTTTTTACTCCACAAGTCTACTTCTTTAAAGTCTGAAAAATTGATTTCTATATACAAGATTACAACTACGATGACGCCATCTTTTAATTGTGATGCCGTCAGATCGCCGTCATGTTGTGGTTGTGACGCCGTCAGTCTTCAGTTCTGACATCGTCTGAATCTGGATCTAGGCCGTCTGGGGAGGAAATTCTACGTGACGCCCTTACTCTTCAAAGCCTGACACCGTCAGGTACAAAATAGCGAACTCGCTACTGAGCCGTCACAAATCCAATCACCTAGCGAGGGACGGTGTCGCCCTTGGTTTGTAACGCCGTCAGGTGTAATTTTAGCAGCTTGAGTGTCTTGATCTTGACTTAGCCATTTTCTTCATATATTTACTCCTTTTCGTCCAAAAATGCTTCATTTCAACATTTTGCTTCCAAGAGACCTAAAAAGTGATAAGAAACGATATTAAGCAGTAACGGATATAAAAGTGGGCGATTAAGGGCTTAAATGACCCCTTAAAAGTGTACATTTTAAATCCTTATCAAACTCGTTCTCTGAAAAACGCAGCAGACCAGACGACGTCAGGTTGCTACCAAGGGAAACTCGTTCTCTTGTCATCATTGGTTAAGGACCAAAAGAATTCTTCTTTTTCTAATCTCTTTGAGTTGCTTCCCTCGTTACATATATCTTCATAAGGGTTGCATGACGCCCAGAAAATTTCCCCAGGAGATTTTCTTTTTTCGCACCAGTGACTACGGATCTCATTGTTTTAAGTTTCGCTTAAATGACCTTCCGTACTGTAGATGTCATTTTTAACCACTTCCTTTTTCTGATGGTGATCCTCGAAATCAATCTAGAGCTTTTTAAGAAGATTCGGGCTAATCTTAGCATTCCTGAATTGTATTGCGTACCAATCATCAAATGTCAAATCCCCGAACTTCATACTATGTCTTTCAAGCTCGTGAGGACATGTCCACTCTTCTTCTTTAATACTATCCCCGCCGTTGCAATATTCGCGGAAGGGTCGCACGTAGGCCATGCTCAAGTGGACTCATCATCGGTTATGGTTATTGAAGTGCACCAATGAGTGATAGGCGCCTCTTCTTATTCCTCTAAGGTGAATTTTTCTAACCTTTCTTCATCAGTATACGCAGCCCACATAAATTTGTTATTCTTGATCCTATCCTTATCAGCTCCTCCGTCGCAAGTTTCGTTTCTAAAGTCGCATGAAGCCCAAAGATCATATGATTCCACCTTAGTCATGGGTATTGCTTTGCACCAGTAATATTTCTTTTTAGATAGGGACAATGGGCATAGATTAATGTCATGGGACCATTTGTTAATTACCTGCATTCCTGATTCATCAACTTCAAGGAAGCTGTCTGCCCATGTATCCCAGTTACGCCGTAACTGAGATTCTTGGTTACGGCGTAACTCATTAGATTTGTTTTCCTCAATATCCTTCATAACCCCGTTATCGCTGTCAAAAACATAGTTACGCCGTAACTCATAAGGCAGGTTACGGCGTAACTCAAATCTGTCGACGGGATCAACACCTGAATCCGTATTATTGGCCTGAACTTTCGAGTTATCACCAGCAAAAATCACTTTACATTCCATAGCGGGTTTCGATCCTTCAGGTTTATTGTTATTCATCCTTATTTTTTCACTGAGCTTTTCCACCATAGATTCTAGGTTTTTTACGGTTGTGTCGTGCTTGGAAAGGTTTATGTCAGTGTTTTCCTGGAATTCTTTTAACCACTCATCTTGCTCCTTTTGTCTTTGAGCTGAACTCTCCAGGAACTTGTTAATTGTTTCTTCAAGACTGGGCTTTCTTTCTCCATAAGGCCCACGATTGTAATTTCCCCGATACCCGTTACTATTTCGATTATCTCCATAAAACGTTCGATTTTCTCCATACTTGGCTTCTTCAATTATATTTTCTTCGTTGACATGAGGACAATTCTTCGTGAGGTGTCCTCCTCCACAGCTTTCATAACCTACTTGGATGGCATGGACGGTTTCTCTGATTTTTAGCGTGTCTCGACTCAGATTTTCAATTTTACTGGCGATCGCTGCAATTTCGTCAAAACTTCCGCTTTGATTTCTTTTGCTTCCTCCGTCGTGCCATTTTTGAGAATGTTCAGCCATTTTTTGAATGACTTCAATTGCAAGAGTAGGTGTCATGTTTGGGATAGGTCCTTGATAGTCCAGCATCTATCTTGTAGTTACCTTGATTCCTTTGTAAAAGATGTTGACCTTTTGCTGGTTGTTCAAATCGTTTGTAGGACATCTGTACAGAAGATCGTTGTACCTATCCCAGGCTTGGTATAATGTTTCATCGTCTTCCTGCTTAAAATGATGGATCTCTAAAAGCTGGTTAGAAATCTTTGAAGGTGGACAATACCTTTGAATGAAATGCTTCTTGAGTAGAGCCCAAGTATTAGTTGCCCCAGCGGGCAATCTTTCAATCCATCTTCTGGCAGCTCCAGTAAGAGTCATGGGAAATACCCTTAACATAATAGCATCATGAGACACACCCGGAATGTTGAAAAGGCTAGCGATGTATAGGACATTTTCAACGTGCTCATATGCATCCTCGTCCCTGTTTCCTGAAAAAGGGTTTGCACGAAGCTCCCTCATAAATTGGTCTTTGATTTCGAAATGGACATCCGCTCCAATCGCCGGTCTTACGAGACCCGGCCCTTGTTCCGCTCTTGTCAACGCCAAGTATTCCTCAAGAGTGAGGTCATCGATGTTAACAACTTCCATGGTACCTGAAAACTCGAATAATGATCGTGAGAATAATAAAAAAGTTTAAAACAAAATCAAAATGAAAGACTTAATAGCAATCCTATTATAACTCCCCGGCAGCGGCGCCAAAAACTTGATGCTTGTTTTACCGACCAGGTTTTAATATTTATACTTCTCGTTATACCTATGGTCTACCCTAATGCGCTAACGGGCAGTGTACCCGATCGCGTGTAGTGTAGTAATCGGTAAAGCCGAGGTCGTCCCAAGAGCTATGTGAGTTGGATTATTACTAAGTTTAAGTGTCACAGTTTTTAATAAGATTGCCATAAGGAATTAATTATTAAACTACTAAAGCATAATAAAAGCAATTAAAAGGTAAAGGGAAATCAATAGAGGAGAGTGGTGCTAACCTAGTTAATCCTCCTAGCTAGTTATGTCCACGCCTACTTACTTCCAATTACTTCAGGTGGGGTCAAAGTCGAGAGGACAGCATTTGGTCAATTCGCCCTATCCTATCAGCAAAGATGCCACCACAGGAGAAGTCAAGTGTCCCCTCATAAGTCCTGTTGTTCCTGGTCCCCTAAGCCAAGTCATTAAGTACCGCTACATGCTAAATTTATAATAGTGAGTACCCGGCCGTTAGGAACTTAGACACTCACCCCCTAATTCTTAAGTTCATCCAAACGATAGATGATCAGTTGGTCAAATCGCACAAGTAGAAAGGGTCGTCAGTTGGTCATATCTTACCTTTCTCGTCTCAATCCGCTCACCTAGGGTCAGTTGGTCATATCTCCTAGGCAATTGGCCTCTACCCCCATTCAAAACTACCAAACCAAGGGTGGCTACCAATAAACTATGCATGCATACACTTATAAATAATTATGCGAAAGTAAAATTAACATAGACAAAACAATTAACTAATCATAACTAGGCTAGCACCAAGAGGTGCTTAGCCGCTCATATTAATCATACAATCTAATTCAATATTCAAAGGTACGAAATACATGAATTGAAAGTAAAGAAAATAAGAAATGCTAATGCTTTTCGTAGGGGAGTGATTTCTTCCTTGGAGACAGCTTCGTATGCTCCTCTGGACCTTCCTTTATCTTTTTCCCACATTCTCTGGTTTTTGTGTGTGGAATGGGATGATTAGAAATGATGGAATTCGTAGGTATTTATAGGCCAGATATGGGTTACGGCGTAACTATTATAATATTTACGCCGTAACCTTCAATTCCCCCGTAACAACACTAGATCTGTTGGTTACGGTGTAACCTTATTAGTGGTTACACCGTAGTCTTCGTTAAACTTGGTTACGCCATAGTTGATAATGTAGCTACAGCGTAGTTATCAGCGGCGTGGATCCTCATTTGACCTAATGTAGTTACGTCGTAACCTTTGGGGAGAGTTACGCCGTAACCTTCTGATAAGTTGGTATTCTGAGTCACGCAATAGTTACGGCGTAATGTGAGAGAGGAGTTACGCCGTAACTTCTTCAAAATCAGCATACTAAGATGAATCTTTTGATATTTCTCCAGTTCCGCGTCTCTTTAGCTCAAATGCTCGTAATTTACCTGAAAGTGGAAAATAATGGAAAAGAAGCGTAAATCCATATAAATGATATAAATGACAAGAATTATCAGGGGAAATTGACACTTAATAATCAGGACTATTTGATGTTATCATTCCACCTTTTAGATTAGTTTCTTTCACCGTATAAGGTCCAAACAATCTTGGCTTATTCCTTCCTCTTAGTGCTCTTATTCTAGATTTATACAAAAGCACCTTTTCTCCAATCAAAAATTCCTTAGGGTTCTTTTGAGTTTTTGGTATCGTGGTATAGTTATTTCCTAACTTTTTATCACGTTTCCACAGTGTTGCATTTAACCCTTGAACCATGAACTCTCTAAGCCCCCTTACCCATTCATTAATTTTCTTTTTAACAGTATTATTAGGGACCTGCGGATTCTCATCATTTATCTTCTCCATAATTTTCAACGGGTATCTTGGAACAATAGGTATCCTAATATATCCTTTGCCACTTTTGAGTATCATGATACCCTCACCGCATTTTATGGTTGCCTTGGCGGTGGCCAGAAAACGTGTTCCAAGAATGAGTGACATATTTCTATCTTCCTCAATGTCTATACTCACAAAGTCCGCCGGATAGACAATATTGGCCACCTCAATTAAGACATCCTCCGCTATTCCTATAGGATAAACATACGTGTGATTTGCCAAAGAAAGTCTAAGATTTGTCTTGGTTGGCTCCTCCTTAGTCAACTTTCTATAGACTGATAGTGGCATTATGTTTGCATCGGATCCCTGATCGGCTAAGGCATTTATATTCTCGATGTTGCCTATGCTACATGTTATTCCAAAATTCCCAGAGGTTTCTCGTTTTTTTGCTACTGGTTTTCTCAGAACCAACTCGTACATAGGTCCCATAGGCATGTTGTCATAATCTTCTTCTTTTATTTTTCCTTCGAGGGCTTTCCTAAGAACCTCATTGTACCTAAAGTTATTCACTTTATTAACAATTGTTTTCTTATTAATCTCATGCTAAGGTAATATTCAATGATCTCGGGTTCATTATTAGTTTCACCATCCTCCTTTTCCTTACTATCCTTGCTGCTCTCAGTCTCCTTCTTCTCAACTACTACACCTTCATCAGAAACAATGGAAATGGCGTTAACAAACGAAGTGGGGAGAGGATGATCATCGTTTCTGACTAGCACCTTCTCAGGAACCTTCATTTTAGTGTAATCTTTCACTAAGTTCATCATCTCAACCATTTTCGCCTGTATTTCCTCCTTTTGCCTCTAAACCCCTCCTCTTCAAATTTTGCTAGTCTTTCCATATGGGCTGCCATGTACTCTCTCATTTGTTCCTTGAAGCTTGGTGAGAGTGGAATTGGAGAGGTAGAACGGAAGCATCGTCCGGAGTTGGGACTTTGCTCACGGCTTGGTGATTCAGAGAGAGGTGTTGGGTGGTTGGCGGAGTTAACAGAATTAACCGTTGCTCGATGAATTGGTCTAGATGCTCTCTTTTGCCTCTTAATTAAATAATCGATCCTTCTCTCAAGAGCACTAACTTGCTCTTCAGTAATGTTGTAAGGCTCATGAGGAACTGATATGGCATTAACCATTTTAACGGGGGTTTCATGGGATTCATTCCAATTTCCGTAGCTTTGATCGGCAAGCTCTTCTATAATATCCCATGATTCTTCTGCGTTGAAGTTGCTAAGCCTTCCACCGGCGGCTCGATCAATGGATCGCTTGGTAATGAAGTTGGTATGATCGTAAAAGATTTGGACTTGAAGCCAAAGATCAATGCCATGATGAGGGACTCTATGGAGCAATTCCTTGAATCGGGTCCATGCCTCGTAGAGGGACTCGCCTTGAAGTTGTTGGAACGTTAAGATGTCGCTTCTAAGCTTAGTAGTTCTCCCTGGTGGGAAAAATTGGGCAAGGAAGCGGGTAGTGAGATCATCCCAACTTGAGATGGAGCCGGCGGGAAGTCGCTCAAGCCAATTACTAGACTGGTCCCGTAGAGAGAATTGGAAGAGACGCAAGCGCGTGGTCTCCTGAGTAGTAGCATCAAGGTCGATGGAACTGTCGATTTTAAGGAAATCCTTAAGATGCTGATTAGGATCTTCAGAACGAAGTCCATGGAATGCACATCCATTTTGCACCTACTGGATGGTGTCGGATCGTAGGGCTGTAGTTTTAGCTTGACCGGGCAGCTCAATGGTGTTCCTATAGCCTTGGTGGCTTGGTCTAGAGTATTCACCAAGAGTACGGGCTCTTGGTGGGTCATTTGGTGGTTGGTTGATGAGTGGTGGTTGACTATCACCTTCCATGATGAAAATGGGGCTACGAACAAATTCACGAAGAAGGGGGATAGACTACGAGGAAGCTAAAAATGTGGTAAAATCTTACTTGATAGGAATCAAGCAAGGAAACCTAAACGAGATGGAAATCTAACTAGCTATTCTATTCCCCGGCAGCGGCGCCAAAAACTTGATACGCGTACAACGCGCATTCGAGGTCAAAGGAAACTTCCTTTTTTTCCAGCAAGTTTTTCAACCACCTAGGCAGTGAACCTAATCATTGTAGTGTAGTATTAGGATAAGCCTCGGGGATTGATATCGTTTTCTAGGGGAATAGGAATGCTAGTGAGAAATTACTACGCTAAGGTTTGAGGTTGAGGAAGATTATTTTTTATCTTTTTATATTTTTTTATAAAGCTAATGGTAAAATCTCGGGGTGTGAATTTGGGGGTTGGTATTTCTACTGATTACTCTACTTATCTAATTATCTAAACTAATGGGTAGTCTATGTCTATTGATGTGTGCTCGTATGATGATTAAAGATGTGTCTACCTAGATAATATTACTCCCTAGTTATCTTTTATTGGTAGTTGAATTGTCACGTCCTTATTCTTAACGCGTTGTGTTTTCTAAGGTCGTAGGGTGTGCTTTTATCCCTAACTCTTTGAGAGAACTTTAAGGTTAATGACTACGAAATCTATATGATTCATAAACTTAACACTAAGGTTTTCTTTGGATATTTAGCCTACAATTCCACTAGTAATTATAAACAAATGATCACAAAGATTAATCAAGCATTAATAACACAATGATGACTTCATGAACTCCTAAGCCAATTACAATTAAGATAAGAGACAACCAATCAATAATTAATAACTATGTTTCATAGATCTAAGCAAACATACAAGTAAATTAGCCGGACATGTTAAACATGCAAGAATACACACGTTCAATTGAAGATGTCATGAAATAAAGGGAATAAATAACTTATCTCGATGTAAAATAGGGTATTAGAACCCTAAAATACTGTCCAAACCGGACTACAATCGTTTTAGGTTTTTACTCCACAAGTCTACCTCTTTAAAGTCTGAAAAATCGATTTCTATATACAAGATTACAACTGCGACGGCATCACCTTTTAATTATATGAAGACTAATAACCATAAAATATATAGCAAATTTGTGATATTATATTGAAAATATGTTTCTTATGTGTTATTATGTATTGCAGGTAAAAGGGTTTGAAAACAAAGCAAAAACGGTGATTTATATATGAGTTTCGACGACATTTTCACATTTTTTGAGGTTTAAACGTAGTCGAAAAAATTCCTCGAGAATACCATTAGAAAGAGCACAAAAAAACGAGTCCGACGGTATTTTTCTCAAATTTTTTTCCGGTCCATAACCCCCTTAAATTGATAGCTCAAAACTATTTTGAACCTTTTAGTATTAAAAATTTGACTATCAACAAAGAGGGGTTAAAGGAGCTAAAGTGCATAAATATAAATGATGGTATGCCTATCTCAGATGGGTATCACCTTGGCCTCCCACACAAGCCACCAGGGTTCGATCCCTGATGCAGGTTTTACTGACCAGGTTTTAATATTTATAATTACTCGTTATACCTATGGTCTACCCTAATGCACTAACGGGAAGTGTACCCGGTCGTATGTAGTGTAGTACTCGGTAAAACCGAGGTCGTCCCAAGAGCTACAAGGATCGAAAATTAACTTAAGTCTATGTCACGATTTTAATTGCTTTTAAGATTGAAATAATAAACTAACTAATAAAATAAGGGAATAAAAGAAAGCAGATAAAGGCAAGAATTGAGATCAATGGAGGAAAGTGGTGCTAACCTAGTTACTCATCCTAACTAGTAATGCTTACGTCTAATTACTTCCAATTACTTCAGGTGGGGTCAAAGTCGAGAGGACAACATTTGGTCAGTTCGCCCTAACCTATCAGCAAATATGCCATCACTGGAGAAGTCAGGTATCCCCTCATAAGTCCAGTTGTTCCTAGGCCAACACCAAAACAATTAAGGTATCATAACTAGGCCAGCACCAGAGGTGCTTAGCCAAACATTTAGTAAATTAATCCAACGATAATGAATAAAACATGAATAGAATTAAACATAATGTTTGATAAAATATTACTTGATGAAAAGCTAATAATGATGATGATTGCAGGTGAATTCTTCCTTGAAAAATGGCTTCGGACAGCTGGAAATTGCCCTGGAGTGGTGCCCTAATCGACCCCTAGGAGAGGGGTGAAGAGAGATACTCAAAAATACAGATTTAGGGCTGTATTTATAGGCCGCGACAAGGTTACGGCGTAACCTTAAGGGCTAATTACGCCGTAACTAATTACGTCGTAATTAAATTCATTAGTTACGTCATAACTGAAGTTACGCCATAACTAAATTAGAATTATGTCGTAACTTATGTTACTTCGTACTTTTCATTATCCTTTCTTATATTTGAAACTTTATAAGCCTTCACTACGACTTAGGCCCTTGAAGTAGCGCATGGATTCATATCAAGTCCAAAAGCCTTTATAATACTTATAAGATATTTACGGCTTCAGCCCCTCGTCGTTCTTGATATTTATAAACTTGGTCCTTGAAGTGAATAAAATAAATATTAACTTGCCGCTTCCAGTCCATGGACTTCAAAACTTTACGCCCAAGTAATTAAGGCGTAACTAAATCACTAGGTTACGCCATAATTCTTCGTATGCACATACTTATCCACTGTGAAATTATCTCTACGGCTTAACTAAATTTCCATGTTACGCCGTAACCTTCACAAAAATAATTACGTCGTAACCATAAGAGTTGGTTACGCCGTATCCTTCAAAGCATCGTATTTACGTCGTAACATTATTAATGAGTTACGGCGTAATCTTCACATTGAATACATAGGCCCTCGTAAATCTATCTTCAGAACATATATTTGGCCTTATATCATATCTTTTCCGCTCCAACGCCTCATTTATCCGGAAATACAAATATGAACGAATTAAGTACCATATTAATACAAATGAGGCGATAAACACGGGAATTTGATATATAAAAGATCAGGCTAATTTGATGTTATCAAATATCCCCTACTTGAACTCTACTTGCCCTCAAGTAGACCCTTTAAATAATTCTTATAAAGATATCTCCCAAGATTAATTGGAAGATATGAGTTTAAAAATCACCTAAGCTAGAAAATTTCAAACCGAGCACCTCACGAAAAGGGAATTGAAATCAAACTCTCTCTCATAATTCATGTGTTTACTTTTGAGTGATCACTCAACTGCTCAGTCATGGCAAGTATTCTATCATAGGCTTTGCAAAGATACTAATCTCCACCACTAGAGTCTATGGATGCAGCTATTCTAAAAGGCAATGGGTTGACACAACATAAAGGCTTATGGGGTTATTTTGTCATTTCTAACGGGCTATTTCGAAGGGAACAAAATCAATGATACATGACCAAATCCATGGTCAAGACACCAATGATTGCTCGCTTCCTCACCTAAGCTCGATTCATGACTAAGGGTATGATAAGACATGGGAAAATTTGAATGGGTGTAAATAAAAAGACACGAAAAAAATAGATTCCTAAGTCCACAGTCGCCCCACCATTAGTCGCATTTAATCCCATAGCAAAAACCTAGGGTCAAAAGTCAAGGGGTCTTCAATACACGAGTCAATGCATAAGAAATGTAGTGTAGTGCCTCATGATCTCCATAAATTAGGAAAATAAGACGCATTAACTCGGCCTTCATCATTAATGAAAAAAAATGTGCTATAAATAATTTTAAAATTTGAGTCAATTTAGCACATATTTCTATCAAAATCGACCATTTCTATCTCCCATCCCCCCACTTGAAATGTACAATGTCCCCATTGTACGAATATTGATTAAAATTTGAAAGGCGAGATAGAAATATTCGGGTTTCTAATTTTATCCGTAAGACAAAACGGATTTGTAAAAATTTGCGCTAGTTGAACAAGGCGAAAACACTAATTATAGACAAAACACTTGCTTGCATGCTCATTTTTTTTTTTTTTTTGATGCAAGACAAGGTATACATTGATTTAAATGATACGAACATAAAAAGTATCCCCCCACTTGAGATCAACTATTATCTAAACCTAATTTTCTTCTAAAACCCTTTATTCAAAACCCGCGACTTTCACTAGTGGAACCAAAATTAACCAACAGTGCCCGGACCATGGACATAAGGAAACTACAGGGTAGGCTAGGCAATAGATGTAACGAAACAATTATATTGGGTGAACAAAATGAAAGGGATGGCTCTGAAAGGTGTATCTAGGGGTATCTTGCACTAATGGTGAGTGCAACAAAAAGGGTATAACAGGGTGATTGATTGATCGATGTGAAAAGTCAATATACACAATACATATATGGGCTATTTGGGTTTAATCCAAAATTGCCTTATATCCTAGCTGCACCGATCACACCAAGTTACCTCATTGTAATGCTCATGATAATGGTCTCGGAAAGATATGCAAGGCCAAGTTCTAAAGTATACTACAGCCACCGGCACACTCATTTTTATGGTATTATATATAAGGGGAAAACGGAAAGGCTTATCCTCACACAATTGAAATATAGGGTAGGTGTGCTTAGTAAAGATTAATCTAGTTAAGTATTGAAAAACATGTCAAAATTTTACTAATGAAACACTTTTCATCAAAAACTAGAAAAATAAAGGCAAGTAAAATCAAGCGGGTGTCTATATCTAATCTAAGCATATAATAAAAAAATAATAAGGGTTAGAGATGGAACGGAAAACTCCTCTGGATTTGCTCAGCATGATCGAAATTACACGAATAAACGTGTCCCGCTTTGAGATTTATGAGCAAACCTTAATAACCTGAATTTACTTAAGACAACCAAATGCATCATACTAGAAAAACTACAAGCAATAAAAGAAAATGAAAAGCCTAACTCACTTTTGTAGGAATCACGGTTGCATTTAGCATATTCAACAAGCCTTTTAAACCACTTGGTGTCCCAAGTGGACGAGTGAAGTCTCGTGAGGGTTTACAGGGAACACACCCACAAAGTTCATTTAAAACTAATACAAGGTTATGGTGTGTAAGTTTAAAATGAAAAGTTTGGTTACAGGAGAGGTTACGGCGTAATCACATAAGTGAGTTACGCCGTAATTAGATAAAACCTGGAGACCTTCGATACTGGAGGAGGGTTACGGCGTAACTCAAGGTTATGGTTACGCCGTAACAACTACACAGAATGGAAATTCCAGACTGGTTCTCAATTTTGGTGAGCTTAAATGCAATCCTCCTTGCTCCATTTCCTGCAAAATATAAATACAAACATACCAAACCCAACTATTCTAATGAAATAGAAAATACCAGATAGGCATGGGGTGCCTCCCACGAAATGCTTGTTTTTGTTCGAGTCACGAGCTTGACTCCACCCTTATTTACTACGTAAAAGGGTGTTCATCCCCTCACTTGAAATCAAGTGTGGGTGAAAATAGCAATAAACACCATGAGGGTGTGAATTTGCTATGGGATGGGGAAATGATAAATTATGATCATACCTAAAAGGAGATGCCGTTTCCCTCCATATCTTACCCGTTTTAGTTGATGGCATTGATGATTGGTTCACCTTGTGATGTGGCTGATTAATCGGCTCATATGTATCCTCGTTAATCACTGAAGTGTACAACATCTTGTCCTCTAATTCCTTTGCAAGATCAACTAAAATTGGTTTAGTAGCCGGAGCTATATAACCATCATCAGGTGATGCGACAAGCGACGTTTCTGAGGTCAAGGGTTGCGCAATTTCATCCATGTTTTCAGCAACCTGTATAGGAAAACTAGCAAGATTGTTAGTTATAAAAGAAGAGTTAGAAGTGTTATCATTTTGAATTGTAATTGATTCCACATTAGCTTGTGGTATTGCTTCATCATCCTGTAAGCTCCATGCTTCCATCTTTTTCAATTGATCATTGCTTGATTCTTCATTTCTCACAACCTTCAAACTTCCTGGAAAAGGGATAGGTGGGACATAAGGTCTGATAGAAGGTAAATCTCCAGGAACCGGCTCGTTGTTGACTTCTTTCATTTTTCCCACCATTGCTTTGATAGTTCCAACCGCATTCTTTTTACTTTCCAGGTCCTTTTGGTTTAATTCTTTAAGTTTAGCCTCCAAGCTTTTCCTTTTAGCGTCATGCTTATTTAAATTCAAGTCCGCACCCTCCTTGAATTTCCTAATTGTTTCGTCATTCGAGTCGTGCATCCTTTTTAAATTGTCAGAGAATTTTTTGACAGCTTCCTCCAATGACTCAACATATCTAACCTGCTCATATTCATTGCGTTCTTCTTGGAGAGAAAGCTCTTGTATAGCATGAATGTTTTCCTTAACCATATTGATATCACATCCAAGTTCATTAATTCTTTTAGTGATATCGCCAATGTCATCCAGCTATTGGTATTGCTATTTATGGACCAAGTGGTTGCTCCATCATACCAATTTCATGAATGGTCAGCCATCTTTTCAATTAATCTAAGGGCTTGTGCAGGTGGCATTATAGGGATAGGTCCTTGAGAGTCGAGCATTTGGCCGGACGGGATGTTTAAACCTATATAGAAAATAAGGACCATCTTATGGTGGCTGAGATCATATGTTGGGCACATGTAAAGAAGGTCATTATATCTTTCCCAAGCTTCATCTAGCGTTTCATCCATCTTCTGTCTGAAACTCCTTATTTCTTCCATCTTCTTGGCAATCTTTGAAGGATGACAATATCTCCGAATGAATGCTTTCTTTAAAAGATTCCATGTATTGATCGACCCAGCAGGAAGCATCTTCATCCATCTTCTGGCTGCACCAGTGAGTGTAATTGGGAACACTCTAAGCATTAATGCATATTCAGTGACTCCTGGAGTGTGGAAAAGATCTGCGATCTCCAATACTCTTCCCACATGTAGGTGGGCATCATCATCCTTAGTTATCGAGAAAAGCTTTTGTCTAAGTTCCCTCATGAACTGGCAGCTGATCTCAAAGTCGATGTCATCATTAAACTCGGGATATACGATGCCTGATCTTTGGTTACCTTGAGTCAAAGCAATTTTTCTTCCATAGTGAGCATGTCAAAATCTGAATCTTCCATATCCCGATATATCAGAAACAAACAAAAACAGAAAAGAAGAGAAAAAGAAAACTAAAAACTAAAATAAAAGAAAAACTTAATTTAAAATCCTAAATAGCTCCCCGGAAGAGGCGCCAAAAACTTGATGCAGGTTTTACTGACCAGGTTTTAATATTTCTAATTACTCGTTATACCTATGGTCTACCCTAATGCACTAACGGGCAGTGTACCCAGTCGTGTGTACTGTAGTATTCGGTAAAACCGAGGTCGTCCCAAGAGCTACGAGGATCGGAAATTAACTTAAGTCTATGTCACGATTTTAATTGCTTTTAAGATTGAAATAATAAATTAACTAATAAAATAAGGGAATAAAGGAAAGTAGATAAAGGCAAGAATTGAGATCAATGGAGGAAAGTGGTGCTAACCTAGTTACTCATCCTAACTAGTAATGCTTACGTCTAATTACTTCCAATTACTTTAGGTGGGGTCAAATTCGAGAGGACAACATTTGGTCAGTTCGCCCTAGCTTATCAGCAAAGATGCCACCACTGGAGAAGTCAGGTGTCCCCTCATAAGTCCAGTTGTTCCTGGTCCCCTAAGCCGAGTCATTAAGTTCCGCTACATGCTAGACTTAAGTTCCGAGTCATTAATTATACGGAAGCAATGTAAATGCAAACAAAACAATTAAGGAATCATAACTAGGCCAGCATCAGAGGTGCTTAGCCAAACATATAGTAAATTAATCCAAAAATAATGAATAAAACATGAATAGAATTAAACATAATGTTTGATACAAATTACTTGATACAAATTACAACATTGTAAATACCAACCTCAAACACATTTCTAAACATACAATTCAAACAACTTTTCATCAATATTCATCATGTCACAAAAAAAAGACTCCCACATCAAAAAACCGACGATCCCGACTTCCCCAAAATTCCCCGAATTTGAATTTCTCACCGGATCCACCGTTTGAATTAACCGGTATAATACCACCAAAAAATCGGGGTATCCGTTTTCGTGCACCCGGTTTTGAATATCAAACACGACTACCACAACCCAACCAAAATCAAAACCCATTTTACGTCAATCGTCAATATTAATGAAGTTTAATTTTGTTTTTAAAAATATTTGAATTTAAAAAATAAAAAATAAATAAATAAATCCCAGGTCATTACTGTGGCAACTAGGTCGTCGTCAGGTTGTCAGAGAGAGAAAGCTGATGTGGCAGGATCGACCTAGGTCACCACTGTGTGCAGCGTTACTGGGTGGGGTTTAGAAACTAACAACCTATTTGTTCTTGATGATTGTGCCCAAACCTGCTAACCATGCATTTTTCTTGTAAGTTTAATTGTTTGTTCATTACAAAAGTGTTAGCTGATGTTCTCATGGGCTTTATCATGATTGATTAGACTTGGATTAGTATTATTTTATATTCCCATTAGTTAGTATGTTATCTTTACTCTATACTACATATAATAGAAAAACAGTCAAAGGTGAAAAGTTGAAAAGTTGAATAGTTGAATAGTTGAAATTGGTCAAATGAGAGAGAAATACATATTGTAATTAATACTCTTATTAAAATACCCCATTACTTAAAAGTACAATAATTTATTCACGTTGTACAACCAATTAAAAGCACATCTACCAAATTAAAAACAAACAATTAAAACATCACTTACTAAAAAGTACAATAAAAATTTCATAACATACAATTTAAAGAAGCTACAACATAATCCAAAATATAAAATAATTATACACACTAATTAATGTTATTTTTAAAACACCCTAAAATAAAAAGTACATGTTATTATACACATTATACAAATTAATAAAACACACAAAACTTCATACAAGCTAAAAAGTTAATGTTACATATAGTTTTGAAAACCGGACCGGACTTGACCAACGTGTTCAACCGAGAACTGATGTCATCACCGGTTCGGCTAACCAATTAAAGCCATCCGAAAACGAACCAGAGAGGACCCGTTGAAACTGATACAAACTGGTGAATCAGGTCTCATCGAGATCTATTTCTCCGGTTATTCGTCACAGGGTACCCGCCGTCGAAACGCGCGGGTTCCCTGCTATATACTATATATATACAACATAAAATGTAAAAATGGTTAATGGGGAATTGTTGAAAATTGAAATGTTGAAAAAAAAAAGTCAAGGTGAAAGTTTAAACTTGAAATGTTAAAACGTTTAATGGAAGGAAAAGTCAAGGTGAAAAGTTTGCAAAATGCTAATGGGGGAAAGTTAGAAAACTTAATAAGGAATGTGTTTAATGGACGAATGCGTTTAATGAATGCACACTCTAAAATAATTCCTCAACGCTACAAATGCGTTTAATGAATGCACACTCTAAATATTTGTAAGGTATGATTTTGAATCCTGGAATTGGCCGTGAAGATACTTAATTTCTTGTGCTCTATCTGAAGAAGATATGTTCCTTTTGAAACTAAAGAGAACACAATTCCCTGTGCGTCGTAGCTTTACAATGACTATCAATAAAGCTCAGGGTCAAACAATTCCAAATGTGGGTGTCTATTTGCCCGATTATATTATCTCACATTTCCAGCTTTATGTTACGTTGTCTAGAGGGATATCACGTAGAACAACAAAGTTATTAGTGGAACCAGTCAAAGGATTCGGTCAAGGCAGAGTCTACACCTCAAACTTCATGTACCAAGAAGTTTTACACGACGAGTAACATGAATTGTTAGTTATTATCTCATAATTGATGTAATGTTTTATTTTAAGTTCATTAAATATTTTTATTTGTCGTTTGATACATGTTAAGATTTTTGCTAGAGTTGAATTATCACATTTACAACCATTTGAAATTACATTTTGATCTTTTCACTATCTGTTTTGAACGTTATAGGAAACACTTACCATAATATCACATATCGTTAATTGTCTGCCGCTAGGCACGGGTACTCGCCTAGTATATAAAAAAGAAAAATAGTCAAAGTTGAATTTTTAAAAGTTGAAAGTCAAAGGTAAGATAAAACTTAAATCTATTTTTAAAAACAATTGAAAACTTAAACTATCTTCGGGGGTGTTTGGGGAGTTTTTTAGATGACCATTGTGTTTTTAAATTTTAATTAACAAAATATGCACTTTTAGAAATATTTTGTATATCATGTTATTTAATAATTGTTTTATTTTTGGTGAACGTTATTCAATTATTCTTGGTTTATTTGTATAAAAAGGCATCATACTTGCTACCTCTTGTCATTGTATGTTGCGTACTTTTTGTTCTCAACTTGACACCAACCTTTTGAATTCGTGCTATTGTGTATATCCAGTTTGGCATCGTTAGTCCTTTATACTAACGACCGTTATTAAATAACATAAAACTTTGTTATCTTACTTTTTTTTACGGTTTCGTCTGTTTTTTTTACATTTTCGTCTATTTTGTTTACCTTTTTGTTCGTTGTTTTACAACAACGGACGAAAACGTGAAAAAAAAGAGACAAAAACGTAAATAAATAGACGAAAATGTAAAACAACGAATGAAAATGTAAAAAACAGACGAAAAAGTAAATAAATAGACAAAAATTTAAAACAACAGATAAAAATGTAAAGAAACAGACGAACACGTAAAAAAAACAGGCGAAAACGTAAAATATCGAACGAAAACATAAAAAACGTACGAAAACATAAAAAATATACGAAAACGTAAAGAAATCTACGAAAATGTAAAAACCTACGAAAACGTAAAAAACAGACGAAAACGTATAAACAGATGAAAAAGTAAAAACAAAGCAAAACGTAAAAAAAATAATCGAAAACATAAAAAAACAGACGAAAACGTAAAAAAATGGACGAAAACGTAAAAAAATACGAAAACGTAAAAATAGAAGAAAACGTAAAAAAATAGACGAAAACGTAAAATACAGAGGAAACCGTAAAAACGGATGACAACGTATAAAAAAGTATAAAAAAGTAACATAACGAAATTTCAAGTTATATACTAACGGTCGTTAGTATAAAGGACTAAAGATGCCAAGTCCAAAACATATGAATTGTACATATTCTTTAATTTGAAATCTTAAACTATCTTAGGAAAGTATGCAAGGTTCATAAAAGTGAAAACTTATGAAGGAAACGTGGCTGGAATCGTTAAAATGAAAGGCTGTGCACATGCCTGGAAAACTTATTGAATGAAACATGGCTGGAAAATCATTACCCACGAACAAAAAAATACTCACACATAACAAAAGAACTCCCACCCACCTCCCATTTCTCTCCCCCTAAAATAGTTAAAAATAAAACACACACACACACAAACACTATTATCTCATTCTCTCATTTTTATTTTCACATATTCCACCGCTAAAACCCAAAATCGTAGTCTACCACCCCCACTGAAACCTACCATACCCAAATCCCAGAATAAGCTATCTAAATCCGCCGCTACCACCCTCAACTGATTCCGCTGCCACCACCACCGGTTTGTTTGACTTGTTTCGGTTTTAGTGGTTTAGGTGGGTGGTTTTGGTTTAGGGTGTTTTGGTCGTTTTGGGTTTTTGTACTTGAGATCCGATCGGATATGTGTTGTTGATTTTTCTAGAATTGGTGAGTTCTATTGGAATATTGTTTGGTAAAAAATGGCTAATGATTTTTATTTTATTTTTTGGCCAATTTTGTCTCTGTTATTTGAAAGTTTGTAGTTGTTATTTGATTTGTTAGTCTTTGAGCCTTTGGTTTTAGATCTTTCGAGTTATATATGATATTGAATAAGAAATTTGTGAGAATGCCATGAGGCCAATAACTTTTTTAGGCCATAAAGTGGTCACATAAATAGAATGGTATGTTTTTGTAAGTTTACCATGACATGTTTTTTTATTTGAGGCCAATGATGTTTAGATTTATTTATTTATTTATTTATTTTTTGTCTTGGGATTTAGGTATTTTTTATGTGTTCAACACTGCTCACTAGAAAACCAATGATATAATCATAAAACCCATTCACTGCTACCGTCCAGATCTTTCATCATCATTTTTTTTGCTCAAGTTGTGTTAATTTATTCATCTACATTCGTTTTTCATAAATAGATTATGGAAATTTTGACTAATTTCGTTAACCCTCTTGGGAATTATAGGTCTATATACAGATTTCACAACATATATTACAATCACTCAAAATTTATTAAGCCAAAAAACTAATCCGCTAATATGGCATCGAGCAATCCAAAACCAAATCATATTTGATCAGTCTTCACCACCAATTTCTCCAGCTGACGAGCACCTAAAGGTTCAAACAAAAGATGAACATGGTGACCCCTCTAAACCAACCGGTGATCGAGCAATCATTATCATGTTTTTACTTATCCAGCGAAATTAAGAAGAATAATTTAATAAATCCATTTCCATATTGTATGCAATGATCATGTTCGATGTAATCTCGCCAGATGATGCATACTAATTAATAATTACACAATTAATTAAAGTGATTTTATACCGGTCATTAGAATTATATGAAACCAATTGATGCATAACTATACACCCATAACACTAACTAAGAATAATATCAGGTTACCAAATATGACTACATATTTTGATACCAAATCAGTTATGCACAATTAATTGCATGCCCTATTATTCTTTTAAGGAATCTCAATCCGGAAAATGGATTATGTAATGAAACGAGGTTGATATGTAAATGTTTTGACCCTAATGTCATCAATGCTAAGATTGTTGTCAGACAACACGCTGGAGTTAGAGTGCTCTTGCCAAGAATATCTCTTGCTCCATCTGAAGAAGACATGTTCCCTTTCAAACTAAAGAGAACACAATTCCATGTGCGCCTTTCAATGGCTATCAATAAAGCTCAGGGCCGAAAAATTCCAAATGTGCGTGTTTAGTTGCTTGACTCTGTTTTCTCGCATGCCCAGCTTTATGTTGCTTTGTCTAGAGGGATATCACGTAAAAATACAAAGGTATTAGTGAAGCCAGTAAAAGAGTTCAGTGAAGGAGGTGTCTACACCTCAAATGTCGTCTACCAAGAAGTTTCACGCGACGATTAACGTGTATTGTTAGTTAGTATCTTATAATTGATGTAGTGTTTTCTTGTTGAGTCTCACTAAATATTTTTATATGTTGTTTGATACATGTTAAATTTTTTTGCTAGAGTTGAATTATCGCATGTGACAACCGTTTGCAATTACATTTTGATATTTTCACATTCTATTTTGAACGTTATACGAAACACTTACTACAATATCACATATCGTTAATTGTCTACTGCTAGGCATGGGTACTCGCCTAGTTTATACAAACGCATGTATCACATTATCATTAATCAAATACACAGTTTACAAAGTTTACATTGTATCATAGGGTAATTCCGATCCTCTATAACCCTAAAAACAATACCAATGTTTCACAGCCTCTCCCACCTCCCTTCTCCGTAAGACATCACCTCCATAATGACCAACGGTCATCACCCTCCACCACCTCCTACCCTCACCCTCGTTGAAAAACTCTATGCCGTCCACAAAATCAATAACCTTGTCCTCGTTAAACTCAACATAGACGAGTTAAATTACTCGTCTTGGTGCTATTTCTTCAAGATACATTGCAACAACTTTGGTGTCCTAAAGCACATCCAAAGTGCTCCCGCGGGCTCGTCCATTTCGCCACCACCAACGGAGGAATGGTTAACTGCTGATTCCATCGTGAAGTCATGGTTATACCTTACTCTTGCTTCTACTCTCCAAGGAAGACTAATCAAAGCCAACCCTCCCACGACTAAAGATGCTTGGGATCAGGTTAAGAAGATTTTTCTCGACAACAAACGTACACGAACGATTGTTATAAAAGGTGAGTTACGTGTGCTTCACATGAGTGATCTTAGTGTCGATGCCCATTTTCATAAAATAGAGTCCATTGTTACTCTCTTGAATGATATCAACTCATCAATGAGTGACGACTCCAATGGAAACACTTGTAATACAGGTTCACAAAATACCAATTGTAACATAGGTTCACAAAATAATATACCCGCTAGACTTACTGGATTGGATTTTTAAAGGCAGTGTCACTTACTTGCATTCCTACAGGCCTAAAATATGTTGTTGGCCCAATATGGTCTATCTCTATCTACAGGCTAGGCCAATTACCAGCTTCATCATTCCTAGGCACAACAGGCTACTATAGTTTCACTCCTCAACAACAGGTGTTGTATGCTCGTATTGTTTATGGCTCGGCTCTACAATCCACTTTACCCGGTCAAGAAACACTTTTACCACAAGCCTTCAACACCATGACACTTCATGATCTTGCCAATGCAAATTGGAACATGGATACAGGTGCGTCCTCTCATCTTAACTCTTTTGCTAATAATCTTAGTACTATTTTTCATTCTTATATTTATCCATCTGTTCTTGTTGGTGATGGGAAATCTGTTCTCGTCACCACCACGGGCCATAGCACTTTGACTACTCCACACAGAACCCTTCTTTTAAATAATGTACTAATACCCCTAATATTGTTAAAAATTTAATCTCGATATGTCATTTTGTTCATGATAATAAATGTACAATTGAGTTTGATGAGTTTGGTTTTTCTGTGAAGGATTTATGGACCCATCAAATTCTACTCTGATGTCAGCATACATGGCACCAACGTCTTGGTCATCCTGGAAATGACGTGATACGTTCTTTAGTTTCTAATAATTTCACTTCATGTAATAAGACTAAGTCTCCCGTGCTTTGTAATGCTTATCAGCTCAACAAACACTTGCGACTAACTTTTTTAGTTTTTGAGACAATAGTTAAGTCTCCTTTTGATGTTATTCATTCGGATTTGTGGACCTCTCCACTTTCGAGTATTATGGGTATTAAATATTTTTTTTTTCTAGATCATTTTTCGCATTATTTGTGGGTGTATCATTTACGAAATAAGTCTGATGCTTTGTCAAAATTTATTCATTTCCATGCTTTTGTTAAGAACCAATTCAATGGTGACATTAAGTTTTTGAAATTATCATGGGAGCGAATGATACGTACCATTAACAACCTCATCCGAACCCTTTTATTTCAAGCACACTCACTACCCACTTTTAGGTTGAAACCTTTCATATGGCAACCTATCTTTTAAACACATTACCTTCCATCGCCATACAAAATGAGATCCTTGTACTCACCTATATAAGACCAACCACTTATACGGATCTCCACATTTTTGGTTTCCTTTGCTATCCACATGTTCACACCAATCACAAACTTGAACCGCGAGCAACACCATCTATTTTCCTTGAGTATCCAACCAACCATTGAGAGTATAGGTGTCTTGATTTAAAAACTAACATGATTATACTTTCTCGTCATGTCACTTTTGATGAGACGGTATATCCTTACGGGTATATGACTCCTAATACCTCACCCTAATGCACATTTCTTAGCACGTCTCCCAACTTTATTCAACAATATCTAGTTACCAACTCCCTTAATCACCCCTCACCTAATACCACTGCTACCAATGCGCCAAACACTACCCACCCTTCTTCGGCTCAGCCCAATTGATAAGGTTTTAAAATGTACCTTTTTGAGGGGTCGTTTAAGCCCTTATTTGATCACTTTTGTATCCGTTATTACTTAATATCGTTCCTTTTCACTTTTTAGGTCTCTTGAAGGGAAATTGCTGTAATGGCACTTATTTTGACGAAAAGGCGCGGATATACGAAGAAAATAGCCAAAGTCAAGAATCGAGACACTCAAGCTGCTGAAATACAAGGGGACAGAGTCAGGTGTTATCTGTGACACCGTCGCATCACTTTTGTGACGGCTCAGTAGCCAAATTGCTTATTTTCTAATGACGGTGTCAGGCTTTAAAAGAGTAGGTCGTCGCAACTCAGACGGCCTAGATTTGATCCAGACGGCGTCAGAGACTGAAGGGGACGGCGTCACAAGCATAAGGTGACGCCGTCGAAAGACTAACGTGGCCATGATGAAACCCTAATGACGGCGACCCGACGGCGTCACAGTTCATAAGGTGACGCCGTCGCGATTGTAATCTTATATATAGAATCCAAATTTTTTAGTTTTCAGTGTGTAGTCTTTTGGAGTAAAAACCTAAACCGAACCAAGGCTGTCTTGTACAGTATTTTAGGGTTCCAAACCCTATCTTACACCAAGATAAGTGTTTTACTTCATTAATTCGATTATGTCTTCAATTATTTGTGTGTATGCTTGCATGTTCTCCATGTCCGGCTAATTTACTTGTGTGTTTGCTTAGGGAATATGAAACTTAATTATTGAATATTGATTGGTTGTCTCTTATCTTAATTGTTAATGATCTAGTAATGTGATAGGTCATTCATTGTGTAGTTAATGCTTGATTAATCTTTGTGAACCTTAGACTATAACACCTAGAGTAGTTGTAGGCTAAACCATCCAAAGAGTACCTTAGAGTTAGAGTCTATAATTCCTAGAGATTTTGTAGATGAGACCCTTTGGTAGTTTCAAAGAGTTAGGGACAAACGCATACCCTACGACTTTAGACACACAACGCGATTAAGAATAAGGACGTGACAATTCAACCATCAATAGGAGATAATTAAGGAGTAATAAAACCTAAGTAAGCCCATCTTTAAACCATCATACGAGCACACAATAATTAGACATAGACTACATACACCATTAGATTAGATAATTAGACAAGTAGAGTAATCGGTAGAAATACCAACCCCCAAATCCAAACCCCGAGATTCGTACCTTTCCTTTTCTTAAAAATATAAAAATGATAAAAAAAATAATCTTCCTTAACCCCAACCTTAGCGTAGTAACTCCTCACTAGCATTCCTATTCCCCTAGAGAATTATATCAATACCCGTGGCTTACCCTAATACTACACTACAACGATTAGGTTCACTGCCTAAGGTGTTATAAAACTTGCTCGAAGAAAAGGAAGTTCCTTTGACCCCGAACGATGCGTGTAGCGTTATCAAGTTTTTGGCGCTGCTGCCGGGGAATAGAATAGCTAGTTAGTAGTCCACCTCGTTTAGGTTTCTTTGCTTGATTCCTATCAAGTAAATTTTTCTCATTTTTTTAGCTTCCTCGTAGTCCATCCCCCTTCTTCGTGACCTTTGTTCGTAATCCCATCACTTTTCATCATGGAAGGTGATAACCCACCACCATTCATCAACCTACCACCAAATGACTCGCCAAGAGCCCGTACTCTTGATAAATACTCGAGACTAAGCCACCTATGCTATAGAAACACCATTGAGCTTCCCGACCAAGCCCAAACTATGGCCCTGCGATCCGACACCATCCGGTTGGTGCAAAACGGATGTGCATTCCATGGACTTCGTTCCGAAGATCCTGATCAGCATCTTAAGGATTTCCTTAAAATTGTCGATTCTATAGACCTCGATGCTACTACTCGGGAGACCACGCGCTTGCGTCTCTTCCAATTCTCTCTACGGGACCAAGCTAGTAATTGGCTTGAGCGACTTCCCGCCGGCTCCATCTCAAGTTGGGATGATCTCACCTCTTGCTTACTTTCTCAATTTTTCCCACCGGGGAGAACCACTAAGCTTAGGAATGACATCTTGATGTTCCAACAATGTCAAGGTGAATCTCTCTACGAAGCATGGACTCGATTCAAGGATTTACTTCATAAAGTCCCTCATCACGGCATTGATCTTTGGCTCCATGTCCAACTTTTCTATGATCATGTCAGCTTCCCCACCAAGCGATCCATTGACCAAGCGGCCGGTGGAAAACTTAGCGATCTCACCGCGGAAGAATCATGGGGTATAATAGAGGACCTTGCTCTCTATGACAACGAAAGTTGGAATGACCCCCGTGAGTTGCCCAAAAACGTTAAGGCAATCTCCTTTCCTCCCATTGACTCACAAACTTCCAACCATAGGATGCTCGAACTTGAAGATCAAGTTAAATTCCTAATGAGTTCCTACGAAAATCCTAAGTCTTCACGCCATGTGAACAAAGTTTCTTCCTCGTGTGAGCCGTGTAGTGATCCTTATAACACGCGCACTTGCACTCGATTACCCAAACATGCTTCCGTTGACTATGCGTCTTCACGTATTAATGGAACGGGAGGAAGATTCCCTAAAACACCCGGACCTAGGATTTTTAATGACGCCCGAGAAGCATGGAAGAACAAGCCCGACTTCTATTGGGGACAAACCAAAGAGTTCACTTCCAATGATTTCTCATAGCCCCCATCTCATGGCCCTACCCAACAAAGCATTGAGGGGATGTTGCAACACCTAGTCGCATCCCAAGAAGCTCAAATTGCTAAGCTCTCAGATCATTTTAACCAACAACAAGCCGATATGAAAAGAAAGATAGATAACCTCTTGAAAGCCATGACTAATACTGATAGGAAGGTTAATTCTATCTCAACTCCTGAACCTTCCGGTGTAGAGATTAAAGACCCAAGTAAGCTAGCTAAGCAAGTTCAATTCGTCAATACCATCGCCTTAGTGAAACCTAATAGAACAAATGACGAAGCGAACCATGAGATGATACTTGAGGTTAAGGAAACACCGACGAATGAAACAACCAAGGAAGTAAATGAAGTAGACAATGACTATTTCAATAAGTTTCCTACGGAAAAAGAACTATCTCGCCACCCTCACTTAGTGTGTGACCTCCGTCACATGTACGTTAGGAAAAGCCCTAGGATTAAGTTTGGGAACCCTTGGAATCTTAACATACCATGTTGCATAGGACACCTTTTTGTGGCAAAGGCCTACATTGATCGCATGTCCCCAATCAATATAATGACTAGCACCTACTACAATTGGGTAATGAAGAAGCCTATCCCAACTAGGCAAGACCCCGATAATCCTAGGGAGAGTTGCAATTTTCTTGGTAGAGTTAAGGGATTGCCCGTCCATGTAGGTAGTTTCATGTTTCCTATGGATTTCATAGTGGTAAATGATATTAGTACGGCCATAGATCCTAGCTTGTCCTACATTATTCTAGGAAAACCTTTCATGGAAAACACCGGGATGACTTATGATCCTTCATTAGGAATAGTGCGATTCAAGGATGAGACCGATGATGTAGCTTACCAAATGCCGTTTAAGATTGAGAAGTTTTCATCACTCTCCAATGATGAAAAGGAACTTAAACTATCGGTCTACTATAGGAATGAGGAAGATAAGGAGAAGGGAGTAGATTATGTTATGGCCAAGATTCTAGGTTTCTATAAGGATTGCTTGAACTTAGGACCCGAATATAGGACCAATTGGGGAGAGGACGACCTCTTAGAAAGGTGCATTATAGGGCACTTTTACAACATGGAACCCCCCAATGGAGACCGTCATAAGGAAGAAGGTGACGGTAATGAAGTCACGTAGAAGCACGACTACGAGTCTAGCTACAAGACTCATAAATAAAGAAAAGCGTTTCGTGGGAGGCAACCAATGCTTAATTTTTTGCTTGTTAGTGTCATGTATCTTTTATTGATTGCTTATTCTCATGTTTAAATTTGTAAAAATGATTTATTTTGTTTTTAACCTCGTCTTAATTGCATATAAAGGTATTTTACATAAGGGATAAGTGTAGGGAGGATTACACACGTTTTCAAAAGAAACGTAAACATGAGAATTTCAATTAATTAAAAGATATATATGTGTGTTTGTTCGAGTCAAATGCTTGTATCGAGTCATAATGGATGCTTTGCAGAAATTTTTCTAGATTCTAAAGATGTAAATTTTCTAAAATTTTATCCAGAAAATCGCAGACCAGTTTTTGTCAGGATAACCTGACGGCTTCAGGATCGCAACCTGACGACGTCAGGAAGGAGTAAAAACAACAGATTACTTTTTTCTCGTTTTCTGAGCTACTTATAAATTTTTGGAATTTTCCAGGTCTTAATTTTCCAGAAATTCTGTAAACATCCATTCCACAAGCATTATATCCTAGTTTAATAGAGTCTTATATATATTATTACCGCCGATTTTACGCGAAGGTTTCGTTTGTTTTCTTCAAATGTGCAGGTTTTATTTATCAAGAAGAAGATACATAAGGTTGGAAGGAGCTTTTCACGCATACATTCTTCTTGGAAAGGATTTAACCACCACTTTACACGGATCCTACCGAGCTAATCAGGGGAGTATTAGTTTCTTTCGTTTTTAATTACCTTCCATTATCATAACTTTGATACTTTCGGGGAACGTTGGGGACAATGTTCAGTTTAAGTGTAGGGAGGGAGAATAAAACGAGAACTTTGAAACTATGCTTATCCTTGATTATTTGCTTTGTCCAATTGTATTTGTGTAATAAACCATGAGAAAATGTCGGTTAGGGTAATTTTGGCACCAAATTTAAAATTTTTCATGACATATAGGAGTGGGCCATTAGTTTTAACAAAACCGTCTCACGGATAGGAAGTTGCATGACTAGCACAAAAACCCTTTACCACTTAAATTCCACCCAAAATGTGAGGATCACCCTAAGATTAGTAGGAATTAAAGCATTCATCTTTAATGCTTAGTGTGTGAACCGGTAGTATATTAGATTCTAGAACTTATTTTGTGATGCATCCCGAGATCGCTAGTAAGACTACACTTGTGTAGTTAGGAATAACTAAATGATAAGAGGCATTAGGATAACCCTTGTTTGATACCCGTAATATAATTACTTCTTCCACCTCGGTTGAGTAATTCCCTCACACCCTTGCGTTGTACTCACTTTTAGTACACGATACCCCTAGTTAACCCCTCTGAGCCTATCCTTTTCGCGGTTCTTTTGATTTTTCGGTTTTCCGGAATATCAATGAAGAGCATTGTTTACACCCCACCCCCAAATGTACACCCACATCGCCTTAGCCTACCTTGTATGCACTCACTTTTAGTGCATTATTGTTATCACCCTAAAAACCCTTAGTTCAATTATCTAGTTGCTTGCATGAGTTGCTAAGTCGAGTCATATCCTTTGTACACAGTTTTGGGACGATTGGGACTCATGGGAAAAGTTAAAGTTTATGAAATAACGGGAAGGGAACGTTAAATTTAAATTCCCTTTGTTCGCGTAATAATGTACTCCAAGTGTTTTGATCTTTTCAATTCAGGTCAAATTAGTGTTAGAGTAATAAAAACTCAAGTGTAGGGATGTGCCTATAAATCCCTATCATTTTTATGTTACCGTAGAGGATGGTAGAGTAAAAGTGTAAAAAAAAAAAAAAAAAAAAAAAAAAAACAAGCGAAAAAAAATATAAAAAGAGAAAAAGAAAAAAATAGAGTGTTGAAAAAAAAGAAAAGAAAAAAAAACATACGGGCTACCATCCTACATCTATCTTTAAATTTAGGTTTGTTTGTTTCAGTTATCTAGAGTTTAGAGTGTCGAGTCTTGGCTTAGCAACGCCATTCTTCGTATGCTTGTAACATAAAGATTTTTGACTTGCCACCACTAAATAGCCTATCCCACCAAACCCTTTGTTTCCCTACCGTAAGCCTAACACTGCAACCCTTTAAAGACCTCTTTGATAGTATTTCCTAGGTGCTTACGCCAAAGCAATGGAGGTTTGATCTATTCTCAAGCCTATGGTACTCTATGTACTAGGACCGGTTAATGAGTGTTTATCTTCCATTTCCAACTTGTTATATTTCATATACACCCGAGAGATGTGAGTATCCAAACACCCCATGTGAGGTGCTAGTATGTAATTTCCGTGCTTGTTATGACTTTTGCGGGGCTTATATATGTTGTGGATTGTTTTAAACCAATGCTTCATGACCCCTAACTTATAAATTAATTGGCTAAAAGCACATTTGCTTGAGGACAAGCAAATACCAAGTGTAGAGATATTTGATAAGGTTTTAAAATGTACCTTTTTGAGGGGTCGTTTAAGCCCTTATTTGATCACTTTTGTATCTGTTATTACTTAATATCGTTCCTTTTCACTTTTTAGGTCTCTTGAAGGCAAATTGCTGTAATGGCACTTATTTGGACGAAAAGGCACGGACATACGAAGAAAATGCCCAAAGTCAAGAATCGAGACACTCAAGCTGCTGAAATACAAGGGGACGGCGTCAGGTGTTATCTGTGACGCCGTCGCATCACTTTTGTGATGGCTCAGTAGCCAAATTGCTTATTTTCAAGTGACGGTGTCAGGCTTTAAAAGAGTAGGTCGTCGCAACTCAGACGGCCTAGATTTGATCCAGACGGCGTCATAGACTGAAGGGGACGGCGTCACAAGCATAAGGTGACGCCGTCGAAAGACTAACGTGGCCAAGACGAAACCCTAATGACGGCGACCCGACGGCGTCACAGTTCATAAGGTGACGCCGTCGCGATTGTAATCTTATATATAGAATCCGAATTTTTTAGTTTTCAGTGTGTAGTCTTTTGGAGAAAAAACCTAAATCGAACCAAGGCTGTCTTGTACAGTATTTTATGGTTCCAAACCCTATCTTACACCAAGATAAGTGTTTTACTTCATTAATTCGATTATGTCTTCAATTATTTGTGTGTATGCTTGCATGTTCTCCATGTCCGGCTAATTTACTTGTGTGTTTGCTTAGGGAATATGAAACTTAATTATTGAATATTTATTGGTTGTCTCTTATCTTAATTGTTAATGATCTAGTAATGCAATAGGTCATTCGTTGTGTAGTTAATGCTTGGTTAATCTTTGTGAACCTTAGAATATAACACCTAGAGTAGTTGTAGGCTAAACCATCCAAAGAGTACCTTAGAGTTAGAGTCTATAATTCCTAGAGATTTTGTAGACGAGACCTGTAGGACCTTACAAAATATATCAACCTAATCACAAACCCAACACGTTATGCGTAGAACACGAACAACACAAACACAAACATATGCGTAAATAAAGAAGGAAAGATTAAGGTGATGGTGACTTGAAATGTAAACCGTGTATGTGAGAAGAGAAAGATGAAAACAATATGTTGTATATTCCAAAGAAAACACACAAACACACACACACTCAAGCACACCCCTCAAATGAGACTTTGAGGGGTTTATATAGTACAAGTATCATATGCCCTAATGAGCTTGGCAAGGGCCACGACTTGGACTTGGATTGGGCTTTGGATACATAAGCTTATACACGTCTAGCATAGCTTAACTTTTAACTAATTAGCTTAGCCCAATCCACGAGCCCGTTGACTATTCTATCACGATATCTAACACACGTTACAAAGTTCCTAAATGTGAATGACCATCACTTCTAATATAAACTATTAAGGCTAACAGTCTCCCCCTAAGGGGTGGTCATTCAAATGATGCTCCACTTGATTAGGTCTTTACTTTTCTCGAGCTTGAACTTTGTGTGTAGATATAGAATAGTCTCGAATCTTTGTTCCTTCATGCTTTGTGATCAATTAATGTGGTTGTCTGCCGTTGTCAACTTCGTTGGTTAGGTATCTCCATGTCTTTCTCCATCATGCTCACACTTCTATTTGACTTTTGGTTACCAATGGTGTAGTTTTCGAGTCTTTAAACTTTGTAGATTCTTTGACATTGACGAAGAATCGTCTTTAACTTTGAGTAGCCTTTGATTTTGATGAGAACTTTCATGTGTTGTTGGTATGAGCATGTGGAGAGTCTGCACGATCAATCCGCTCCGGAGATTCCATAAGAAGAAAACATAAAACAGGTTAGTAATAAGCGGATTCCGGCACTTACAAGTTTGAATTTCGAGGGTGTTAACAGCATAGTGTGGAAACACGTCTCTAATTCTCACAAGGGCCGTTCCTGAACTGGAGTCCCACAAGTGAGATAACGCGATATACCGAAATACATCTACAGTTCAGATGAGTCGCTGAGGTACACCGAAGCATCACCCCACGACTGTAGACCGTTTGAGACACACTAAGCGTAATCCACGGAGAATTACCGAAGTGACCTGCTGTCAGGGCTGTTTGATGTTGACCCTGGCAGGAATTTCCATTCAATCACTGAGGATTACAGTTGTAACTCCCCTCATAAATGTTCTGGCAGATTGCTAAGATCTGCGTAGGACTCTAGAATGTATCACTTGTGTTTGAACAACAAGCGATGAAATGTCATGTGTTCCTACGAGATCTTTTGATGAATCTCGTGGCTCTAGACTCAATTAGTGCATTTTGGTTTTCCTGAGCGGAGACTAGGGAGAGGGTCTCCTTCTTCAATACCAACGATCTCTAAGAGAAAGTCGATAGATTATGTAGGGTTCCCAGTAAGAATGAAACAAATCCTTTTAAGAGGAATTGAGTGGCTAGAAGGTTTAGTGCAGTGTGTCACTGGGTCCATGACGTCTTTGTCTTCAATACTAGTGTCAACTTAGTGACAACCAGTAGCAGATGAATTGAACCCGGTTTCTGCCCTAAGGTTGAATATGAAGGGCTATTTCTTTTCACCCTTTTTCATTACATTTCTTTTTAATTCTTCAACCCCTTCTTTCTCATTTCTCACATTACTCCTTTTTTCAATCATTCCTAAGGACTTCTAATACTAAACTATTGGTGATGTCCTTGGGTAGATCCCTCCGGCTCTGGCAGATCATAGGATGAATTTCCTATCCTTAGTCACCTTGTAACTCCATGACTTTCCCATGTTGCCATAAAACCATTTTTCTTGAAAATCTCACAGAGTGTTTATGATAGAAAACATGTTTGAGACACTCCGCGAGTTTTATATTTTCAGAAACACTCCCCCTTCACATGTGCTTATGATTTTTAACAAAAATCTGAACATCGAGGGTAGAGTTTGCACTTTTTGAATTGATCGGCTCATGATAGACAATTCCCCACGAGACACGGTTACGTTGCCTAGTTAAAGAGTTCCATTGTCAGTTTTTAGGTGACAACTAGCTCTAATAACTAACTTGAAGTTGTAAACACTCCTTGAAAAGGAGGTTAGACCCATGAAGGTGCATATCTATCACAAGTTTCTCGAGATGGTACATATACTGACTTAGATTCCCTTCAATTCATTGGTTTTTTCTGAGTCGAGCTCATTTTGAGATTCAAACAACGATCATTAAACTTTTTGATCACATTTTAATCACGTCTCCTCCCCCCTCAAAAATAGCATATTCGTGATATTTTTTATATCAACGGATTAAACAACATTTTAGAATCTTTTGGGGAGACAAACGGATTTGATTTAAGCATGAATTTGGAACATTTTAGTTTTATACTCCCCCTTTAATAAAGCATAATCAATTAAAGAGTTTTAGAGGGAGTTATCTTGAGCACAAAATATTTTGAAAGATTTTGAAAATCTTTTTGAACAATCTTGAAAAGGTGCTCAAGATGATGATGATTTCTCACCAGTTTTAAATGTAGTGCACTGAAGCGTACACTTGATTTTTTCTTTGAAAACACGAGTTTTGATTTGAAGAATAATCAAAAGTCATCATTTTAGTCCGGGTTCATACTGAAGTATACGAAAGCCATTTTATGAAGAAATTTTGAGAAACGACATGTTTTGAAAAACATTAAAGAACTCTCGCTCAAGCATCTGTACATACCTGTATCATTGTTGAATGACGTTTCTAGAAACGTACAAAATATCGATTATACGAGAGACATGTCGTGAGAAGAATATTTTTGGATTTTTGATTTTATAATGTTTTTGAATTTTTTTTAAAAGTTTTATATTTTTATATTTTGCTTTTGTTGATTTTTCAAATTTTGTATTTTGTTTTTCAAAAATATTTACAGCGAAGCTTTTTGGAAAAAATCATTTTCAAGAAGATTCGAGAAGACGTTCTAACTCCTTAGGGGTTAGGCTTCGCATTCCAATTCGTCAAACTAAATGGTCAAACCTTTCTTTTGGAAGGGCTTTAGTAAATAGATCGGCGAGTTGGTAATCAGTCTTCACGAAGAATAATTCAACAGTACCATTTTCGACGTACTCTTTGATGAAGTGATAGCGGACTCTGATATGCTTAGTCTTTGAGTGATGAACAGGATTGCATGATATGGCTATGGCACTTTTCGAGTCACAATACATAGGAATTTTATCGAAAGTAAAGCCATAATCTGTGAGTTGTGTTCTCATCCATAGAACTTGAGCACAACACGCAGATAGAGACACATACTCAGCTTCAGCGGTTGAAAGTGCAGTGCAATCTTGTTTCATTGAAGACCAGCTTACTAACTTTTCACCCAAGAATTATGCTCCTCCGGATGTACTTTTTGCTGTAACTTGATCACCTGCGTGGTCCGCATCTGAAAAGGCAATTAGATCAAATCCGGATTCCTTCGGATACCAAAGACCCTTATGAATGGATGTCTTCAGGTACCGAAAGATCCTTTTAACCTCTTTGAGGTGCAGCTCGGTAGGCTTTGCCTGAAACCGTGCTAATAAGCAAACAGCAAAATGAATATCGGGTCGACTAGCAGTAAGATACATGAGAGAACCAATCATGCTCCGATATTTCTTCAGATCAATAGGTTTCCCAAAAAAATCGGCTCCAATTTTTTGTGAAGTTACCATTGGTGTTCCGACCGAATCACAATTATCCATACCATGATTTTTCAAAATCTCAGTCGTGTATTTAGCTTGATTTATAAAAATTCCATGAGGGGACTGATGTATTTGTAAACCAAGAAAGAATTTTAGTTCCCCCATCATGGACATTTCAAATTTGCTTTTCATGAGATTTTCAAAATGTTTTGAAAGATTCGGATTAGTGGACCCAAAGATGATGTCGTCCACATAAATCTGAACAATCAAAACGTCGTTTTTGCATTTTTGTGTAAACAAGGTAGGATCAACTGTTCCTTTGGTGAAATTGTTTTGGATAAGGAAAGAGGACAGTTCGTCATACCACGCTCTTGGAGCTTGTTTCAAACCATAGATTGCCTTTTTGAGTTTGTAGACGTAGTCTGGATGTTCCAAGTCAACGAAGCCTTCTGGCTGACTCACGTACACTTCTTCTTTCAGAGTTCCATTCAAGAATGCGGTCTTAATGTCCATCTGATAAACCGTGATGTTTTTGTGAGCGGCGTAGGCTAAGAAAATCCTGAATGCCTGAAGTCTAGCTACCGGCGCGAATGACTCTTCAAAGTCTATTCCTTCTTCCTGTCTGTATCCTTTGGCCACAAGACGAGCTTTGTTGCGAATTACAGTCATTTCTTCATCCCTTTTGTTCTTCCATAACCACTTGAGATCAATGACGTGAACGTCAATTGGTCTTGGAACCATATCCCAAGAGTCATGTAGACGGTATTGGAGAAGTTCCTCCTGCATTGCTTCTATCCATGCGGGTAATTTCATTGCCTCGCGAATGTTCTTTGGCTCTATATTGCTAATTGAGCAAAGGTAAATGCACAAGTCGCAATCGGTGGCAAGTTGGCGTCTCGTCTGAATTGGCCTTGAAGGTTCACCAATAACTTGTTCCATTGGGTGGTCTTTTGTCCACTTCACAGTAGAAGGATACCGTAGATTATACGAGTGCGAGTTAGATGGTTCTCATAAGCTTGAAGATGATTCAGCTGATTCCGTAGCAAACGGGTTTTCAAATAAGTCTTCATCTAACGTTGCATCGTTCTGGCTTTGGTTTTGCTCATCAACTGCTGGTAGAACGGGTGCAATAACTGTAGTAGATGTAGATGATGTAGATGATGTAGATGGAATTGGTGCATTGGTTTTGACCGTTGTAGATGCATCTTCTGTTGGTGGTGGTGGATGATTTTGAGCGGGTGCAGCGGAATGATGGTTTGATGCATTTGTCGAAGTTCCACCATAGTATTCATCGAACATTAACTCGAAAAAATTCTCCCATTCTTGGTATCTAGGATTGTCAAACGAAGTTGATTGAGCTCTTTGAGGTACGAGTCCTAAACTGATGTGTCCAGAAGTCTGCTGGTTTAGTGCGGGTTCTAGAGCGAGTCTCTCAGAAGCCATATGTGAAAGTTCATCAAATTTCACATTCATCGTCTCCATGATCCTCCTAGTTCTCCTGTTATACACCCTGAATGCCCTCGAGTTATCTGAATATCCAATGAAGATTCCAATATCACCTTTTGCTTTCAGTTTTCCAAGATCTTCTCTGTCATTCGTAGGATAGCACAAAGCGCCAAACACGTAAAAGTAAGAGATATCTGGTTTTCTGTTGTTCACAAGCTCATATGGGGTTTTATTGAATCTTGGATGGATAAGGGATCGGTTCTGAGTGAAACAAGCAGTGGCAAGAGCATCAGCATCAGCCCATAGAAATAACGGTGCACTAGAATAAATTAGCATTGTGCAAGCAGCTTCCACAAGAGTTCGATTTATTCTTTCAACTACCCCATTTTACTGTGGAGTTCTAACAACTGATGTCTGATGTGTGATTCCAACATCTTCAAAATAAGTTCTTAACTCCTGATTAGTGAATTCAGTGCCGTTGTCTGTTCTTACAACCCTTACTGGAGTTTGAAGAAGTACTTGAATACGTTTCAGAAAGGTGATGATGATGCCTGGTGCTTCGTCTTTTGATCTCAGAAACCTAACCCATGTATATCTTGAATAATCATCGACGATTACAAGAATATACTTTTTACCGTTAATGCTTTCAACTCTCATTGGGCCACATAAGTCCATGTGCAACATATGCAACTTTGCTTCCGAACTAGGTACGGTTTTGGGTTTATATGATGCTCTTTTGCTTTTTCCTTGTTCGCATGATGGACATAAGTGATCCTTGGTGTATTTGAACTTTGGAAGTCCATTGACGATGTTGTCTTTGGCAATTTTGTTGATGGTGTCGAAATTGAGATGGGATAACCTTCTATGCCACAACCAGGACTGTGTTCCAGATGCTCGTGTCATAAGACATATTGGTGATGAAGAAGCCATTTGATTGATGTTGATAGCATACAAGTTTGTATCACGATTCCCAGTTAAGAGATCAGTGCCATCCAAGTTTCTAACGAAGCAAGCATTTTTCCTAAAAGCAACTTCTAAATCTGCATCACAGAACTGCCCGACTGACAACAAATTGTGTCTTGATAACGCCTAAAATGAACATGTTTTTAGTAGCGTTATTGTTGGTTTTGTGCATGATAATCAGCTATATTTACTCATAACTGTTGCAAAAGTGCAAAAGATGCGTATTGTGTATGTATATGTAGCCAGGTATCACGAATGATGAAGAAATAAAGTTTTTTTATGCACATTTGGAAGATTCTGAAGAAGTAAGTCGAGCAAGGAAGCTTTTGGACTCAATGATTGGGAAGCATAATGATTTCTAAGTATCTACAGCAATGGAGGATCAAGTTTTGCCTTGGAAATCATCAGCAAAAGCAAAGAATGGAGCGTATGAGCAAAAAGTCAACAAAAAGTCAAATCAGCATTACCTAGCCGTTCGGTCGTAACCCGTAACCGGATCCGGCTGGGCATTTGATCAAAAAGAAACCGATCCGGTTGCCATCGCAACCGATCCGGTTGCAGGCACTGCAGTTACACAAAGTTGCATTTATTGTTTCCTTAACTCCCCATAATCATATGAGGCCGATCATTTCTTGCAATTAACTTGTGGAGAACGTTTTTTGTCAGTTGAGCAAGCATTGGAGGCTATATAATGAACCTAGTCCTAGTTTACTAGGTGTGACACAACCTAAAGTTTATTAGTTTACTTCAAAACTAATACCAATCATTTTTATCAAGCCCAAAAGTCTAGTACCTACTGTAAAACATCCAGAAGCAAGGAGGGAACAATTCTCATCCATAGTTTTGGTAGTTTGGAGTTATACGGTGAATCTAGGTGATTGGAGGCATGTGGTTGCTACAATCCACGAATTCTAATACTTGTAATCACAAAATTTTAGGTATTCTATGAACTTTGTTATGGATTTCTATTCTCTTGAATTATTTGAGTTACTTTGTTATGATTTGTGTTTAGTTATTATTACTGTCATGGAGTAGTTTTGGGATATACTTGTGTATGGGATGTAGTTAATCATATTAGTGTTCTCAAAATGTGATGCATGTATATATGATCTTGTTTAAATGAGTTTGTTGAAAAAATACTAGTCTTGGTTTGATTTGTTGATAAAACATGTTTTAAGAAAAAGGACCGAAAGGATTTCTCTTGTGTTTTATTCCAAAAAGTTGAGTGACAAACTAGTATGGGGATATGGTGATTGACAACCACCATGTTTGCTTATTAAAACAAGACTAGGAACATTTTCATCACGAAAGGGTCGAAAGATTCGTAAGAACAAATTTAATAAGAACATGTTGCAAACAAATGGAATTTCTAAAGGATAATCATTAGGATAAGGACCGAAAGGATTACCTAAATGTTTTTGTTCTTAGAATGATTTTTACAAACAAACCATGGTTGGAGATCATTTGCTTATGATTTGTGCATCACATCAAGAGTATACACCAAACCTTCATGAACACTATTTGTGATTTATTATAGACTACACACAAGTATACATATTTCTTATTATTGAATTTCGCTATAACATCATTATTTGAGGAAGCCTTGACAAGCTTTCTTGTTGGAATCTTTTCATCAAAAACAATTTCAATAAAAAAAAAATCCCTTGGGACGATCTCGACTTACCAAACTTTGCTATATCGGACGAGTATACTTGCTCGTATGTGTTAGTAGGTTAGACGGTTAAATCGTGTTTATAAATTTTTAAAACTTGCACCACACCCAGCACATCAAGTTTTTGGCGCCGCTGCCGGGGATTTTTCTTTGATTTTCTTTAAAATTGGTAGTATTGGAATTGAATTTGTTGAAAGAAAAAAAAAGAGAAGTTTTGGTAAAAAGCTAGCCGATTCGGTTGGTGAGCCAACCGAATCCGGTTAGACTTTCTGTGTAAAATTTTCATTTTTCGATTTCATGGTTTTAGCTTACTTAGTTATTTGTGTTATAGTTCCTAGAGTAATTCTTGTCATTTTAGATTTTATTTGCAGATTATGTCTTATAGTTTAATGATTTCTTAGATTTATTTATATTTTCTTTACATTTGATGTTTATTAGTTATTAAGTTTTAGATTAATTTTCATTTTTTTAGTAACTTTTCAGTTTTGATGGTTTAATTATCTTAATGATAGATTTTAATTGGTGGTTAACTTATGTTTTTAGTTTAATGGTTTTATTATTAGTATTTAATTATTGGATTATGAAGATTTTTTATTATATAGAGTTTAGTACATCTTTATGATTCCTTAATTGCATTTAAATTCTGTTTTTAATTAAAAAAAAAAAAAAAAAAAAAAAAAAAAAAAAAAAATTGGTGTCGATCAAACCGATCGGTTGCAACCCGCAACCGGATCCGGTTCGATTTTCTGGCTTAGTTATTTCAACCAACCGATTCGGTTGGTGAGCCAACCGAATCCGGTTGGAGTTTTTGTGTTGATTTTTATCATTTTTAGATTTTGAGTTTTAACTTGTGTTTTTAGTTTTGTTGAGTGTCTTAACTTGTTTAGTATATGTTTCTATAGTTTGTTCTTGTTTTTACTAACTCCAACGCTAATAGTTCGGATTTTGTTTTGTTTTGTTTTGTTTTAGTTTGTCTAGTTAGTATGGATAGTTTGAGTGGAATCTCGGAATACCTTCGTAATTTGGACGAAATGTTCAAAGATACCGGAAGTTTGCTGGAAAAGATTGGAGGTATATTGGAAGAGAGTAAGAAAGATTTGGGGATTGATAAGGTCAATATGGAGGAAACGGGTGAAAATAAAGTTCAAATTCCCAAGAAGGAAAGGGTCGTAGTGTTCACACAAGCACCTTTAACGGTGTATGATTCGCCATTCATGAGGTTTGGTACGCCTTGCAGCGTAGAAGGAGTAAGTGCTTGGGACGCGCAACTTAATATGGCTTATGGAGAGAATTACATTTTGGAGAAGGTTCTTGACGAAATTGGTCATGTACGTTTGGACTATGAAGTATATGGAAGAAGGATGGTCAAAAATCTTAAAGTCAATATTCATGGTCACATTTTTTAAACAAATTTTGTTGTGTTAGAAGAAGGGAATTCGGATGAACCCAATGTGTGTTTTGGTAGAGATTTTCTTATAACTACCAAGTGTAAGCTTGATTTTGCATTGGGAGAAATGAGGATTAATATAACTGATTTGGAAGAAGGAAAAGAAGTGAATGAGATGCTAGTAGAAGTATGTGCCAACATAGAGGAGAAAGATGTGGAGGTAGTTAAAATGGGGAAAGCAAACCGGAAGAGAACTTCATCAAACAAACTAACCCCAACAACAACCACCACCAAAAATGATTACACACCATCGTCACCTCCCACTACAAACACTTTCAAACCCTTAACCGACAAACAAAAAGAAGCTATTTTAGAAAACCTAGAACAAAAGTTTCTTGAGCTAAATGAAAAGAAACTGGTGATAGAGGTACTCCAAGATTATGTGCTCTACCGTAAGAAATTAGATGCGGTAATGCTAGCGAGGGCTAGATTGGAAGATAAGAATCTCACGGAGGAGGAGCGAGATCGAATTTTGTTTAGAGGCATGCCAAGGAAGGAAAAGGATCCGGGAAATTTTGTGTTACCAATAAAAGTGAATGGGACTACACCAGTTTATGCTTTAGCCGATACGGGGTCAAGTGTTAATGTGATGCCCTATCCATTGTTTATGAATTTAGGTCTAAGTAATCCCCAACCTAATCATTTGAAGCTTACTATGGCGGATAATTCTCAAGCCAAAGCAATGGGAGAGGTAAAGAATGTGAGAGTGCAAATTGGCTATCAACCGTATCTGGCCGATTTTCTTGTCCTAGATATTCCGGTGGACAAAAGTTTACCACTACTATTGGGGAGACCATTTCTAGGACTTGTGGTGCAATTATAGACATGGGAAGAGGCACTATGACTATTGATGATGGTATTTCAAAGCAAACATACTATCCGAAACCAAGAGGCCCAACTTTGGAATTTATGGAGGATTTGGAGTTCATGGAAGCAAATGATGATTTGACGTGTTTTGAAGTGGGACGTGATAACCAAGGAACCCAATGTTTGGACCATTAGCTCTGCCTTATTTTGATATAGAAGACGAAATGGAACGTGCATTGGCGGTAGAAGCATTCTATAACCCGTTCAAAAACATACTAGTCTACAAGAAGTTGACCGACTTTTTAGGTTCTTTACCGGTGCAACTTAAGAATTTGGAATGGAAACCCGAAGGGTCGGGTATTTACAAGAGACAAGCTGGAGATGGAGATTGGCATGTTAAGTTCGATATACTTTGTCCGGACGAAAGAAGATTCATGAGGAAGTTCAAAACTTTTGAAACCTACCATGAGTTAACCGGAAAATTTCAAAGCGAGGACATCCTAAGACAAGAGTATTTCGAGGAATTCTAAGGAGAAGACAAGGGACCGTAATAAACAAGCAATTATTTGCTTGAGTTCATGAACTATTTATTTCTTTTTGATTTGATGCATTTAGGATTTTTATTTCTTATTTCAGTTTTACTTTCATTTTTATTTCTATGATTGAGGTTATTTGGTTAATACATTATGACTATGAGTTTTAGTTGAGTTTTGGTTTAGTCCATGAGAATGATGATTTGATTTTTAAGTTTGGATGATTGTTGAAATTTCCAAATGGTGAATGAATGTTGTGTGAATCTTTAACAGGATTTTTGAGTAAAAAATTTTTTGTTGCTTGAGGGTAAATGCCTAAGTAACATAGAAAAATGCAAAAATTTGGCAAAATGCAAACCGAAATGGTTGTGTCCATGACTGAACCGGTTGCATACAAGTATATATAGCAAAAATTAACTTTTCCAGAAAACACACACACACACACACACTAATTCCCAGCTGGGTTTTGAAAAATTCGTCCAAGAGAAGCTAATTGAATATTGTTTAAGTTGTAGGAAGACATCATGGCACCCAAATAAGTAAGCATCTACATTCAATTAACTCAATTAGGGTTTGATTAGAACATTTGATTCGAATTGCATATTAGGTCACCAAATTGGGGGTTTTTTGTTATAATTCGAATTAAGTTGTAATATTTTTGGATTGAGTGGGTAATTGATATAGGAATGCATTGCAAAAAGAATTGTAGTGATTGATTCACCATGGAATGAGTACTAGATGATTGAATTTTCGGATTTGATTAGGTTGTGCAAGTGAATCAAGTTAAGATGCAATTGGTGATTCCTAATGGTAGATGATGTGTTTTTGTGAGTCATAGATGCCACATTATTGATTAGAACTTATGATTGAAGGATATAGGTTTATCAAGTTGAGTTCTAAGATGATGAATGTGTGATGACTTAAGGTTTGGAAAGCGAATTTAGAGTAATTCAAGGATGTAGAAATCATTGAGGATGATAGAATGCGATCTAGGAGTGGATTGGACTTAGAAATTCGAGTGAATAGGGGTTGTAAAGGCAAAAGCCTTATGCAGATTGCATAACCGATCCGGTTGCGCAGTGCAACCGAGCGGTTGGATTTGGTCAATAGAGTAACCGATTCGGCTGCTCTGCAACTGAATCCGGTTACGGTTTCTGTGTTGGAAATTTTTGAAATTTTGAAGTGGATCTTAGAGGGTTCCATGAACCTTCTTGCTTGTTCTAACACTCTTATATGATCTTATATTTATGATTTCTACAGAGAATTGTTGTAGGTAGCTTAAGTGAGGAGGCGATACCAATGAACTCGCTTGTTACGAAGTTTTGTCAAAGGAACGAAAAGAAGAAAGTCAAGTATAGCTTGAAGACGGAAGCAAATGCCAACTTAAAGTTCAAAGATCTCACCGATGGGGAGAAACATGCTTTCCGGGAAAGGTTATCAAAATTGCAAAGTAGGACATGTTTGGTTTCGAGGGTGATTGATTGGGATTTGTTTGCGGAATGTGATTGTGAAGATGAGTTGAGAGGAATGATGCGGACATTTTATGTGTATTCAGGGGACGGTGATTCGTTCAATGATTTGTCATGGGAAAGAGCATTTAGCGTCAATGAAGAGGTTTATCGAGAATGGTGTATGGAGTTCTTTTCAACCATGTATTTTGAAAGAAAGGTGAATGTTCGGAACTTGATGAAAGAAGTTTGTGTTTGGTTTAGGCTTTGTGGAAGGGATCATGCTTACACTTTGCCGGGTTTTGGCGTGGCTATTGGTTTGTATGAGCCACATGAGGTTAATCATCGATTATTTGAAGCTCACTTTTCAAGGCTTAGGAGGTTTGAAAAAGACTATCCTAGTATTCCCGCCTATTGGAATCAAGTGGGAGATCCTTCTTGCGCTAGGAGGAATGCCTCGACCATCAGGAATCCATTAATGAGGATACTTCACAAGTTGATAGTGACCGGGCCGTTTAATAGGATTGGAAGTAGGGACAAATGTCAGAAACCGGACTTATGGATTATGATGTTATTGGAAGAAACTAAGGAAGGTAATGCAGTTTGGCAGATAGCCGAGTATTTGTCTTGGAGGGCCCCGGGAATCAAGAGCAATAGCAGCATTTGTGGAGGACATTTTGTGACGAAGTTAGCGAAGAATCTTGGGTATTATGTTGATGAGAAATTGGCTAAGTGTGGAGAGCCAAAGTATAGTGAGATGTGGACTGCACAAGGTTTTGGGAACGCTTTGAATAGGAGATTGAAAACCTTGGGGTTATGGATTGAGCCACAACAACAACAACAACAACCACCACGACAACAGGGGAATATACCAATGGAGAACGTGCAAACGGGTACGTCTAGTAGTTTTGATTCAGGTTGGGGAGAGTGGAACCAGCATTTAGATGAGATTCAATGTAGGGATGTGTGGAGAGACTCGATGATGTTGAGAAACAACTACATCAATGATTATTCAATGCCTATCTTTCAACACATGGCTCGTGAAGCCAATTATGAGTTACCACCCTACAATCCACCCAATGTTCCACCATATCCTTTCCCATATACTTCTTATCATGGACCTTATCCATATCCATATCCTAGGTACGCACCATTTCCTGATCCAGTACCCCCATATGGTCGATTACCTGAGGTTGGTGGAGCAAGCTACGATGTTGGAGGATCGTCATCAGGAGTTGGAGGAAAGAAGAAGAAGAGGAGAGTTCGTTCGGAGCTTATAGACGAAAACTACGTAACTGAAAGTGATGATGATGAGCATGATGATGAAGAAGGAGACGAGATGAGCGAGGACGACGAGTGATTGTGGATCATTCGTAAATGATGGTTTCAAAGACAATGGTTATGATGTGTTAAACAATGTTATTTCTGTTTCTTTTTAAACTATTTCTCTAGGATTATTATTATGTTTTGCTTGGTTTTATTTTGTTTTTAGTAGCATTTGTTTTGTTTTGTTTTGTTTTGTGCATTGTGTTTTGCAGTTTTGTTTGCAGGATGGATGTTTGGAAGCTTATTGATGGTCAAATATTTGGAGTTGGATAACTCACATGCTTTCTTAAGACCCAATATGCGTATTGCATACTCTATCTTGTGGTATCTTTTAACTATTTCTTTTTCCCATTTTCTTTACTTTGAAGTTCATTTTATTACATTGAGGACAATGCAAAACTTAAGTATGGGGGAGGGAAGAAAATAGGAAAATGATACGCATTTTTAATTTTTAGATAACTTTTGGATACAAGTGATTAGAAGAAATTCGCCCTTGATGGTCTAGTTATTTTCACGCATTATTGATAAATATTAAAAAAAAAATAACTTGGTAATTTCAATGGTAAAATGAGGTTTTTGAAAAATTTTGGATTTGAACCAAATTACGGAAGTAATTCATTTTGGATTCGATTGCATTTTCTAGCATGCATAATAGCCTTTTTCCACTTAATTGTGAGGTTTCTTTTTGTATAAAACACATCTTTTGTTTTATATTTGCTATGAGTGTGCCGGTGATTGTGTCGATTCTAGAACTTGTACTAGTTATGCATTACAGTTAAAATCACTTTCGAGTGATATAAATATGTTCAAATGATAAGAGGCATCTTAGGATTTTACCCAAATGGCCTTCCATTTTACATCTAATGATATATTAGCTAACCACATCGGTTAGTTAACCTCCTTTATATGGACCCATTTGTTAGTGCTCATCTTTAGCACTAGATACCCTTAGTATACCCCTTTTGAGCCATCCTTTTCATTTGTTACATCCAGAAAAATACAAAAAGATTTTACATTTTAAACTTTAGCCAACTCTTGTCATGTCTAATGGTTTGTTGCTAGTTGTTTGGAAAGTTGGATTGTTTTTGATGATTACGAAGAAGCTACACTTTGTTTGTAGTATGTACCATTATCCACCATAGATGAAGGAGACGTCTTTCTCGATTTTTTTTTGGTTTATGCTGACACTAAGTGTGGGGGAACTTTGTTAAAAAAAATAATAATAAAAAAATAAAAATAAATAATAATAATAATAATAATAATAATAATAATAATAATAATAATAATAATAATAATAATAATAATAATAATAATAATAATAATAATAATAATAATAATAATAATAATAATAATGGTTATAGCCAATGAGCTATGTGAGGATATTGATTAGCCAATGAGCTAAATTGAATTATACATATTTGCGGAGATCAATATTTGAAGAGGTGAAATAATCATTTACGGGATTGTGGTTTGTATGATGGCTAGCAACATAGAGGTTTAGACTTGACTTTATTTTCTTTTAACACCAATTTCATAAACCATCCCATGCCTTATCCATACCTTTTATGAACCCTTAGCCTTAACGATATAACCCGAATAAAAGCCCTCTTTGATGAATTTATTTTCTTTGTTTTGATACTTATACAAGCTTATGGTAAGACGCATTGATCATGACTAGGCATTGAGTGATTTACATATACCCACCAATATATGAGTGTTGAGTGAATTCTTATAATCATTCGTGAGGTGTTCTAGTTATGTTATCTAAAGTGTTTGGTTCATTTTTAAAGTTTTTCACATATTAAAAGCAAAACAATAATTATCTCTTTTGGGATGATTGTTACATTTTCGGAACCATGATGTCAAGACCATTGAAATCAATCTTTGCAAATGTTAGACCTACTCGAGGGCGAGTAGAACTTAAGTGTGGGGGAATTTGATAACGCCTAAAATGAACATGTTTTTAGTAGCGTTATTGTTGGATTTGTGCATTATAATCGGCTATATTTACTCATAACTATTGCAAAAGTGCAAAAGATGCGTATTGTGTATGTATATGTAGCCAGGTATCACGAATGATGAAGAAATGAAGTTTTTTTATGCACATTTGGAAGATTCTGAAGAAGTAAGTCGAGCAAGGAAGCTTTTGGACTCAATGATTGGGAAGCATAATGATTTCTAAGTATCTACAGCAAGGGAAGATCAAGTTTTGCCTTGGAAATCATCAGCGAAAGCAAAGAATGAAGCGTATGAGCAAAAAGTCAACAAAAAGTCAAATCAGCATTACCCAGCCGTTCGGTCGTAACCCGTAACCGGATCCGGCTGGGCATTTGGTCAAAACGCAACCGATCCGATTGCCATCGCAACCGATCCGGTTGCAGGCACTGCAGTTACACAAAGTTGCATTTATTGTTGCCTTATTTCCCCATAATCATATGAGGCCGATCATTTCTTGCAATTAACTTGTGGAGAACGTTTTTTGTCAGTTGAGCAAGCATTGGAGGCTATATAATGAATCTAGTCCTAGTTTACTAGGTGTGACACAACCTAAAGTTTATTAGTTTACTTCAAAACTAATACCAATCATTTTTATCAAGCCCAAAAGTCTAGTACCTGCTGTAAAACGTCCAGAAGCAAGGAGGGAACAATTCTCATCCATAGTTTTGGTAGTTTGGAGTTATACGGTGAATCTAGGTGATTGGAGGCACGTGGTTGCTACAATCCACGAATTCTAATTCTTGTAATCACAAAAGTTTAGGTATTCTATGAACTTTGTTATGGATTTCTATTCTCTTGAATTATTTGAGTTACTTTGTTATGATTTGTGTTTAGTTATTATTACTATCATGGAGTAGTTTTGGGATATACTTGTGTATGGGATGTAGTTAATCATATTAGTGTTCTCAAAATTTGATGCATGTATATATGATCTTGTTTAAATGAGTTTGTTGGAAAAATACTAGTCTTGGTTTGATTTGTTGATAAAACATGTTTTAAGAAAAAGGACCGAAAGGATTTCTCTTGTGTTTTATTCCAAAAAGTTGAGTGACAAACTAGTATGGGGATATGGTGATTGACAACCACCATGTTTGCTTATTAAAACAAGACTAGGAACATTTTCATCACGAAAGGGTCGAAAGATTTGTAAGAACAAATTTAATAAGAACATGTTACAAACAAATGGAATTTCTAAAGGATAATCATTAGGATAAGGACCGAAAGGATTACCTAAATGTTTTTGTTCTTAGAATGATTTTTACAAACATATACCATGGTTGGAGATCATTTGCTTATGATTTGTGCATCACATCAAGAGTATACACCAAACCTTCATGAACACTATTTGTGATTGATTATAGACTACACACAAGTATACATATTTCTTATTATTGAATTTCTCTATAACATCATTATTTGAGGAAGCCTTGACAAGCTTTCTTGTTGGAATCTTTTCATCAAAAACAATTTCAATAAAAAAATCCCTTGGGACGATCTCGACTTACCAAACTTTGCTATATCGGACGAGTATACTTGCTCGTATGTGTTAGTAGGTTAGACGGTTAAATCGTGTTTATAAATTTTTAAAACTTGCACCACACCCAGCACATCATGTCCCAACCCTTCGACATAGTAAACCCGAGTGATCAAATAATTTCCAAAAGGTAGATCTCCATAACCCATGATAGCTGCTACATGATCATTTCCAAAACGTACGGTTCCCATGAATTTCCAGACGAAATTGATCAGCAGCTTCAGATTCCCGGTCATGTGCTTGGAGCAACCCGAGTCGACGATCCAAAGACAAATTTCGATAACCTGCCAGTAACAGAAAAAGAATATATTGGAAACCGTTGTGATTTTGGTTCCTTTGGGTTAGAGGTAAAATCCTGATCACACTCAAAGAGGTTTGCTGCAGGGAGTTCTGGTTTATCACTCATTTTACCATTCTGGAGTGTGAAAGTTCTACCTGTGGGTTTCCAAATATCATCCCTAAAGTAAACACTATGGTTCTTGTCAGTAGTGAAAAGCCTAAGTTTTGCAACTAGTCTTCCTACTTGTTTAGCGTAAGATCTTTTTGGAACGTTCTTCTTAACAGGCTTATCATTCACATTCGTAGAAACACAATCATCTTGAACATTAATTAAATATTTCTTGCAAGTTAAACAAAGAGATTCAACACATGCATTAGACTTCGCAAGTTTCATAGGTTCAGTACATTCAGATGAAATGTCTTTCTTATTCAAAAGCGGTAAATTCCTAGGGTGTTCTTCTACTTTCTTCTCTTTATTCAAGCTACTACTCCTAGAGGCAGTCGAGACTCTATTGTTCCTTGTATTGCTCTTAGGCTTTAGTCTGCTGCTCCTAGAGGTGCTTTCTAGTCTTGTAGAAGGTAAGGCACACACATTAGGGTTCACATTTTTCTGAAGGGAGGTGGTTTCAGCTTTCCTAGTCTCTTTAGAGTGCTTTTCTAAACTTATGGTATTTGTTCCATATGTTTTAGATGTGGAGGCAGACGCATTAGTGGTACTCATCTTAAAAAGACCAGGTGCTAAAACTTTTGGTTTCTCGATAACCGCTTTTCCTTTATCAACATTATGTTTAGGTAGGGCAGGTGGAGTGACTGGTTTTGATGAAACATTTTTCACATTGACTTTTGGAGGAGGCATAGAAACAGACATTTTTGGTTTGGAAACCGGTTTAGGATCATTTGCTTTCTCCTCAGTCAATGGTTTTGTAATCACAGTTTCCACTACCTTTCCTTTTTGACTTTCCAGCTGAGCCCTCAAAAGATCATTTTTCGCTTTCATGTCATTGTAGGCACGCTCATACGACAGTTTGTCATATTTGCATTCCTCAGTTTTTCGATCAAGTTGTTTAAAATATGAGACATTTTCTTTTTCAAGTTTTTCAAGAGCTTTTTCATATTTTGAAACAATTTCGGAGGTCTCAGACTGGAGTCTTTCATGATCTTCAAAAGAATATGTTTGTAAAATAATGGACATAATATCAGTAGTCAGAACATCTTCGAAGAGAGAATCATTTAACTTTTCCAAAACTTTGATGTGTTCAACACTTTCATTAGCTTGCTTTACCAGGGATTTATGGCCCTTGACAAAGTCAGCTGTTTCTTTCAAAAAGGCTTGTTCAAAATGAATTACCCTTGAGTTGATGTTATTCAGCTGAGGGGCAATTTGAGTTTCAAAGAACTTTTTATTTTCATTATCAAAACTATTAAACCAGATATTTGTTGTAATATTGGTTTTAGTTTTAACAGTCTCTTGAAGATCCGCAATTCTAGTTTTCACATTTTCTAAAATACTTCGCGCATCACTTGTGTTAAAAGGATAGTTTGAAGACATTTGTTCAATGTTCGAAAGAGATTTGGAACTGATGTTGACACTTTGTTTGAAACACTTGGTTTGAAACACTTGGTGTAGTGGAAAACATTGATTGTTCTTTATGAGAAACATACGAAATACCATTAATTTTGTTCCATTTGTTATAATCGATTGGTTTGATTTCCGGATGTTTTTGTTTCATTTTTGATCTACTCTCCTCAGATAGTTCCAACGTTTCAAGAGAATCATGTACAATTATGGGTGCATGCAAAGCATTTCCATTCTTTAACACATTCTGAGATTTCTGAGCTTTCTTGAGGAACGAAGAAGGGTTGTTACCAAGGGCCATTTTATGTGCAGTATGAAAAATCGGATTAACTTGGTTAGAAAGCATCTTGTTTGTTTTAGCGGAATGACCCGTTGTAAGAAGCAAATTGTTCAACGTTTTTATCTTTTCATTCTTATCAAGAATTTCATCAAGAAGAGAATCTTCTCGTTTTGAAAAATCAGCAATCAACTGTTTCTTCTCTTTTTCAAGATCAGAAAACAGTGCTTTTTTTTAGAAAGTTGGTCATTTAGTTCAGAAATTTCCTTGTTTAAAGATTTTATTTTCAAGTTCAAATTCACATCAAGTGTGTCATACTTGAGTTGCAATTGTTTTTCTCTTAAAACAGAATCTCGATAACCAATTTCTAATTCTGATAGTTTGTTTGTATGAAATTCAAAGGCTCTTGCATTCTCTTTGTAACTCTCAAGCTCAGCGGTCAATTTAGCATTCGCTGCTTTAACTTCGCGATTGACCGTTCTAACTTTCTCAATTTCAATGCCACAGTTATTGATTAATGATTCAAAGTAAGCACGTGTTTCCTCATCAGTCTCAGTATTTTGTGCCACACAGCCTCCACTAGGATCCACATCTGGAGTTTCAGAGTTAGTATTGCTACAACTCGGATAGTCCAGGTATGTATCATAAGTAGGTGCTGGCGTCACAGAATGCTGTTCGTCATGACTAAAACACATCAAATATGGCATTGTTATAGCATGGATCTGTGATTGGTACCTCAGATACTGCGTTGGCGTCATAGACAGGAGGTGCGTCAGAGTCAGTGTCGTACTTAGTCTCCTGAAGATTTGCCATGAAGATGCAGTTCACATTGATTTCCTCGAGGTCTTCCAAATCATCCACAATAGCGAAAAAATCATTTTCCTCATCACTCAACTGCATCCCTGCTTCTTGCTTCTGTGCTAACAGCATAGCTTTCCGAAGAAACTCAGCATTCTTCTTGTGTGGCTTAGTGGGACAGTTTCGTGCCATGTGACCCACTCCTTGACAGTTATAAAACTTAACCTGATTACCCTGATTCACATTTCCATAATTCCCAACAACTGGAGCTGCAACATTCCCATTCTGATTACCCACTGCTCTATTCCCAACATTTTGTCCCATCTGATTTCCAACATTCTGACCCAACTGATTACCCTGATACGGAACCGCCTGATTACCCATGCGTAATCCAGTAGCATATCCCTGCTGATTCCCAATAACTCCAACCATTTGACCTTGATTACCCATATTCACACCCGGCTGTGCAATTTGCCTGTTGCGAGTTTTTGATGAAATCCTTTGATTGTTGTTAGTTGGTGTGGAATAGCGACTTCCGAATGCTTTACCCAAGAAAGAAAATGCCTGTAACAAAGCAGCTTCTTGTTCAGTTTCAGGATCAGTGATTCCTTGTTCCTGGTATTGCGGATATTGTTGTTGTTGTTGGATGACTTGTTGTTCTGGTGGATAGAATTGTTGTTGAGGGAAGACAGCTTGTGGTTGTGGAATGTATTGCTGCAAGTTGTTGTTGGTGGAAGATGATGAAGCTTGTTGTTGTGTATTCACTGAGGGTTGAGTCTTTGCAATTAGTGCCAATGGATCATGATTCTTAGCCAATATTTCTTTCCTGACTTCATTCACTTCAGCTTGGTTTTGTTTCAGAAAATCGTTTAGTTGATCAAAGTTCACCTGATGTAGGTCTTCTGTTTGGTTGACAATAGTGACATATCGTCCCCATTCTTCTGGAAGATTGTTCAGGAACTTGATATTTTGCACGATAGTTCTGGGTGCTAACTTGTTTCTGATAAGCTCATTTATCAAAGTACAAAACCTTCCATAGTAGGATTCAATGGATTCTCCTGGAGTTGAAGTGAAATTTTCCCATTCAGTTAGTAGCTTGTTCTCCATGTCTTGTTGACCAATTTATGTTCCATGACAAAGCCGTCTAACACGTTCCCACATATCGAAAGCAGTTTCACAACTGTCTACAGCAGCAAAGATGTCTCTTGGTAAACCCAGTTGGACAATATGAATTGCCATGTCATCTGCATCGACTTGTTTCTGATCCTCTTCAGTGTATTCTGATTCATTTTGAACACGAGAAGATGGTGGGATGGGAGGTGTTGCATCAGCATTTCCAGGGATTTGGACTTGTCGAGGCTTGAAGGGTCCATTCTGAATGGATTGAATCATCAGTTTTCCATTAGGTTTGGTCTTGATGTAACGAAGCATACGACTTGTCCATTGAAGATAACCATCTTTTTCCAACATAGGAGGACGGTTTTCAGCACCGGCTGCATGAATATCTTGTTGAGTTGCCATTGATGAAGGTATGATCTGATAAAGTTGGTGTAGGATCGATTCAACGATAAAGGAGTTGTGTTTAATAAGATATTGCCGTTTAAAGTTTTTCTGAAAGTCGTACTCGTGAACTTGGTTCTTAGGCCAAAAAAAAATTTCTCCCAAAATTTGAAATTCACTATAAAAATCAATTCTAAGGTCGTATGAAAATTTTGAGTTATGACAATTTTGACGCCAAATTTGACCGAAAAATTTTGAATTTGGGTCTAAAAATTTGAATTTTTGACCAAAATTTTCCAAGTTATACCAAAATTTTAATTTCGCTTAAAAATTGAACGTTTAGTCTCCTCAAAAATTTAAATTTTACTCAAGTTTTCCCGCCAAAAAACTTTTTTTTTTTTAATAGAAGAGCTTAGGCGTAGACACAAGAAGTTACGAGTAGACTATGGTGCTTAGGCGTAGGCAATAGACTTAATCTTAGGATCTTTATGCGTAGGAAGCTTAGGCGTAGAGATTGTGCTTAGGCGTAGAGAGAACTTACGCGTAATACCCAAGTTACGCGTAACAATAGAGTTATGCGTAGACTAAAAACTTAAACGTAGAATTCTTATGCGTAGGATTTACTTATGCGTAAGACAAGCTTAGGCGTAAGAAAATACTTATGCGTAAGAAATTATACGCGTAGGATTTAGCTTATGCGTAAATCTAGGGTTTTGCCCAAAAAATCCGTTACACTATCTCAGTGTAAAAGATATCCAAAAGTCGAAGTGTTCCACAAACTTATCCAAGTGAGGGAAGCACTGAGTCACCGTTATAGCTCGAAGAAACTGCACAAAACTCTTATGCGTAGAACCTTATGCGTAGAAAAAGGGTTTTGACTTTCTTATGCGTAAAAATAGGGTTTTGACTTACGCATAAAAAATTTCCAGTGATTCAACCGATTTCTGATGCACAAACAGCTTCCAAAACACTCAAATAACACAAAAGTATTGACCTTAATCACCCAAAGTGCCTTTTCTGCTTATGCGAAGAAATGAACAACGAACCAAACACGAGTTTAAAAGTGAAGAAAAACACGTAAAGCTTCAAACTTTTTGCAAAAAACTGAAACTTTAGCACCAAATAAACCTTAAACCACAAGAATCTTGAATTTTTAGGTGCAAAAATTAAAGTTTTAAGCGTGTCAAAGATGTATAACGAGAGTTTTATGCGTACTTAATCAAACGATGTATTTTCAAAACGACACTTTTGGTCGTTCAATATAACTATAACTGTAATGCTATGGCAGTCACGCCCCAGGTATTCCATTCCGCTACAAAACAGGTATTTTGGGGGTGTGACAGATTGGCATTAGAGCAAGAGTTATAGAGAACTAGGTTGTATCATTGACCCTAGACTATAACTACATCATCATTGCATCTCATCATTTCATCATAAGTGCATATTCACTATGCATGCGGTTTTAAACGCACATTATGCGAGTTATTTACTTTCATTTTAAATCGATTGTCACATAGATGCCTTCAAATACCCATTCCATTATCCTTTCTTCAAACTCTAACGTGGAGAATGTGTTGGGAATAATCCGTTACCATGGATAGTAGTGGTTTACACTTCTTGGTTTAACACTAGCAGTGGAAACGTATTCCCACTGCAAGTTCTTCATTACCACTGCTATCAGTTTATGATAAGGTTAAACGCGTCTTGATAAGTATAGAATAGATCTTGTGTATATTCTATTATGTTAGCTTTATACTTATCTTGTAAAGGACTCCTTGTTGTATAAAAGGAGATCCTAGGTCATTGTCTTAGAAACGTATCATATTGCAATATTACCTACGAAAGCTTCAAGGTGTAACCCTAGTGATAAGTTAAGATCACTCGTATTATTCATTAATAATATTGGAGCTTGAGTTTTGTGTTAACTTGTGTTTATTCTCAAACATCATATAATTCGTCTTCTAAGTATTACTTAAGTAAATTCCACTTGCTTGATAATATTATACAAAGTATCATTGACACAAGGAGAGTGTCCTAGATCCATCAAGTGGTATCAGAGCCAGGTTATGATATTTTGTTTTAGATGATCCAAAGAATTAGCTTGACTCACTCACTCAAGACAATGGAGATGGAAAACAACCAATCAAACTCTTCTTCTACACCCAGACTCCCTAAGCTTAAGCTTAATGAGTTTGAGATGTGGAGGATACTGATTGAGCAATACTTCCTCATACAGGACTATGCTCTATGGGAGATTATTCAACTTGGTGATTCTTTCAAGTCTGTGACCACTACTTCCAAAGTAGGTGACACAGATGTTGTGAAAGTTTCTGTGCCTGAATCAAATGCTGAAAAAGCTCAAAAGAAGAATGATCTTAAAGCTAGAAGTCTGTTGCTGATGACTCTTCCTAGAGACTAGATTATTGCATTCAGCAAATTCAAGACTGCTAAAGAACTGTTTGAAGAGATTTGCTCAGTGTTTGGTGGTAATGATGCAACAAAGAAGACTCAGAAGACATTGTTAAAGCAAAGTTATGAAAACTTCTCTGCTTCAAGCAATGACTCACTTGATAGCATTTTTACCAAACTTCAGAAGATTGTTACACAGCTAACTGTGTTTGGCATTAAGGTAGAATAGGAAGACCTCAATTTGAAGTTTCTAAGAAGTTTGCCTTCAGAGTTTCAAACCAATGTTACTGTCTGGGAAAACAAAACAGACATTGAAACAATGAAGCTCAATGATCTTTACAACAACTTCAAACTTATTGAGCAAAGGTTGAAGAAGGCAGGGAAACTTGGTACAAGCTCTAGTAGCTTGGCATTGTTGTCAAATTCTGTTGACAGTGATGATTCTGAAGATGAAAGTGATGATGATATTACCACTGTAGGTTCTAAAGTTTCCACTGGTAATGTTAATGTTACCACTGCAGGTTCCGAAAAGAAGGTTGCTAGTATTGGAGATCCTACCTTTTATGCTTTTATCTCCACACAAGTTGATGGCTCTGTCTTAACTCATGAAGACATAGAGCAAATTGATGAAGATGACTTGGAGGAGATGGATATAAAATGGCAGATAGCTCTTCTTAGCATGAGGGCTAAGAAATTCTACAAGAAGACTGGCAAGCCTATCCACATTAATGGTGATGATACTGCAGGTTTTGATAAGAAGAAAGTGGAGTGCTTTAACTGCCACAAGTTTGGACATTTTGCTAGAGAATGTAGAAGACCAAAGACCAAGGACAACAGGTCTACATGGTACAAGCAAAAAAAGGGACCAACTGTGGAAGAACCAAAGGCAATGTTGGCTATTGATGGTGTGAGATATGATTGGAGTTTCATGGCTGATGAACAAGAAGAAGAACATTCAGATGCTGCTCTTGTTGCTACTGAATTTGCTCTCATGGCCTTCTCTGATTCTGAGGTACAAAACTTTGATAGTTGTTCTAAAACATGTAGGGCTGCTAAAGAAGTTGAAAGACTTAATGATTTGTACTCTAATGAAAGGCAAGAATTATATACTGCTAAATATACTGTGGCTAATCTTAGGAGAGCTATGGCAGTATTAGAAAAGAAAATAGAGCACTATCAGGCAAATGAGTCTAATTATAATGATGATATGATTCTTCTTAGGAGAGAGGTAGAACATACAACTGCTGTGAATGAAGCATACCAAAAGGAGCTTGAAAAACTCCAAAAGAAAATTGAAAATGTCAATTTAACTGTAGACACATGTTATCATCAGTCTAAGTCAATTGATAAAATTTGGAATGCTCAAATATATAATAAAGCTAAGTCTGGTATGGGTTATAATACTGCACCTCCACCACTAAGGGGTGTTCCATCACCTCCAGGTATAGATTTAGCTCATACAGGTTTAGAAGACTTTAAGGAACTTGAAAGAGAATATGGTCCTTTAAAGGACACAGTGGTGAAGAGTGAGGAAGAGATTAAGCTTGATAATGATGTTTTTGAGAGTGCTAGTGACTCATCAGTTGTTGATGAGAATGTTAAAAAGAATGTAGAGACTTCTATCCCAAAAGTTGTTAATACTGTTACAGAGGAACCTAGGAAACCAGTTAATAAACCTAGACCAACTGTAAGGTATGCTGAGATGTATAGGAACAAGCCTACAGCTCCTAGGGGTAACCAGAGGAGTTGGAATCATGTTAAATCTCAACAACTAGGTAGTGATTTTGTTATGAACAATAAGGCATGCTATATCTGTGGTAGTTTTGATCATTTACATGCTTATTGTGACTATCATGTTGGGAGAAGGGAAGTCTATGGGTATAAAAGGGTGGAGACTAACAGGTATCAACATAATGTACACCCTAATTCCCATTGCAAAATGGTCCCAAGAGCAGTTCAACTTAGAAGTGGCCTCAAAACACTTGCCACTGTAAAAACTGTTAACACTGCTCACCCTAAGTCACCTGTTAAAAGTGCAAACACCAAAACAAGTTTTAATAAATCTGCACAAACAGGAAAAAGAATCTTTCAAGCTAAAAAGGTTAATAATAATCAACAGTGGGTACCTAAAAATCAACCAGCAGTTACCACTGCTCATTCAAAGGTTACCACTGCAAGGGTTTTTAATAAGAAAAGGGGGGACATGGGCAATGCTGTGAAGGCCTCAGCACGTTGGGAATGGAAACCTAAAGGAAATACCTTTACAACCAATCCCAATGGTGTATCAATGACCTTTGATAGATTTAACTATATTGATACACGAGGCAGATCCAAGTCAATCATGGCTTGGGTCCCCAAAAGAAACTAACTCTTTACTCATATGTGCAGGAACATCCAAGGACAAAAAGGTCAGATCAAGGATATACAGATAGTGGGTGTTCAAGGCACATGACTGGCAACAAGTCCTATCTTTCTGATTTTAAGCATTATGATGGACAGTATGTCAGCTTTGGAGGTGGAGTAAATGGAAAAGTTGCTGGTAAAGGTGTTATTAAAACTGGTAACTTGGACTTTGAACCTGTGTATTATGTAAAAGAGCTTAAGTACAATCTTTTTAGTGTGTCACAAATGTGTGACAAGATGAACAATGTTCTTTTTACCAAAGATATTTGCTTTGTTCTCTCTAAGGATTTTAAGATGCCTGATGAAAGTCAGATACTTCTTAAAGTTCCTAGAAAAGGCAATCTCTATAGCTTTGATATGAACAACATTGTAGCTAAAGATGATTATGCTTGCTTGCTTGCAAAGGCCACAGTGGATGAATCCATGTTATGGCATAGAAGACTTGGTCATGTTAACTTCAAAACCATTAACAAGATTGTCAAAGATGGTTTAGTGAGAGGTCTACCTCAGAAAAGATTTGAAAATGATCAAACATGTGTGGCTTGTCTAAAAGGCAAACAACACAGAGCTTATTGCAGGTCAAAGTTGGTTAACTCTATTGCTCACCCACTTCAAATGTTGCATATGGACTTATTTGGTCCTACATCTGTGAGCAGCTTGAATCTTAAGAAATATTGTCTTGTGGTGACTGATGATTTTAGCAGATTTACATGGGTTTTCTTTCTTGGAACTAAGGATGAAACAACTGGTATCCTCAAGATATTTATTACAGAAGTAGAAAACCAATATGATATGAAAGTTAAAATCATTAGGTGTGACAATGGAACCGAATTCAAGAATAGAGCTATGGATGAGTTTTGCAGAGATAAAGGTATTAAAAGAGAATTTAGTGTGGCTAGAACTCCTCAACAAAATGGTGTTGCTGAGAGGAGAAACAGGACACTGATAGAAGCTGCTAGAACCATGTTGGCCGATTCCAAATTGCCAATTACTTTTTGGGCTGAAACAGTTAACACTGCATGTTATGTGCAAAACAGGGTTTTAGTGGTAATGACAAAGAACAAGACACCTTATGAATTGTTTAGGGGTAGACCACCTACCCTTGACTTCATGAGACCATTTGGGTGTCATGTATCTATTCTCAATACCATAGATTATCTGGGCAAGTTTGATGAAAAGGCTGATGAAGGGTATTTTGTTGGGTATTCCATGGTTAGTAAAGCTTTCAGAGTATTCAACTTAAGAACCCAAAAGATTGAAGAGAATCTGCATGTTGAGTTCCTAGAAAACAAAGTCAATGTCAAAGGAACTGGTCCAGAAAGACTGTTTGATCTTGATACTCTAACAAATACTATGAATTATGTGCCTGTTTCTACAGGAACATCTTCTTTTGATTTTGCAGGTTCAGAAGAGTTTCTTGATGATGATGAACCAAGCAAAGAGAATGCAGATGATCAAGATGAATTCAGTCTACCTCTTTGGGACTATGCATATAATAATGATTTACTAAAAACTGGAGTTGTTCATCCTTCTAGTGATTTGGAAAAAGAAGGAAATAGTAATTTGAATGCTGATAATTTTGAAAGCAGTGGAAATTCATATTCCACTGTTCGGCAAAGTGTTTCCACTGCAACACCAGATGTGGGAATCACCACTCCAGTTACTATGGAAGCTCAAGCCAATGATGTTGAAATCTCTAATATGCCAAGAGAGATTGCAGTTCCTCAGACTCCCCACACTACTATTCATAAATCACATCCACTTGAAAATGTGATTGGGGATGTCTATTCACCTGTGAAGACTAGAAGACAAACAAAGTTGCCTGATGTTCATGGATTCATAAGTAAAATATATGAATCTAAAATACATGAAGGCAAGAATGAATGTCTATTTATGTGTTTTCTGTCACAAATGGAGCCGAAGAATGTTTACACGGCACTTGAAGATGAAAGTTGGGTGGAAGCAATGCAAGAAGAGCTGCTCCAATTTAAGCTTCAAAAGGTATGGGTGCTTTGTGATTTGCCTTCTGGCAAGAAGGTAATAGGTACTAAATGGGTGTTCAGAAACAAGAAAGATGAAAGGGGAATTGTTATCAGAAACAAAGCTAGGCTTGTGGCTCAAGGATATACTCAAGAGGAGGGTATTGATTATGAAGAAGTGTTTGCCCCTGTTGCAAGGATTGAAGCAATTAGGCTGTTCTTAGCCTATGCATCTTTTATAGGCTTTAAAGTCTATCAAATGGATGTAAAAAGTGCTTTTCTATATGGGCAGATAGATGAAGAGGTTTATGTCTCACAACCTCCAGGCTTTGAAGACCCTGAATATCCTAACAAAGTCTACAGGGTTGTTAAAGCTTTGTATGGCTTGCATCAAGCACCAAGGAAATGGTATGAAACCTTAACTACTTATCTTCTTGCAAATGGGTTTCATAGAGGCAGAGTGGATCAAACTTTGTTCATCAAGAAAGAGAAGAATGATATCTTGCTTGTTCAAGTATATGTTGATGATATCATTTTTGGGTCTATAAAGACAGAGATGTGCAAAGATTTTAAGAAACTGATGAAAGAAGAATTTCAGATGAGTTCTATGGGTGAACTCACATTCTTTTTGGGACTTCAAGTACTACAAAAGCCAGATGGTATTTTCATTAATCAAGATAAATATGTGGCTGAGATACTAAGGAAGTTCAAGTTCACTGATGCAAAGTCATCCAGCACTCCTGCAGACAAGACTACACATCTACTTCTTAAGGAAAACAGTGGTGAAGTTGTTGATGTGCACATGTATAGGTCTATGATTGGCTCTTTGATGTATCTTACATCATCTAGACCAGATATTATGTTTGTTGTGTGTGCCTGTGCAAGGTTTCAAGTTACTCCCAAGTTCTCTCACTTGACTGCTGTGAAGAAAATTTTCAGATATCTTAAAGCATTTCCTACTCTGGGATTGTGGTACTCCAGAGATTCTCCTTTAGATCTAGTTACTTACTCAGATAGTGACTATGCTGGAGCTAGCTTGGATAGAAAATCTACAACTGGTGGATGTCAATTTCTTGGCAACAGGTTAGTGTCATGGCAGTGCAAGAAACAAACAATGGTGGCTAATTCTTCAACTGAAGCAGAGTATATTGCTGCAGCAAGTTGCTGTGCTCAAGTACTATGGCTTCAAAATCAACTTTTGGACTATGGGTACAATTTCATGAATACCATCATACATATTGACAATAGCAGTACCATTTGCATAATCAAGAATCCTGTTTAACACACAAAGACCAAACATATTGAAATTAGACACCATTTCATTCGAGATTGCTATGAAAAGGGACTAATTCAAGTTGTCAAAATTTCTACTCATGACAACTATGCTGATTTATTGACAAAAGGTCTTAATGTGGGAAGATTTCAGTACTTGGTAACAAGTCTTGGAATGCTTAATCCATAAATGTTTTCTGGTGTTGAGGGGAGGCTGTAGGGTAATGCACTTGTTGTATGAGTTTGTATATCTTATTTTGATGAGAAGTTGGAGTTAAAAGGTGTATATCTGACATACACATCAAATGGTTATTGATTCACCATGTCTAATACACATAAGAATCAACTAGTCCAGAGCAAACGACTACTGGTAAAGACTTGACAAATCCGTTTATGGTTGATAGTTTACCAAAAACTATATGGTTATCAACTCACCATATTCTGTATGATTAAGAGTAGGCTAGTCCATAGCAAACGGCTCATGGTAAAGACATATCAAATCCGTTGATAGCTGATAGTTTGCTAAAAACTATAATGGGAGCAGTATTGTTTTCTAATGATTTTATTTTCCACTGCTCTTTGAAATTTTTGTGAAAAATTACCACTGCTAGTTCACAGTTTCCACTGACAGTGTTATTTTACCACTGTTGTTCTAGCCTTTACAACTGATTATGTCAGTAATTTATTTTTCACTAGCCGTTGAAAGTAACCACTGATAGTCATATATATAGGGTTAATATTTTAAGTAAATTATCTTCTTTCTATATTATAACTACTTTCTCAAGATAATTTTACTTGCGCATCAATTCTAAACCCTAACCCTATATATCTTTTTCTCTCAATTGGCTAGTCATTACTTAAATTCTTGCTGACATAATAATATTTTTCATCAAAAGTTTCTATGGCTTCTTTGAAATTTACAGATGAGCACAACCTAGTGGCCTACTTACAAAAGTCTACCGAGAAGAGTGGCCCTGTTTTTCATCAAATTGTGGACTTTATTCATACCACTCATATAAGGTATGCTTTACTTTTAAAACCCACAATTTATATCTCTCAAATCAATCAGTTTTGGACTTCTGCTCAATCCATAACACTTGAGAATAGAGATACACATGAAACAGTGGATGCTCTCAGAGCCAATGTAGATGGGGTAACTATTGATGTTACTGAGGCATCCCTGAGGAGAGTACTTCACTTGGATGATCTCAATGGTCTCATCACATTACCTATGTCTGACATTCATGATACTTTATCATCCATGGGGTATGATACCACTGACAAAAAGGCTACTTTCAAAAAGAGTGGTTTTTGTCCCCACTGGAGATTTTTGATTCATACTTTGTTACATTGCCTTAGTCCTAAGAAAACATCTTATGAGCAATTTAGTTCAACCATGGCTTATCCTTTGGTTTGTCTAGTCACTGATAAGATTTTCAATTGGTCCAACTATATTTTTACAAGTATGAAAGGCAATGTACAAAGTAAAACCAAAATTTTAATGTATCCCAGGTTTGTGCAAGTTGTGCTTAATGAATTTCAACTGCAACCTCATACTACTGTTTATCAAATCAGTTGCCTAAAGCCTAAAGTTTTTCAAAATTTGAATAAAGATGGCAATATGATTTTTACACCTCTCCTACCCCAAATGCTTGCTAAAATTTCATCTGAACAAAATACACCTATAATTGATGTTCCCAACATTGATTATACCCCACCAGTTTCAAGAACCTATGAGAGAAGGTCTACACAGTCAACTCCTCTCATGACAACACAGCAAGTTTCTGCACCTTTTGGTCTAGGAACAAGCAGTGGTGGTTCTAGACTTCCACCTAGTCCTACTATGGAGGAATCTGGACCAATGCCCCATGATTCACCTCTCCCAACAGGTAACACAGTTGGAAGTGCTGAGGGCAGTGGAAACCAATTGGAATTGATGGTTCTGTGTACCAAATTAGCAAAGCAAATTGAGTCTCTACAAAAGGACTTGGTTACTGTTAAGAAGCATCATGCCAAGGATGTTCAACAATTACTGGCAGATATTCAGACTTTAAAGGAAGAGATGCAGAGGTTGAAAAAGCACAAGCAGACTGCGAAGATGGTGATTTCATCTTCATCCTCACCTTCTTATGGTGATTCAGCTGATCAAGATTTGGGAAATTCTTCCAAACAGGGGAGGAAAACAGGTTCTGACACTGAGGGGAGGAAAATTGATTTTGAAGATGAAGGAGATACAAGTAAAGGAGCAAAGGAAGCTGAAACTCATGGAGAGCAACTTGAAGATCAAGACATTTTCCAAACTGCAACTGATTTTACCACTGATTTTATTTCCACTGCAGAGCCAAATATTGCCACTGCAAGTGAAGAATTTGATAAATTGAAGACAGACAAGGGTAAAGCAGTTATGGAAGATGTACAGCAATATGAAGGTAAGATTTCAAAGAAAAGAAAAGTTCAGATTGATCTTGATAGAGAATTTGCTCAGAAGATAGCAGAAGATCAAATTGCTGAGAAAGTTGCTGAAAAGAAAAGATTGAAAGAATCTTGATAGAGAATTTTCTCAGAAGATAGCAGAAGATCAAATTGCTGAGAAAGTTACTGAAAAGAAAAGATTGAAAGAACTAGAAGTTGTAAGCTTTTTGGAAGCTAAAAGATTGAATAGAATGGAAGATACTGCAGATTCAATTTCCACTGTTCAACCTACAATTATGAAAGAAAAAGCTCCAGAGTTTAGCTATGTTCCTACTGAAGAAGATATTCAGTTTCTGGTGGCTAATAATTCAGAAATCAAGAAAAAGGCAATTGACCTTGTTGCTGATGCATCCTTAACTGAGGAACAAAGAACTGCTCAGTTAAAGGATTTTATTAAAATGAAGAACAATCAAGCACTTGAAAATGTGATTAATCCAGTAAAAAAGGGTCAGAAGAAACCAAGACAACCAACCAAGGCTCAAATACTTGCATACATGAAGTCTTATTGTTGTCATGTTGGTAAATGGAAAAAGCATCAATTTAAAGGAATGTCTGATGATCAATTTGAAAAGTGATGAGTGTGTAAAAACTCATCATTTTTGGTCAAATCCGAACTGCAAAACATCTAAAAACACTCAGAAATGCATCAAAATACTGAAAATATCTCAAAACTGTGTTTTATATGTTTCAGATGCAAAATTATTGGAAACAAATGAAAAACGAACAAAGTTTGCATAATTGGCAGTTTCAGTCCCCCAACTTTCAAACATGGCAAAACAAGTCCCCGGGAATTTCAAAAAAATGGAAAATATTATTTATGACCCTTGGTTAATAAAGTTTGTCATTTATGGTCCTTGTAATAATTTTTGGAAAATTACAGTTTTGGTCCCTGGTAATTCAGTTTTGGCACACTTAGTCCTTAGAATGATAAGTGGATCCCAAGTTAATCCAAGCCCAAACCCTCATTACCCAAGCCCAATCCAGTCATTCCCCAACCCATCTCAAAAACCACAAACCAACCCTTTTCCCACCTTTCCCTTCTCCCTTTTATCCGAAACCAGAAACACACAACAAAAACCCAGAAATAAAAAGCTCTCTTTTGCCCGCCAATTTTTCTCCCCCCTCCTGTCTTTATCAATCCCAAACTCCCAACCCACTACTCCCTTCCCCAATGCAGTCACAAGAATCCCCTCTACCTCAGCAATCCAAAGGTGCACCATATTGATACCACGGCTCAGTTGAACTCCACTTATGTACCTAACTAGTGGATGGCTATGATTATGGTTAAAGAAGCACAATACGTTTTTGGTTTGTTTACACTCACACAACAAACACACAAGACAACAAGAAGAGAGAAGAAGACTTTTCTTTAGTTTGAGTATAAAAAAAAGTTTAGGAAGTTGTAAAAAAATTGTCTAGAATTTGTTTTGTTCTAGTCCTCTTTATGTTTAATGTCATTTTACCTTTATTGTACTCTTTAATTTTTCAATGCAATTTAATTTCTTTTTTTCAGTTTACTCAAAATTTATGTAGTTTGACTCTTTTTCTTGAATTTGTCTATTGTAATATGAATTGGTTTTAAGGTTATTGTGAGGTTTTGTTAAGGGAAAAATCAGTTTTTGAAAGTTTCTAAATATTTTCTGCTTCAGAAAGTCAAGGTTTCTTCCTTAAAGTGTGTTTGGATTAACTTGTTTCTTGGGGCAACAAACCATTTTGACCCATTTTGAGTATTGAAATAGTATTGATTAGTTGTAAGTGAGTTTGTTCGACAAGTGTTTTAATCATTTTCAAAGTGTTCAAAGCAGTTTACCAATTTTTTTTTCTCCATCTGTTTCTGTTTTGCTGCATTAGCAGTCCATCACTTCCCAACAGCAGACCTGTAAGATATAACTTATCACATACACATCAAAACCATAACACAAAGTAGCATATAGATGGAATTCTAGAGAGAGAAAGTTAGAGGTTTAGGGAACTTAGTGAGAGAAAGTGAAAGATATTATTATGAGCTCCAACTCTCTACCTTGGGAGGTAGAGAGTATTTATAGTCTTACATAAATCGCCACACTACGGGCTGTGGATCAGGCATAGAGTGGGTAAAGACCCGTCCGTCCTCCACGGTGTTACTTAACTAAATACTACTTAACTTAAATGAACTACGACTACGAGCTTTCTAACGATTACATATACTTGAGGTGACCGACTCTTTAATACCGGGAATTTCTAATTCCTAACAATCTCCCCCTAAGGGAGGTCACCTCAATCATGTACCAACATAACATAGAATACATATAGATATTACAGTAACAATTGATCTTGCATTCTTGATGTAGTCCTTTGCTCTTAAGCTCGTAGTCATTGATTCTTCACATTGCATGTTTGGTTATTCCAAGTGGAGGTCTTTTACTGATCCACATGATGATAAGTTTGAGCCATCTTTTGAGATCATCAGCTATCAAAAATCTCTAAGACATCCTTTGTGGTGTTGTGACTTTAGGACCGACATGCTCACATTCTGGATCATGAAATCTTCACATCAGAGTAGCGGAAGCTTTTGTTGAATCATGATATTGGCAGCAGCGTAGCAGAAGCATGGAGTGAAAATATCAGAGTCATTGATGCACTAATCATGATTTCTTTTGAGTTGAATGTGTTAAGTGAGCATGCGGCTATGGATTGACCGCTTCATTCTGATCAGCTGCAAACATAGGGCGTACCTGCATACAACAGTTAGCAATAAATCGCACGAAAGTGTCTTTGATCACTTTCGTTGAATTGAGGTACACGGCCCACGGTTCCCCGTTGATCAGTACAAGTACTGCCTGTGATCAGGTATAATTCCGAAGAATTTCCTTGACAGGGTTTCGCAGCTGCTCTAGCTATTCTCAAACCAGAACATCTCAAAGAAGACAACACGGAGTGAGTGAACCAGCGAATTTTAAGTCCACTGATTGATGAAAAGAGATTTGAAAAAACAATCGTGTATTGCTCAATGGAAATTGTTTTTGCAATACAACGAAGGTTTTATTGAAAGTCAATTATCAATCATAAAACACCCTTTTGATTTGAAAAATGAGTACATGGTCGATGCGCTAAAGAAAAAGATTGTTAAGCACAAAGACCGGTTTTTCAAAGGTATCCGTCAATCCCTAACCTGAACCAGGATTGATTCAAGAAATTGAATCGCCCCATTGTTTCTGTTCAGTTGTCACATGGTTGATCCATAAAATAGATCTCACATGCCACCTACCAGGAGCTTGTTTGATGTTGGCTCCAGAAGGCTTTCCATCTTCATTGTGAGTGTGTAAACACATCACTCAGATGTTCTGGCAATACCACAAGGATAATGCGTAGGACTCAAGATATAATCTCTCTTTCCATATTGTGTGAAACATAGAGTCTTCATTGAAAGTGTCCTAATGAGATTTATTGATGATCTCGTGGCTCTAGACTCAATTTGTGCATATTTGGATCCTATGCCGGAGACTAGGGAGAGGGTCTCCTACTTCAATATCAACAATCTCTAAGAGAAAGTCGATAGATTATGTCGGTTCCCCGTGAGAATGAAACAAGCCCTTTTAAGAGGAACTTGAGTGGCTTGGGAAGTTTAGTGCAGTGCGTCACTGGGTCCATGACGTCTTGTCTTCAATACCGATGTTACCATCAGTAGCATATGAATTGAACCCGGTTTCTGCCCTAAGGTTGAATAAATGAAGGGCTATTTGTTTTCACCCTATTCTCATTCAATTCTTTTTAATTCTTCAACCCCTTCAGTGCTTACCGAGACTTCATAACTAGAACCTTGTTGGGTTTATTCCAGTACTAGTTCAGTCTTAGTCCGCACTCTTCCCATATCTCATTTTTCTCCTTTTATCATCATACCTAAGGAATTCTATACTAACTAGTGGATTGTCCCTGGGTAGATCCCTCCGGTTCTGGCGGATCATGGGAACCAATACCTAACCTTATCATCCTTATATCACCGTACATAAAGTAAAGTTGGTCGGTCTATTTGGTATTGTTCATCTGCCATTGGATCCAATTGAAAACCATTTGAAAATCAATTCAGATACTTGTGATAATTTATCAAAGCATTTTGTACCTGAATTGTTTTTGATATTTTTAGAACGAGAACTCCCCCTCAACATGTGCATCAAGTATTTGAAAATGTTTTGCACACGGAGGCAAGAGAAAGAATTAACTTCTTTGATTATCATTTTCTAAAAGATATCAACATCACTTCCCACATCAAATCAAGTAGATATAGCATTTCCGGGAAGGATGAGGTTTCCATAAATTTGCTCCCCCTCAATATGTGCCTCGAGGTTTCAATAAATTTGCTCCCCCTCAACATGTGCATTGAAAAATTGAAATCGTTTGTCACATGTGGGCAGGATAGCATGTACATCCTTATAAAACCATTTACCGAATTATCAGTTTAAATCCAATTTAAATCACACATTCTCCCCCGATCACAATTATCAAATCATTTGAGATTTGTGATCTCTTATTGATTTAAATTGATTTTGAAAGCTTTTAAGGGGAATTGTGACTTGATTATGAAAACGTTTTTACTGATAAGGATCGGATTTTAAGACTTTAAACTCCATTGATAAAAACATGCATGTACATCTTTTGAAAACAATTTAATGCCAAATAACTTTTTTAATTTAATTGAAATCATTCTCCCCCTCAATCAATGACATAGGTTGTTGATTGAGAGATAGAGATTTTGACAAATAAGTCCTGATGATTATCAAAAATAGAGATCGAGTTATTTTTCAAAGCATTTAGTTTTTCAGCAGATAAATATTTATAGAATCAGAGCATGGAATTTAGAAAACATGATAAAACATGGCTCTGTTCTTACTTTAAAAACCGGGTTATTGCCTGAAAATGACAATAAACCATTTTCTCTTTCTCCCAAAAAATATTTTTTGATTTTTTATTTTTTTTTTTTTTTTGAATATCTTTCACTTTCTCTCAATATTTTTTTTTTTTTTTTTTTTTTTTTTTTTTTAATTTTTTGATTTTTTGAAATTTTTTTTTTTTTTTTTTTAAGAATTCGAACAACATCTAAAGTCCCGTGTCATTCTTTGAATGACATCACAAAGACCGTAGATATAATCGAACCGAGAAAAACATGACAAAATGACAATATTTTTTTGAAGATTTTTCGAATTTTTCAAATTTTTTATGGATTTTGAAGGTTTTATATTTTTCTATTTGATTTTTGAAGGTTTTATAATTTTATATTTTGTTTTTCGAATAAATAATTACAAGAGATAGATGAAGATAGACCTTTACTCCTCGTCTTCCTCCTGAAGACGTTTGAGAGTTTCTGGTTGAAGGCTTTTCAAGCCAAGACGTGGAAGAATGAACTCAAAACGTTCTCTTGGAAGAGCTTTGGTGAAGATGTCCGCTAACTGATATTCAGATCTCACAAAATATAGTTCCACCACACCTTTTTCCACTTGTTCCCTGATGAAATGATGTCGAATGTCGATATGCTTAGCTCTTGAGTGTTGAACGTTGTTGCATGAGAGAGCAATAGCACTTTTATTATCACAGTACAGAGGGATTTTGTTGAATTCAAAGCCATAGTCAGATAATTGAGATCTCATCCATAAGATTTGAGCACAACAAGATGACATGGCTATGTATTCAGCCTCTGTAGAGGAAATAGAAGTACTCATTTGCTTCTTTGAAGACCAGCTCATAAGCTTATCACCCAAAAACTGAGCACCTCCTGATGTACTTCGACGTGTATCTTGACAACCTGCATGATCAGCATCTGCATAGGCCGTTAGTGACATACCGGTGTCCTTCGGGTACCAAAGACCCATATTGATGGTTCCTTGGAGATACCGAAAGACCCGTTTAACTGCTTCAAGGTGCTTTTTAGTAGGCTTAGCCTGGTATCTAGCACACATGCAAACAGCGAACAAGATGTCTGGTCTACTAGCAGTGAGATACATCAGGGATCCAATCATACTACGATATTTCGTTTGGTCAATCATGATCCCTGAGTGGTCCTCATCTAGTTTGGTTCGATCAATCATGGGGGTGTCAACAGGGTCACTTGAATCAAATCCAAATTTCTTTAAGATCTCAGTTGCATATTTAGATTGATTTATGAAAATGCCTCCGGGACTTTGTGAAATTTGTAATCCCAAGAAAAATGACATTTGTCCCATCATTGACATTTGAAATTTTGAACTCATTTCATTTGAAAAACGATCACATTCCATTGGGTCAGTCGAGGCAAAAATAATATCATCAACATAAATTTGAACATGAGTTAAATGTTTGCCTGACTTCCTGGTGAACAATGTAGGATCAACTGCTCCTTTGCTGAATCCGGTTGATAGAAGAAACTTTGACAGTGTATCATACCATGCCCTTGGAGCTTGCTTTAAACCGTAAAGAGCCTTCTTCAAACGATAAACGTGAGTAGGATGCTCTTGATTCACAAAACCTTCAGGTTGGCTGACGTAGACGACTTCTTTAAGATCTCCGTTCAGAAATGCCGTCTTTACATCCATCTGATATACTACCATGTTCTTACTAGCAGCATTAGCCAGAAAGATTCTGATTGCCTCGATTCGAGCAACAGGAGCAAACGATTCTTCAAAGTCTATACCCTCTTCTTGACGGTATCCTTTAGCAACTAATCGAGCCTTGTTCTTCAACACATCACCATGCTCATCAAGTTTTACTTTGAAGATCCATTTGAAAGCTATAATCATAGCACAGTCTGGAGCAGGTACTAACTCCCATACATCAAGGCGATCAAACTCATGAATTTCATCTTGCATGGCATTGAACCAGCTATCTTCATTCATAGCAGTTTTAACATCTTTTGGTTTGATCTTAGATAGTACAGAGTTGAAGAAGCACCATAAGGCATAGGTTGCGAGTTGCTTCCGGGTTGATACAGGACGAGAGGGATTTCCAATGATGTTGTCTAAGGGGTGATAGTGAGTCCATTTTCTGAGGTGTTCATGTGGCATTTGTTGAGGAACTGAGGTAGCTGAGTCGATGTCTCCTGAAGAAGATGGTTCTGATGATGAATCAGGAGTAGCAAATATGTTTTCAAATGGAGCATCCTCAGGAGTAGCAAAGGGATTAACTTCATCATTGATGCCAGACACATTTCCATGATGTACATTTGAAGAGTGATGATTTGTTGATGAGACTGACGGATCAGTAGTAGGTGCTTCTTGACTTAAAGATATTGAGACTGAAGGATTGACTTCATTCACAGGAATATGAGCATCCTCCGTTGCAGGAATCATCACCTCATTCGTATTTAAATCATACAGTTCATCAAACATAGGATCAAACAATTTCTTTACATCATCTTCAGATGGAAGTACATATGGAGTTTCTTGAGTAGAGTTTGGAACAAGAGATGAACCAATGGGACTGTCTTGAAGAGCGGGTCCTGAGCTGGAGTGTCCAGGAGCCATTTGACCGGTCAGCTCATCAAACGTAACGTGAATTGTTTCCATGATATTTCGGGTTCTTTTGTTGTAGATTCGGTATCCCTTTTTGTTTGGTGCGTATCCTACAAATACTCCAATGTCAGCTTTAGCCCTAAGTTTCCCTAAGTCTTGACCCTCATTAGTTGGATAGCACAATGCACCAAACACACGAAGGAAAGAGAGATTAGGTTTTCTGTTGTGGACAAGTTCATATGGAGTTTTTCCATGTACAGTGTGGATTAGGGAACGATTTTGTGTATAGCATGCAGTGGCGATTGCTTCAGCCCAGAGAAACATTGGAACCTTTGAGTAAATCAACATAGTTCTAGCGGCTTCAACCAGAGTCCGATTTCGTCTTTCAACTACACCGTTCTGTTGAGGAGTTCGTGGAACACTTCTTTGATGACTGATTCCAACGCTTTCATAGAATTCATTAAGTTGTTTGTTGACAAACTCAGTTCCATTGTCTGTTCTAACAATTCTGACGGTTTTGTTAAGTCGAACCTGCAGCTGTTTGATGAGTTTGATGATGATATCAGGAGTTTCATCCTTTGTCCTTAAGAACTTGACCTAGGTGAATCTAGAGTAATCATCAACCACAACTAACACATATTTCTTCCCAAAGATATTCTGTACCCTCATTGGTCCACATAAGTCCATATGAATCATATGAAGAACTTCTGTGACAGAGTTAGTAGGTTTGGGTTTATGGGCATATTTCTTGCTTTTTCCCAATTGACATGCTGAACAAAGATGATCCTTTTCATACTTTAGTCTAGGTAAACCTACAACTAAGTCCTTTCTGGAGAGATCGTTGATGGTGCCGAAGTTCAAGTGATTGAGACGACGATGCCATAACCATGACTTTGTTTTTGAAGCTTTTGATAGCAAGCAAATTGGAGAAGCCCTCATCATGTCATCGATAGAGATGGTGTAAAGATTTGACCCACGAGTTCCTTTTAGCAGATCCATACCATTAAGATCTCTAACAAAGCAGGTATGTTTTCTGAAGGCAACTTCTAGATCAGAGTCACAGAATTGACCAACAGAGAACAGATTATGACCCAAACCTTCAACATAGTAAACTCTAGAGATGACACTATCACCAACAACATAATCTCCATAACCCATAATAGCACCGAAATGATCATTACCAAATCTAACAGTCCCGATGAATTTGCTCACGAAGTTCATGAGCCGCGACCGGTCTCCAGTCATATGCTTGGAACAGCCTGAGTCCAGGTACCACAGAACGATTTGAACGATCTGCAGTTGAACACAGACAAGAATGGATAACTGGATAATTGGGATCCCCATGCAAGAATGGGTTCCATTTGGTTAGTAACAATGTTTGGAACACCCACATCAGAAATAGAAGCATTCATATCAGAAAGCGAGGCAATGGAATCGTTGTGAATAGATGCAGTACTAGTGTCAGTATTAGCCCTGTTCACAGTGTGTTCACTTCTTAAGGGAATAGTTCTACCAGTAGGCATCCATTTTCTAGTGGGCATTATCGGATTAGTCTTAAGACCAACAGGTGTCCAATAAAAGCCTATTTTAATGAATGTTCTTCCTGTGGGTTTCCACTGTTTTCTAACTTTCTTTCGTTTTTGCCTTTTAGCCTTCTTAGCATGAATTTTAGCATTAGCAATATTAACTGGACAATTAACATCATTAGGCAGAACAGTAACACCACATTCATGATTAGAAACAGAATTCAAACAGACATCATTACAAGGTTTGCAAATAGTATCGGAATTCGAATTAATTACAGTACGCCTATGGCTAATACTAGAATCAACATGATTCGTTTTATTCAATTCAAGCTTAAAGTTCCTAGATTGTTCTTCTACTCTCTTCCAGTGCACATTCTTAACTTGAGAGGTCCTATCATTCCTTGTATTGTCTTGAGACTTTGACCTGCTCCGTTTAATGTCACTGATTACTCCTGTAGAGGGAATGGGAACATTAGTTGGTTTAACTACTCTTTGCATCACCTGTTTAGATGTACTGGGGTCTGAACTACATGCAGGTGCACTTAGGTTCACTTTCATAAAACTAGAGGCACTGTGATTTGTACTCCTAGAAGGCACACTTGAGTTCTCTTTCTTAGCATTGACAGATCTGGAATCTGAACTGTTTAAAGGCACACTACGGTTCACTTTCAAAACATTGGGAATCGAATGCATATCATACTTAGCTTTAGGCATTGAGCATGGAATCAAAGGATTAACTCTCTCACCTAATGACTTTGGGCATATTGTGATCAAGCATTCTAAGATTTCTTGAGATCTTTTGGCATATAAGCAAGCATGTCCAATTGCATTATCATGAGGTTTCTCTAGCTTATCCTCTTCAACAATCTCACGCAGACATTCTAGGCAATCCTTAAGGGATGAGAAGTATGTTTGAATGGCAAGTTTGTTGTTCCTTAGATGAGGAGGGACATATGTCACAGATAAAGCATATTTATTACTTGTTGGAACCTTAGATACAACATTCTCCCCATTGGTCATTGGCATTTTCCCTTTTACCTGACTCTTCAGATTCTCAATTTCCTTTTGCAATGACGCTATTTGATTGTTATTTTTGTTACGAGTGACTTTAATTGATTCAAATAACTCATTGAAATGACGTTTAACCTTTTCATTTTCTTCTAGAAAACTTTCATTTTCCTTTTGTAAAGCATTTACTAAGTTTTGAAGATGAAACGTTTGAGAATTCTGAGAATCTAAAGGAGGAGGCATTTGGGAACCTGTCATATTGTTCGTTTGACCTTTTAACTGAGAGATCTGGGCTTTCAACTTTCTGATCGTGTTGCACTGAGCTTGAATCTGTTCATCACGTTTGTTAATTTGAAAAACTGCATCAAACTCTGGAGCATCTGAAGATGTCTTGACATTTGAAGTTTTGACATTTTCTTTGAGATGTTGATATTTTAGTTGTAAATTAAAATACTCAACTTCTAGTTTGGAAAAATGTTTAACTAAAGTGTCGTGATCATCCAGTTCAATTTTCTCGTTTAGTTTAGAATTAGTTTTTTCAAGCTCAATGACACGATCATGGGAGACTTTCAGGGCAACAGATAGTTCATGAAATTTGGAAGCATTAATAGAGCAATTTGAAGCAGTAAAAAAGATATCTTGAGCAACACATTCAGTAATAAGAGTCTCATTTAATGTATGCAAGTTCTTCCTCTCAATCTCATTATATTTTAGTGCACGCTCATAATCACTAACTTCAGCTACCATTGCATCAAATTCCTTTTCCATTCCCTTGATATCAGTTTATATTCCCTTTTTAAGACTCTCAAAGTGATCTTTCAGAAGTTTAAAGAAAGGCATGACCTCAGTTAAATAACATTCTTTCATTTGTTCAAAACCCCTTTCTCCTTCAGTTATACCAGTGGGTGTGATCCTTTTCTTGCAAGTTTTCTCAAAATCAACAAATAGTTGAAATATAACGTATTGGCTAATTAATGTCTTGCTTTTAGTGGCAATTGTTCTAGGTACAAGATGCATTGGTGTATTAGGAGGATACACAGTTGCTCTAGGCATTTTCCGAAGGGGAGGGTTTGTTTCTACAATATTTTCAGCTTTCTGCTTATCTAAATCCATTTTCCAGAAGACTTGTTCGGGAGTCAACAATGTCTGAGTCTTAAACTTGTTCAAGGAAATCCAGTTTTCCTTCTTGTAGTCATGGGGAGTGATAATTACTTTCTTCTCTTTGCATTTAGGATCATTTAGTTTTTTATTCATCTTCTCCCTAGTGATTTCATCTAATTTCTTATCTTCATCTGTGCACTCAAAGCAACTAGGTTTTTGTCTAGGTTTAAGGATCTCATTGCCATCATAGATCACACTTTGAGCTGCTTTTGCTATCTTTCCGTACTCAGGGTTGGGTTTATCTATAATGGGAACACTATGCTTATCACTTAGAACTCGATGTTTGGTGACCATGTGAGCAGTCTGAATGGTGTTTCCTTGTATGTACAACTTGTTTTCAAGTTTTTTTTTCAAAATTTTCAGATTAGAAAAATCTCTCAAGAGTTTTGATTCATTTGCATTAAATTCTTGCTTAAGCATTTTCACATTTTCTTGAAGTTCTTGTTTTTGTTTAGCTGTTTTAGAAAGTTTTTCTTGCAAGGAATTTAATTCTTGTTTCAATACTTCTTCCCTAAACTTACTTTTTCTAATTACTGTACTCACTTGGACATCCATTTCCTGCTCACGAGTGGTCAACTCAAATTTTGCACGTTGTTCGTAAATAGCAACACGTTCCTTATAGGCATTTAGTTCAGAAATTATGGAATCATCAGGAGCACATGCAGTGTATTCATCAAAGACATAGTCATTGTTGACTGCAGAAGATGCATCACTTGGTACAACTTCACTTTCACTTTGTTTCACGTATTGATCGTATGGGACAATATTGTTATTACCCATATTTTCAACATTTGATTCAATAGTTTCAGTTGATTGTACTTTTTCATGCATCTGTTGCACATCAGCATCATCGTATAGTTTTAATACCTCTGAGATGAGTTTGTCCTTGGATGGGCCAGCTTGTGGTGAAGAAGAGATCTTGCGAGAAACCATTGGGGAGATGCTAGCCATAAAGATTGTGTGTGCAGTAGGTCCATCATCTACATCAGAGTCGTATGCATCACAGTCAGCGACTTGAAAGGCGTTCTGATGATTGTGACCTATCTCCTGAATAGGCTGCTCATCCACATCTGCATCATAGGTCTTGGTATTGCCCTCAGCAAGAAACAGCAATTCCTCTTCATCCAACGCAGCACCATTGTCCTGAGCTTGTGCCAGCAACATCTTATCTCTGAAGTAATCAGCATTCTGTGGACGCTTTGGAGACGTGCAGTTCCTTGCAATGTGTCCCTCACCACCACAGTTATAGCATTTGATCGGCTTAGCTTGACCTTGGTTACCATTCCTTCCTCGATTCTGATTGCCCACATAGCCTCTACCAGCACCACCCCTTCCCTAATCATACTGTCTTTCCTGAACTGGTTGCACCACGATCCTTCCATCTTTAACAGTAGCTTGATTGTGTGGGTTAGATGCTGTTCTGAGGTTGTTGTTGGTTTGTGGGAGATAATTCATGTTTTGGCTAATCAGAAGAGCTAGTTGATTAATGAAGCTTCCCACGTGTGCATCAGCATCAGCTTGTTTGTACATAGGATCAGGAATGAGTTTGTGATTACCATTACCCAAGGGTATGACTTGTGAAGCTTTGGTTGTGATTCCGATGTTTGAGTAGAAGGCAGTTGAATCATTAGACGAGCTTGTCTCTCCCGGGTTAGTTTTGAACTGATTGAGAATCAATTTTTCAAACATAGCATGTCTCTCATTCTGAAGGAGGAAGGCATAGAGTTGCTCATAGTTTGTGTTCTTCAATCCTTTAGTAAGCTTCACAGCGGTAACAAACTTGTGCCATTCGGGATTCATGTTGTTCACAAATTTTGAATTCAACTGAATGTTAGGCATAGTCATTCTGATGTTCCTCATGTCATTAACTAACTTATGAAATCTCACATAGTACTCATAGACATTCTCATCTGGTTTCATCTTGAAGTGCTCAAATTCGTCATAGAGTTGGGATTCTCTGTCTTCCATAGTTAATTCTGATCCTGAGAGAAGCATCTTGACATTATCCCATACTGCCTTTGCATCGGTGTTGTGATTGATCAGCTTGTAGATGTCTTTAGGAAGACCTTGAAGAACAATGTTAGAAGCCCTGATATCTGCATCGAATCTCTTTTTCTCCTTATCATCAAGCTCATCATACATTTTAGGTCTGTCCATTCCGTAAATAGGAGTTCCGTCATCATTAGTATCAAGTATATCTCTAGTCGTCTCAACTCGATACGGTCCTTCATCAATTGATTTGAGAATGTTGACACCATTTTCTTTTCCAAGGCAGTACAGTCTGATTCGTTGAGCCCAAGAATCGTAGTCAGTTCTGTCAAGCATGGGTGGACGAGTATCTGAGCCAGCTGCTTGAACATCCTCGGCGACAGTGGAGATGACAGTAGGAACGTTGGTAGACATGTTAACAGATTATACGGGATTTTATAACTCTATGATTAAACCGGGAAATAGATTCTTTCACGGGATTTTACTAAATCAAGAGAAAACCGTAAACAATCACTCAAGTCGCTAGATGATAATGCACTAAGTCGCTAGAGACAAATGCACTAAGTCGCTACCAATTAATTCGCTAGAAAGCCAAGTCGCTAGAAACCCAAGTCGCTAACAGAAAAGCAAGTCGCTAAGTAGTAACTCGCTACAGACCAAGTCGCTAACCAAATTTTGGCAGCAATTCGCTACACAAGTCGCTAGACACACAAGTCGCTAAAGAGCAACTCGCTACTGACCAAGTCGCTACTACAAGTCGCTACCCGTAGTGGAGAGTCCACTACTTGTACTTTAACTCGCTAGATCTAACTCGCTAGCTTTAACACTGTAAGTCGCTACAAAACTGTGAAGCAAGTCGCTACCAAGAAAATAGTCCGAGAGCTAAGTCGCTAGCTTGAAAAACCAAATAAACTTCACTTTTCAATCCAAAAACAACCCAACCAAGATGATTCAAGCTTACCAAATGAAAACCTAAACACTTTTGATGAATCTAAACATAAAAGTACCAACAAAATTCAAACTTTAACACAAGAAATCAACCAAATGGTGCAAAAACCACTAAACTTTTTCAAACTCAAAAACCACCTAAAAACCACTATAAATCCAAAGATGTGCAAGATATGATCTAACCTTGGCTCTTGATACCAATTGTAAGATATAACTTATCACATACACATCAAAACCATAACACAAAGTAGCATATAGATGGAATTCTAGAGAGAGAAAGTTAGAGGTTTAGGGAACTTAGTGAGAGAAAGTGAAAGATATTATTATGAGCTCCAACTCTCTACCTTGGGAGGTAGAGAGTATTTATAGTCTTACATAAATCGCCACACTACGGGCTGTGGATCAGGCATACAGTGGGTAAAGACCCGTCCGTCCTCCACGGTGTTACTTAACTAAATACTACTTAACTTAAATGAACTACGACTACGAGCTTTCTAACGATTACATATACTTGAGGTGACCGACTCTTTAATACCGGGAATTTCTAATTCCTAACAAGACCCCTTTTTCTTTGTGCTTATTTGAGCTTATTAGTTGTGTATTTAGATTCCATAGGTAATAATCAGTTAACTTAGAGTAGATTAGATCTCTAGTTTAGTTTATTAGGTAATTAGTTGTAGAATTTAAGTGCTTATTTTAAGCTCAATTGCGCCTCTTAAACTGTTTTATCACAGAAACTCAGCAGCCCCAAAGACCTCCCTTGACAGCTTATTTATAATATAAGCTGTCAAGGGGTCCTCCTTGCCCACTTTTGATTATTTTGGAATCCCAGCAGTGTTAAGTTAATGTTTTTAGTTTCTTTTCTCAATTTGGAGGGCTCCTAGTAGCTTATTTTTGAGCTAATAGAAGCCATTTGAGGCTGTTACAGAAACAGGCACCCTTGGACTAAGTGGTGCAGCAGCCTGCAAGTCCAACCCCCACAGCAGTCACACTTTTTCAGTTGCTTATTAGGATTCTTCTTTTAGCTTATTTTGGTTTTTGATTCATTAGTCTAATTAGGATAGAGATTGATTGATTACATCTTATTCAGTAGTTAATTTTTGTTCTCACAGTTTACTTTTTTTTGCATTTCCTTTTAGTTTTAGGATCTCCCTTAGCTAAACTTGTTGCCAAATTGCTTATCCCTTTGTTCATTCAGTTTCATCCTTGAGTAGATAGCCTATTTTTAAGTTTATATTGCTTATCTACCATTTACTTTGCCTATTCAACGCTTTTCATGCTCACCATTTTGCTTAAAAGGGACTTAAGGGGTGTTTGGTTGTGTGCTGTCCAAAACAGCAGCTCAAAAGCTGTTTATACAGCTTATTACTAAAGTTTTAGAAAAGAAATTTTAACAAAAAAGTCTCACTGGATTGCCCCTTTAATCCTCCAAAGTCGAAATCCAAAAAAAATACGTGAACAAAAAAAAAGAAGGAGTTGGAGTCGAACCCATGACCTCCTGCCCCTTACGATTGCACACGACCACAACACCACACACCTTAGCCAACTCGCCCTTGGGTCTTTATTGGTTATTCTTCGTAATGTTTAATATGTAAAGCCTTCTTCAGTTTTTATACTTCTAGTTTATTCATATTTTTAGCTGCTTATTTCAATAAGCAATGCACCACTTTTTTTATTTTTTTTAAATTCAGTAGTGTTTGATGCATTTTCTGTAATTACTGTAGATTTTTCCAAAATAGTATAGTATTTTCAATGAATTAATTAGTGTTTATTAGTTTTTAATTCGTAGTAATTATTTTAAGAGTCGAAAAATACTCGGCTTTTTCCTAAAATCATTTTTAGTCATGTAGAATGTAGGAAAATTAGATTTGCACTCGTAGGACTTAAATTGCATTTTTTTTACTTTCGGGGCTTAGTGTGTTCCCGGTTTTTAGCGCTTTTGCATTTTAGCACCCTAGGATGTAGTTTAGCATTGTTTTATTGTTTCTTAGGATTAGTAGTAATTTATTTAGAGTTTACTTTGTTTTACGTACTTCATTTTCATTCTCGTTCTTTAATTTGTAGAATAACGCAAAAAAATCCAAATTTGTTAAACCAATTCAAGTCCTAATCACAAAACTCAACGACTCTGTCAATTTCACACCTCGTTGGGACACGACCCGGGGAAATCACTTTCCCGGTATCACTTTTATCACATTCGTGAGGTTTGGCACGTTAACCCTTTTCCTAAAAGGTTGATTTGTCGGATTTTACGATTAATCTGATATTTTGATATTGTGTTTATTTTCACCACTCACTTCACACGAATCAAATTTTGGCGTCGCTGCCGGGGAGGTGTGTTGCGACAATATCGTGAAGTTTTTGCGATTAGTGACTTGAAGATCCTTCCTCGTGAAGTTACCGTTTTTCATAAAATCCAAAAATACAAAAATATTTTTCTCGTTCCTCTTATCCATATAATTCTATTTCTCTTACCCTCTTTTGCCGTTTAATTCTATCCTTCGTATCCTCTCAACCATTTGATTCTAATTCTTTAACCCTCTACATGTTTAATTCTCATGACGACAATCGATTATCGTCGTTGTTTTCATTGCAAAGGACGTATGGAAGAGAATCAAGTTTATTGTCTCAATCCCGATTGTTAATGTAAGCGGTGTGGAAGGGTTGGTGCAAGCAAATATTGCTATTGGTGCGAATTAGCCGATAAAAACTCTCTCGATGATTCTCCAAGTTTTTCTGACCACCCGCCACAACCCGAGATTTGTTCTATTGTTTCTGAGCCTAAACCGTCTAGATTTGATTCAAATCTTTCGCGATTTACGGTTAAGGTTAAGAGAAAAGAGCAAGAACCGAAGACCAAAACGGAAATGGTGGAAATTGCTAGCTCTGAGAGCACACCATTTGTCCCACCTCCGGAATCTTCAAAACCTTTTTCGGACGATTTCATGAACATTGTTCAAAATTGCTTAAATGAATTTCGTCAAATTTCAACTTCGGGAAATATCGTTTTACCTAACATTTGTGATGTTTTTGAGCCCTCGATTCCTACTCCTGTACCCGAGATATCGTCGTTCGATCAAGAGTATTGCTACGGTTGTGGAGACGTGTTACCGAAAGGTTTCTGTTGTTACAAATGTATGTGCGAGTGGTGTGGAAATTATCTTGTCAATGGATGTTGTTCGATTTGTGCCGAGAATTCATTCACTTATGATTCTAACCCGAACTCTTTCAATTATCCTCAAAACAATTTCAACTACCCCCCACAAAATTCATTCGAGCCACAACCGTACTGTCAAGATTTCAATGATTCATCATTTCAAAGTTTCTCTCCCCAATACCCTAATTGTGCTAAGTGTGGGGGTCCTCATGATGATTATCAATGTCAATCGTGGAATCAAAATTACTATGGACCTGATCCTTGTTATAACACTTCCGGATTTGACCACATCCAACCCCCACAACTTCCCGTCATTGATCAATTTCCTCGTATAATTCTTGAAGAACTTTCCGAGGAACAAGCAGCTCGCAACGAAAGATATCTAGCCGATGAACGAGCAGCTCAAAAGCTTCTCCTATTTAACGAAGCTGCTCAACAGCGTTTTCTATTTAACGAAGCTTGCCGTCTAGATGACGAGGATGAGGAAGATTGGGAGATGACAAAGGACAAGGTGCATATCTCAAGCTCACAAAGTACCGCACATGTCCACTCTCCGCCCTCATATTGCCTATCTACCATAGAACTTTCGGATACCCTTTTAATGGGGGACGAGCATCTTAGCACTATTCCGGAAATGGAATCGTCTTGTGTTGAGAACCTTGTCCCAACCCCAAGTGAGTCTGAGGTTATCTCTGGTGATATGTGTGATGACCCTCTCGATGATGATTCTTCTCCCACCCCAAAAGTTTCTGTTGAGGTGATTTCCGAGTCTGAAAATGACTATACGTCGTTTGATGATTCTTTATCATGTGGAGACATCGAGTATGTGGAGGAAATTCCTTCTGAGCTCGTCAGCTTAGAAGAAGTGAGAAATGTTGATCCCGATGATCTTGATATAGAAACTGATTTTGAAACGGATGATGAAGATATTCTCGTTGTGTTCGAGAAACCTTTCACTATGGCATTCACTAATCCTCTGTTTGACTTTGATTCTGAATTCACTCTAATTTCTGATAACCCCATCTTTGATATTCAGAATGAGGATAGTGACGTTTTTACATCTCCTTCTTTACCCGAAGAAAAGAATAGTGGCAATCCCACTTCGACGTTAGACCTTTTCGAGGAGTTCGCCGATGAACTCGCTCTCGTTGATCATTCTCCACCGGGAGATGATGATGTGCACTTCGACTTTGAAGCCGACCTCACTAAATTGGAAAATCTTCTTTACAATTGGTCTTCTGATAATTCGTCGAGTGACACTCTTATGGAAGAGGTCGACTCAATTCTTTCTCCGGATGACTCGATACCTTCGGGTTTTCAGAGTGACGATTATGGCTTAGGTCCATCATCCACTCGTCCGCCTGCTAAACCGCTGGATGATGGAACCTCTTCTAAGCCCGATACGGATGTTTTCATTGCTTCAGTGGTGGATAAGATTTCCGAACATTCCGTCAATGTTCCTCAATCTAATCTTTTGCTCACCCATCCCACCCGTTGTCAATCCATTGACACTCTGCTTTCTCCTCCCATTTCTTCTCCATGTCTTAACTCCTACGGGAGTGAAGATACCATCTTTGACCCCGGCATTTCTCATTCTTTTGAGCCGTCTATATCTCATCGGAGTGGAACTTTCAGCACATTCAATGTTTATCTAAACCATTTGAATGAAAGTCCGATGGCGATTTTCTATTCCACTTGCTCCCCCATGGACCAATGAATTCGGGGTCGAGTCAAGCTAGCGACTCGGTAATCAAAAACAGTAGTTAAACATGGGTTTTCACCCGTGTGTACCACCCTAGTGTGGGGGAGTTGCCCCCCGCTGTTGTATATAAGTTTTCTAAAAAAAAAAAAAAAAAAAAAAAAAAAAAAAAAAAAAATCAAATAATGGCCGTAGTATTTCCCTTTTACGTTCTATGTTTCGGCATAACCGCCGGTACTTTGAATATTGAGGGCAATATTCATTTCTAGTGTGGGGGGGAATTCTCACGAATTTTATCATGTAATTATACCACCCAATTCCCCCATTTTTGGCCAAAATTTTTTTTGGAGTAAGTGTTTTGCACTTACTCAGCTTATGGTTATCAGTCCGCCATGTCTAATAAACAAAAGGATTGGCTAATCCAGGAGCAAATGGCTCTTGGTAAAGATATCTCAAATCCGTTGATGGCTTGCAATTTCCCCAAAATTGTATGGTGTTCAGCTCACCATATCTTTAATTAGTGAAGAGTTGGCTAGCCCGCAAGTTTATGGCTTGTGGTAAAGGCAGTTGGAAAACCATAATTGGTAATCAACTCACCAAAGATATTTTATCTAAGAGTTGGCTAGTCCAGAAGCAAACGGCTTTTGGTAAAGACAAATCAAATCCGTTGGAAGCTGGTGATTTGCTCAAAATCATATGGTTATCAGTGTACCATAGTTCTTACTTGAACTAAACCATTTGGCTACTCCAGAAGTAATGGCTTTTGGTAAAGAGATTCAAATCCATTAAGTTTCCTCAAAAGATTGCTAGGGACTAGCAATGGTTTAGTGTGGGGGATTGATGAGTGTGTAAAAACTCATCATTTTTGGTCAAATCCGAACTGCAAAACATCTAAAAACACTCAGAAATGTATCAAAATACTGAAAATATCTCAAAACTGTGTTTTATATGTTTCAGATGCAAAATTATTGGAAACAAATGAAAAACGAACAAAGTTTGCATAATTGGCAGTTTCAGTCCCCCAACTTTCAAACATGGCAAAACAAGTCCCCGGGAATTTCAAAAAAATGGAAAATATTATTTATGACCCTTGGTTAATAAAGTTTGTCATTTATGGTCCTTGTAATAATTTTTGGAAAATTACAGTTTTGGTCCCTGGTAATTCAGTTTTGGCACACTTAGTCCTTAGAATGATAAGTGGATCCCAAGTTAATCCAAGCCCAAACCCTCATTACCCAAGCCCAATCCAGTCATTCCCCAACCCATCTCAAAAACCACAAACCAACCCTTTTCCCACCTTTCCCTTCTCCCTTTTATCCGAAACCAGAAACACACAACAAAAACCCAGAAATAAAAAGCTCTCTTTTGCCCGCCAATTTTTCTCCCCCCTCCTGTCTTTATCAATCCCAAACTCCCAACCCACTACTCCCTTCCCCAATGCAGTCACAAGAATCCCCTCTACCTCAGCAATCCAAAGGTGCACCATATTGATACCACGGCTCAGTTGAACTCCACTTATGTACCTAACTAGTGGATGGCTATGATTATGGTTAAAGAAGCACAAGGCGTTTTTGGTTTGTTTACACTCACACAACAAACACACAAGACAACAAGAAGAGAGAAGAAGACTTTTCTTTAGTTTGAGTATAAAAAAAAGTTTAGGAAGTTGTAAAAAAATTGTCTAGAATTTGTTTTGTTCTAGTCCTCTTTATGTTTAATGTCATTTTACCTTTATTGTACTCTTTAATTTTTCAATGCAATTTAATTTCTTTTTTTCAGTTTACTCAAAATTTATGTAGTTTGACTCTTTTTCTTGAATTTGTATATTGTAATATGAATCGGTTTTAAGGTTATTGTGAGGTTTTGTTAAGGGAAAAATCAGTTTTTGAAAGTTTCTAAATATTTTCTGCTTCAGAAAGTCAAGGTTTCTTCCTTAAAGTGTGTTTGGATTAGCTTGTTTCTTGGGGCAACAAACCATTTTGACCCATTTTGAGTATTGAAATAGTATTGATTAGTTGTAAGTGAGTTTGTTCGACAAGTGTTTTAATCATTTTCAAAGTGTTCAAAGCAGTTTACCAATTTTTTTTTTCTCCATCTGTTTCTGTTTTGCTGCATTAGCAGTCCATCACTTCCCAACAGCAGACCCCTTTTTCTTTGTGCTTATTTGAGCTTATTAGTTGTGTATTTAGATTCTATAGGTAATAATCAGTTAACTTAGATTAGATTAGATCTCTAGTTTAGTTTATTAGGTAATTAGTTGTAGAATTTAAGTGCTTATTTTAAGCTCAATTGCGCCTCTTAAACTGTTTTATCACAGAAACTCAGCAGCCCCAAAGACCTCCCTTGACAGCTTATTTATAAGCTGTCAAGGGGTCCTCCTTGCCCACTTTTGATTATTTTGGAATCCCAGCAGTGTTAAGTTAATGTTTTTAGTTTCTTTTCTCAATTTGGAGGGCTCCTAGTAGCTTATTTTTGAGCTAATAGAAGCCATTTGAGGCTGTTACAGAAACAGGCACCCTTGGACTAAGTGGTGCAGCAGCCTGCAAGTCCAACCCCCACAGCAGTCACACTTTTTCAGTTGCTTATTAGGATTCTTCTTTTAGCTTATTTTGGTTTTTGATTCATTAGTCTAATTAGGATAGAGATTGATTGATTACATCTTATTCAGTAGTTAATTTTTGTTCTCACAGTTTACTTTTTTTTGCATTTCCTTTTAGTTTTAGGATCTCCCTTAGCTAAACTTGTTGCCAAATTGCTTATCCCTTTGTTCATTCAGTTTCATCCTTGAGTAGATAGCCTATTTTTAAGTTTATATTGCTTATCTACCATTTACTTTGCCTATTCAACGCTTTTCATGCTCACCATTTTGCTTAAAAGGGACTTAAGGGGTGTTTGGTTGTGTGCTGTCCAAAACAGCAGCTCAAAAGCTGTTTATACAGCTTATTACTAAAGTTTTAGAAAAGAAATTTTAACATAAAAGTCTCACTGGATTGCCCCTTTAATCCTCCAAAGTCGAAATCCAAAAAAAATACGTGAACAAAAAAAAAAGAAGGAGTGGGAGTCGAACCCATGACCTCCTGCCCCTTACGATTGCACACGACCACAACACCACACAGCTTAGCCAACTCGCCCTTGGGTCTTTATTGGTTATTCTTCGTAATGTTTAATATGTAAAGCCTTCTTCAGTTTTTATACTTCTAGTTTATTCATATTTTTAGCTGCTTATTTCAATAAGCAATGCACCACTTTTTTTATTTTTTTTTAATTTCAGTAGTGTTTGATGCATTTTCTGTAATTACTGTAGATTTTTCCAAAATAGTATAGTATTTTCAATGAATTAATTAGTGTTTATTAGTTTTTAATTCGTAGTAATTATTTTAAGAGTCGAAAAAATACTCGGCTTTTTCCTAAAATCATTTTTAGTCATGTAGAATGTAGGAAAATTAGATTTGCAATCGTAGGACTTAAATTGCATTTTTTTTACTTTCGGGGCTTAGTGTGTTCCCGGTTTTTAGCGCTTTTGCATTTTAGCACCCTAGGATGTAGTTTAGCATTGTTTTATTGTTTCTTAGGATTAGTAGTAGTTTATTTAGAGTTTACTTTGTTTTACGTACTTCATTTTCATTCTCGTTCTTTAATTTTTAGAATAACGCAAAAAAATCCAAATTTGTTAAACCAATTCAAGTCCTAATCACAAAACTCAACGACTCTGTCAATTTCACACCTCGTTGGGACACGACCCGGGGAAATCACTTTCCCGGTATCACTTTTATCACATTCGTGAGGTTTGGCACGTTAACCCTTTTCCTAAAAGGTTGATTTGTCGGATTTTACGATTAATCTGATATTTTGAAATTGTGTTTATTTTCACCACTCACTTCACACGAATCAAAAAGGCTTACTACAGAACTGTGAAACAAGATAAATCTTTTATTCCAATGGGTTCTGAAGAAGAAGAAAGAGAGATTCCTAGATTGAAGAGAAAGGCTAAAGTAAGTGATTCTCAAACTATTAAGAAGACTAAGGTTGATGAAGATCATACAAAGTCTACTGAGAAGGAGATTTCTACTGAGAAGTTCACTGAAGATCAAATGATTGAAATGATTGTGATTGAAGACAAAGATTTTTATCCAGAACCACTGCAAATTCGACATCCTATCATTGATTGGGAAGTTTACACTGCCAGCAATCTTGCTTCAACATGGAAGATTACAAGGCTGGGAGGAGAAACTTCATCATTCATGACATTTGAAGATCTTATTAAAGCTTTTGACAGAGATGACCTTAATACACTATGGAAATTAGTTCAAGAAAGGTTTAATGCTCAAGATCTCAAAGATGCAAAGGAGATGCAGTTATGGGTAAATCTTAGAAGGCTTTTTGAACCAAATGCTGATGATGACTACTGGAAAACCTTATTCACATGTTTTGGTACTAAATGGTTTTATTATGATTCATGTGAAGTTCATCATGTCTCTACAGCAAACGGAGAAGACTTTTTCATGCTTGCTGAGAAAGAATATCCACTTAGAGCTGAAGCTCTTACAGTAATGTTAAGCTTACACATAAGAGTCAATGAAGACAATGAGAAGGTCAGAGCATTGTTACAAAGGCTTCAAGATCAGTGTTCAAGAGCTATACAAAAGTTAAGAGAAAAGAAGTGAAGTGTTCGATTGAATTCCTAAATCCTTGAAGTTAATGCATATTGGAGAAACTTATTGATTTGCAGAGAAATCATAAGTTTAGGGGAGGATTGTTGGGAATAATCCGTTACCACGGATAGTAGTGGTTTACACTGCTTGGTTTAACACTAGCAGTGGAAACGTATTCCCACTGCAAGTTCTTTATTACCACTGCTATCAGTTTATGATAAGGTTAAACGCGTCTTGATAATTATAGAATAGATCTTGTGTATATTCTATTATGTTAGCTTTATACTTATCTTGTAAAGGACTCCTTGTTGTATAAAAGGAGATCCTAGGTCATTGTCTTAGAAACGTATCATATTGCAATATTACCTACGAAAGCTTCAAGATGTAACCCTAGTGATAAGTTAAGATCACTCGTGTTATTCATTAATAATATTGGAGCTTGAGTTTTGTGTTAACTTGTGTTTATTCTCAAACATCATATAATTCGTCTTCTAAGTATTACTTATGTAAATTCCGCTTGCTTGATAATATTATACAAAATATCATTGACACAAGGAGAGTGTCCTAGATCCATCAGAATGCCTTGTCATTCCCTATCACAATTTTAACATCAGTTGACTCATCATCGATAACATCGAATGCCGAGACAAAACCTTCAAGGAGGGTGAAGTCACTCTCACTCCCCTGTTTCACCATCAACATGTCGTGTTAGACACTATTCACACATTAAGTCACTAAACCATCATACATTTGAAGCACTTATGACATCTCATAAACCATCTCCTAGGAATCCGTCAACCATTTTGAAAAATAACCTCAAATTTATCACCTTCTATCACCTCTTTTTAGAGCGCTTATTCTTAACATAGGACTTTGCTACATCTCATTTTTCCTCTTATTTTGAAGAGTTATGGCACCGAAGAAAGCTGCACCAGATATGACACAAGTTGCTATCCAAAAGTATGTAAAAGATAGTATAGCCGAGGCACTAAGGAAAGAACGAGCAACAATAATTGTTGCTGCTGAGGCTGCGGCTACTGCTGAAGCTACTAGACTTGCTACTGCTGCTGAGGTTGCGGCTACTGCTAAAGCTGCTAGACTTGCTACTACTGCTGAGGCTGCGGCTACTGCTGAAGCTGCCAGACTTGCTACTGCTGCAAGGACTGCAGGAGCGTCTTGAGTTCGAAATTGTACATACAAGGAATTTAAGAGCGGTGATCCCACAAAGTTTAAAGGCACGTAAGGAGCCACTGCTATGATCCGTTGGTTTGAGAAGATGGAGTCTGTATTTCTTCTATGCAATTGCCCGGATGACTGCAAGGTGAAGTTCGCTACTAGTACACTCTTATATGGGGCAATGTCGTGGTGGAATTCTTATGCACAGCCTATTGGTATGGAAAATGCTTACAAGCTCACATGGGAGCAATTCAAAAGGTTGTTGACTAAGAATTATTGTCCGCGTACTGAGGAGAAGAAGTTGGAAAAAAAATTTTATGAGTTAGTGACTGTTGGTTATGACATCGAGACCTACATCAGAAGGTTTCAAGAGTTGGCTGCTTTATATCCATCTATGGTTTCGGACAATGAGAAACTACTGGATAATTTTATCGGAGGACTTCCACAAATTATTCAAGGTGATGTAATTTCTTTTGATCCACAAACAATTGAAGAATCTATCCGTGTATCTCAGAAACTCATGGCTCAAGTTGTGAAGTGGGGAAACATTACCAACAACAACCGTAACAACAATAACACCATCAACAACAAAAACTAAACTAGCAACAACGAAAGGAAATGGGAAAATGACCAGGGAGGTTATAATAACGACAACCAAAACCGTAACACTAACCATCACCAACAACATAATAGAAGGCAAGAAGCTGCAATGGTTTATGTTGTTGCACCAATAGAAGGCAGAGGTTATGCTGGAACACACCCACTATGTAATCGATGTAAGTTTCATCACTCAGGTACTCGCCCCGCCAAGTGCCACAAATGCCAAAAATCGGGACACCTCGCCAGGGATTGTAGAGGTAAAGTCGTAGTCACATGTTTCGGATGTGGGGAGCAAGGACACTATCGGAACCAACGTCCCCAAAACCAAGGTCAACAATTTGAAGGTGCTCATGAGAAAGCATATATGTTAGAAGGAGGAGAAGCACACCAGGGTATCGACAACGCGGCAGACTGAAGAAGTTTAGAAACTAACAGTCTTATTTCCTTATGCACTATGTCGTACTAAGTTTATGTCTTCCCTAGTTTTCGGATCTTTATGACTTAAGACTATGTACTGTTTGATAAACCACTCGTTGTGTAATATTCTCATCTATCGTACTTTATTTTCCTTCCGATTTGTTATCACTTACAAAAATTTTACTTCCTTTACTTTAACTACCAATTGAACAGCATAGTTTAAATCTCTTTAAACATTAAGAGTTATAACAACTAAACCGAACGTCACATTATCGTTCCTTAATTATACATAGCCTAGCTACCTATGTCTAATTCTGGAGGGATCATGTTATGTTGGGAGCAGTTAATTATAAATCATAGTGCAAGCAAAATTTTCACATATTCCTAAAAGTCAAAGTGATGCTCATCGGAGATATTCTTCCAATATTTTCTCTATCGCGGTGTTTATACACTCTCAATCCTAGCTAGCCGTAACAACACCTCCTCATGTCTTCTTTCCCCATTATTCATCATAAACCCTAAACCTGTAGAAACCAACATGAACTGAATTCAGGGACTGAATTCCTTTTTGGGTGGGCGAATGTGACAACTCGTAATTTCATGTCATTTTTCAAATTTACTATTCATATCGGGAATTTACTATTCACTGATTACTATTCGTAATTTTACTATTCATTGTTTTTTAGGTCAGTTTGCAACTTTGAGAAGCTATTTTAAAAAATTTACTCTTCATAAAACACTATTCATTCCCGGAGAAAAATCACTATTCATGTTTCACTATTCATCAATTTTCGTAAACTAGGTTTACGAGTATCAAATTCGTTTAACCGTAAGGCTTAAGCTGCGCATTCATGAAACATCAATGAGAACACTTTATATAGACTAGAGTTAGTCTACAAATCATCAGTAACATCATCATCATATTAGTTCATGTATGGGTTTGCATATTTCATTAACGTATATTTTTCTATTAAATAAACGCTATCGCATGATCTTTTATTTTGAATATTTGATCCGACACTTCCAAAAATTGTCCTGATATATTTTTATACTCATTTTAAGACTATGAAAATTATATTATTAGTTTTCCCGATGTTTTGAATTTATTTTATATATAAATTGTTATATATATATATATATATATATATATATATATATATATATATATTTACGACGGTTTTCGTAAATTCAACTCGATAATTATTTATTCACTCAATTCTTGCAAGAAATGTATTTTTATAATTTTTACGACTTCGATATATTTTATTTTGTTCAGCTAAAATCGATTTCTAGCTAACGCTACACTGAATACCTAATTATATTTACAAACTACACATTATACTTACACTTAAATACACATTAGTCATCAAAATACCACAAAACCCTCCCCATAATACCCTTGCCGACCTCCTGGAGTTGAAGTGAACTTTTCCCATTCAGTTAGCAGCTTGTTCTCCATGTCTTGTTGACCAATTTCTGTTCCATGACAAAGCCGTCTAACACGTTCCCACATATCGAAACCAGTTTCACAACTGTCTACAGCAGCAAAGATGTCTCTTGATAAACCCGGTTGGACAATATGAATTGCCATGTCATCTGCATCGACTTGTTTCTGATCCTCTTCAGTGTATTCTGATTCGTTTTGAACACGAGAAGATGGTGGGATGGGAGGTGTTGCATCAGCATTTCCAGGGATTTGGACTTGCCGAGGCTTGAAGGGTCCATTCTGAATGGATTGAATCATCAGTTTTCCATTAGGTTTGGTCTTGATGTAACGAAGCATACGACTTGTCCATTGAAGATAACCACCTTTTTCCAACATAGGAGGACGGTTTTCGGCACCGGCTGCATGAATGTCTTGTTGAGTTGCCATTGATGAAGGTATGATCTGATAAAGTTGATGTAGGATCGATTCAACGATAAAGGAGTTGTGTTTAATAAGATATTGCCGTTTGAAGTTTTTCTGAAAGTCGTACTCGTGAACTTGGTTCTTAGGCCAAAAAAAAATTTTCTCCCAAAATTTGAAATTCACTATAAAAATCAATTCTAAGGTCGTATGAAAATTTTGAGTTATGACAATTTTGACGCCAAATTTGACCGAAAAATTTTGAATTTTGGTCCAAAAATTTGAATTTTTGACCAAAATTTTCCAAGTTATACCAAAATTTGAATTTCGCGTAAAAATTGAACGTTTAGTCTCCTCAAAAATTTAAATTTTACTCAAGTTTTCCCGCCAAAAAACTTTTTTTTTTTTAAATAGAAGAGCTTAGGCGTAGACACAAGAAGTTACGAGTAGACTATGGTGCTTAGGCGTAGGCAATAGACTTAAGCGTAGGATCTTTATGCATAGGAAGCTTAGGCGTAGAGATTGTGCTTAGGCGTAGAGAGAACTTACGCGTAATACCCAAGTTACGCGTAACAATAGAGTTATGCGTAGACTAAAAACTTAAACGTAGAATTCTTGTGCGTAGGATTTACTTATGCGTAAGACAAGCTTAGGCGTAAGAAAATACTTATGCGTAAGAAATTATACGCGTAGGATTTAGCTTATGCGTAAATCTAGGGTTTTGCCCAAAAAATCCGTTACACTATCACAGTGTAAAAGATATCCAAAAGTCGAAGTGTTCCACAAACTTATCCAAGTGAGGGAAGCACTGAGTCATCATTATCGCTCGAAGAAACTGCACAAAACTCTTACGCTTAGAACCTTATGCGTAGAAAAAGGGTTTTGACTTTCTTATGCGTAAAAATAGGGTTTTGACTTACGCATAAAAAATTTCCAGTGATTCAACCGATTTCTGATGCACAAACAGCTTCCAAAACACTCAAATAACACAAAAGTATTGACCTTAATCACCCAAAGTGCCTTTTCTGCTTATGCGAAGAAATGAACAACGAACCAAACACGAGTTGAAAAGTGAAGAAAAACACGTAAAGCTTCGAACTTTTTGCAAAAAACTGAAACTTTAGCACCAAATAAACCTTAAACCACAAGAATCTTGAATTTTTAGGTGCAAAAATTAAAGTTTTAAGCGTGTCAAAGATGTATAACGAGAGCTTTATGCGTACTTAATCAAACGATGTGTTTTCAAAACGACACTTTAGGTCATTCTATATAACTATAACTGTAATGCTATGGCAGTCACGCCCCAGGTATTCCATTCCGCTGCAAAACAGGTATTTTAGGGGTGTGACAGATTGGCATCAGAGCAAGAGTTATAGAGAACTAGGTTGTATCATTGACCCTAGACTATAAATACATCATCATTGCATCTCCTCATTTCATCATAAGTGCATATTCACTATGCATGCGGTTTTATACGCACATTATGCGAGTTATTTACTTTCATTTCAAATCGATTGTCACATAGATGCCTTCAAATACCCATTCCAATATCCTTTCTTCAAACTCTAACGTGGAGAATGCCTTGTCATTCCCTATCACAATTTTAACATCAGTTGACTCATCACCGATAACATCGAATGCCGAGACAAAACCGTCAAGGAGGGTGAAGTCACTCTCACTCCCCTGTTTCACCATCAACATTTCGTGTTAGACACTATTCACACATTAAGTCACTAAACCATCATACATTTGAAGCACTTATGACATCTCATAAACCATCTCCTAGGAATCCTTCAACCATTTTGAAAAATAACCTCAAATTTATCATCTTCTATCACCTCTCTTTAGAGCGCTTATTCTTAACATAGGACTTTGCTACATCTCATTTTTCCTCTTATTTTGAAGAGTTATGGCGCCGAAGAAAGCTGCACCAGATATGACACAAGCTGCTATCCAAAAGTATGTAAAAGATAGTATAGCCGAGGCACTAAGGAAAGAACGAGCAACAGTAATTGTTGCTGCTGAGGCTGCGGCTACTGCTGAAGCTGCTAGACTTGCTACTGCTGCTGAGGTTGCGGCTACTGCTGAAGCTGCTAGACTTGCTACTGCTGCTGAGGTTCCGGCTACTGCTGAAGCTGCCAGACTTGCTACTGCTACAAGGACTGCAGGAGGGTCTGGAGTTCGAAATTGTACATACAAGGAATTTAAGAGCGGTGATCCCACAAAGTTTAAAGGTACGTAAGGAGCCACTGCTATGATCCGTTGGTTTGAGAAGATGGAGTCTGTATTTCTTCTATGCAATTGCCCGGATGACTGCAAGGTGAAGTTCACTACTAGTACACTCTTAGATGGCGCAATGTCGTGGTGGAATTCTTATGCACAGCCTATTGGTATGGAAAATGCTTACAAGCTCACATGGGAGCAATTCAAAAGGTTGTTGACTAAGAATTATTGTCCGTGTACTGAGGTGAAGAAGTTGGAAACCAAATTTTATGAGTTAGTGACTGTTGGTTATGACATCAAGACCTACATCAGAAGGTTTCAAGAGTTGGCTGCTTTATGTCCATCTATGGTTTCGGACAATGAGAAACTACTGGATAATTTCATCGGAGGACTTCCACAAATTATTCAAGGTGATGTAATTTCTTTTGATCCACAAACAATTGAAGAATCTATCCGCGTATCTCAGAAACTCATGGCTTAAGTTGTGAAGTGGGGAAACATTACCAACAACAACCGTAACAACAATAACACCATCAACAACAAAAACCAAACTAGCAACAACAAAAGGAAATGGGAAAATGACCAGGGAGGTTATAATAACGACAACCAAAACCGTAACACTAACCATCACCAACAACAGAATAGAAGGCAAGAAGCTGCAATGGTTTATGTTGTTGCACCAATAGAAGGCAGAGGTTATGCTGGAACACACCCACTATGTAATCTATGTAAGTTTCATCACTCAGGTACTCGCCCCGCCAAGTGCCACAAATGCCAAAAATCGGGACACATCGCTAGGGATTGTAGAGGTAAAGTCGTAGTCACATGTTTCGGATGTGGGGAGCAAGGACACTATCGGAACCAATGTCCCCAAAACCAAGGTCAACAAGTTGAAGGTGCTCATGGGAAAGCATATATGTTAGAAGGAGGAGAAGCACACCAGGGTATCGACAACGCGGCAGACTGAAGAAGTTTAGAAACTAACAGTCTTATTTCCTTATGCACTATGTCGTACTAAGTTTATGTCTTCCCTAGTTTTCGGATCTTTATGACTTAAGACTATGTACTGTTTGATAAACCACTCGTTGTGCCATATTCTCATCTATCGTACTTTATTTTCCTTCCGATTTGTTATCACTTACAAAAATTTTACTTCCTTTACTTTAACTACCAATTGAACAGCATAGTTTAAATCTCTTTAAACATTAAGAATTATAACAACTAAACCGAACGTCACATTATCGTTCCTTAGTTATACATAGCCTAGCTACCTATGTCTAATTCTGGAGGGATCATGTTATGTTAGGAGCAGTTAATTATAAATCTTAGTGCAAGCAAAATTTTCACATATTCCTAAAAGTCAAAGTGATGCTCATCGGAGATATTCTTCCAATATTTTCTCTATCGCGGTGTTTATTGATAACGCTACACGCGTCGTTCGGGGTCAAGGAAACTTCCTTTTCTTCGAGCAAGTTTTATAACACCCTAGGCAGTGAACCTAATCGTTGTAGTGTAGTAATTAGGGTAAGCCACGGGTATTGATATCGTTCTCTAGGGGAATAGGAATGCTAGTAGGGAGTTACTATGCTAAGGTTAAGGTTGAGGAAGATTATTTTTTATCTTTTTATATTTTATGAAAAATGGAAAGGTACGAATCTCGGGTATTGGATTTGGGGGGTTGGTATTTCTACCGATTACTCTACTATTATCTAATTATCTAAACTAAGGTTGTGGGAGTCTATGTCTAATTAATGTGTGCTCGTATGATAGTTTAAAAATGTGTTTACTTAGTTTGTATTACTCCTTAATTATCTCCTATTGATGGTTGAGTGTCATGTCTTATTCCTAGTTGCGTTGTGTTTTTAAAGTTGTAGGGTATGCGTTTCTCCCTAACTCTTTGAACTTACCAAAGGGTCTCGTCTACAAAATCCACTAGATATTATAGACTCCTACTCTAAGGCGCTCTTCGGATGGTTTAGCCTACAATCTCTCAGGTAATTATACGCTAAGGTTCACAAAGATGAATCAAGCATTAAGTACACAACGAATGATCTATCGCACTACTAGATCATTAATCAACTAAGAAAAGAAACAACCAATCAATATTTAATAATTAAGTTTCATACTTCCTAAGCAAACACACAAATAAATTAGCCGGACATGGAGAACATGCAAGCATACACACAAATAATCAAAGACATAATTGAATTAATGAAGTAAAGACTTATCTTGGTGTAAGATAGGGTTAAAAACCCTAAAATACTGTACAAGACACCTTAGGTTCGGTTTTAGGTTTTTACTCCAAAGACTCTCCACACCAAAGACTGAAAAATTCGGATTCTATATATAAGATTACAATTGCGACGGCGTCACCTTATGTTTAGTGACACCGTCGTGTCGCCGCCATTAGGGTTTCGTCTTGGCCACGTTAACCTTGCGACGGCATCACCTTATGTCCGTGACGCCGTCCTCTTCAGCTTCTGACGTCGTCTGGATTGCATCTAGGCCGTCTGAGTAGCGACGGCCTACTCTTTCACAACTAGACGCCGTCTCTTGAAAACACGAGTTTTGAGTTCTGAACCGTCACACAAATCTTGGGACGGCGTCGCCAATAGCACCTGACGCCGTCGCCTTCTACTTTCAGCAACAGTGAGTGTCTTGATTTCGACTTTGGCCATTTTCTTCATATATTCGCGCCTTTTCGTCCAAATAAGTGCCATTCCAGCATTTTGCCTTCACGAGACCTAAAAAGTGAAAAGGAACGATATTAAGCAATAACGGATACAAAAGTGATCAAATAAGGACTAAACGACCCCTCAAAATGGTACCTTTTAAAACCTTATCAAATATCCCTACACTTGTTATTTGCTTGTCCTCAAGCAAATGTGCTTTTTAGCCAATTAATTTATAAGTTAGGGGTCATGAAGCATTAATTTAAAACGGTCCATAACACATATAAGCCCCGCAAGAGTCATAACAAGCACGGAAATTACATACTAGCACCTCACATGGGGTGTTTGGATACTCACATCTCTCTCGGGTGTATATGGAATATAACAAATTGGAAATGGAAGATAAACACTCATTAACCGGTCCTAGTACATAGATTACCATAGGCTTGAGAATAGATCAAACCTCCATCGCTTTGGCGTAAGCACCTAGGAAAGACTATCTGTGGGGTACACTCCACGATCATACATTAAAGGCACGAACAATACTGAGAACGCCCCGAATATACACAATACCTGGCAAAATTTAATTACGAAGTACTGGGGATTGAATATTTAATTAACCGATTTTTCGTGTAAACGAACTCCTGTTCGTTTATTGTTCACATCCCTATAAACTATTCCAAAATTTTCCATGGTAAAACTCCCCAGCAAATCAGGAATAAACTAGTGAAAACAT